>CM043016.1:54592000-55061270 GCA_023690525.1 Holotrichia oblita | reverse complement strand
CAAATATGTCAAAGACCGTCAATTTTTTCATATGAATACCATACATAAAGTCCCTTTTATTTTTCACATACATTCAAAATCAATGATAAAAAATATAGGTTTGTATTTAAAAAACAAAGTTGCTGTCTGTGCAAAGGAAATGGGACACCCTGTATAATCGCCATTATTTTAGGTTTGTAGATCTTGAGAAAACTAGCGCGTGAAATAAAAAAAGTTTCGATTATCTCTCTCTTCAACCAAGATATTGGACTTCCGTGTACTAGGTGGGCACCCTGTATATTATCGAAGTATACATATCAGTTAGTAAAAATGCTATCCAAGGAAAAAAAAACAAGAATACTCTAAATACAATAAATAAAATAAACTCAATGTTTTTCCAATAATGGAGATGGCATCTTCAGGAGCAGGGTGTAAGGGATTTCAGAAGAAAACCACGCTAGAGGCGACAACCGTCTGACATCAGAAAGTTTTCGCCTCTAGCAAGGTTTACACGTCTGGTTAGCGGAACCTCCTGATATCTCTTGCTGAAGTTTTGCTCCTAACGCGGTCACAACTCATCTTAAAATGAAACCTCTCTGTACATTGTATTTTTTGGAAAGATAATGATACAACAAATGCACAAACAACAAACAACGCTCAAGATTCGAAAAATTATATTTATTACTGTTTATATTGTCAAAAACATTGCAAAAGTTTTATATGTAGGTAACAATACAATCACGGTAATAGTTTATTTGTTAATTTGATTTAGAGCTCCAGCTCCAATATTTCATAAGCTGCGTTGCTTGACTCGATCACTGCAACACAAATTGCTGGGTGTAAATGTACGTATGTACATACGTCGAGTTATAAATTTACTCTTAACAATTATTCTCCCTCTGCTCTAATTGCAGACAAATCAACAACTATACTAGTATTAGTTTCATACATTTTTGATTATGCTATAGAATTGCTATTCACCAGCTTCAAATGATATATTTCAAAACCATATCTTCTATATATATATTTACAAGTTTATATAGTGCATTATTTATTTTCCCACATATAACAGAAATGTGATGAGGAAGATGGCTTTCACACTTATCCTGTAGTGCCAACAATACTCGATGCTTTCTGGCTTTGTTAATTCCTCCGCAATTGTCTCCAAAATGTGAATAACCGTTCCCTTTTCCGTTGTGAACGTCTTATGTCGATTTTCTGTCAGAAACATATCGCTAAGGAGAAGCGGGCAAGTCGGAGCCTTCTTCCCCTCGAAAATAGAGCCGAAGTCTCGTTTCGCGCCTCAAGTGTCCTTTATCAATAACTGGAGTGGCGGCAGCGTTCGACGAAATATTTTGTCGTCTAATGTGGCAACGCGTTAACACACAATAAAGTTTGCTGTGTAATCGATTTTGCGGATGGCTATATATAGCATTCATTTATTTTGATTTTATTTTTTGTTGACATCAGAATTAATGGTTTTCCCCAGACCTTCCTTGTGAAATATATGTTTACTGTAACGTACAGCACGTCTTTATTTATTTAGTATATATAGACTACTAATAGAGTCAAATTTAAATGTATGACACAGCATAATATAGTGTATTTACAATGAGAGGGGGAAACTAGGAGGTCAAAAATCTGTTAAATATATTGCAATTTCTTCAAACTTCATCATTCAAATAATATTAAATAGAATGAAGCACCGACGAGCATCATGAAAAATTAAAAGGCATGGATTTGGAGTTTTACATTTCATTATCAGTTATTAGGGCTATATCATCATTTTCTAATGAATCTGCTCATTATGGTTTCGGGCTCTATTCCTTTAAATACAAGTTAAGGTAAAATTGCGGAATCAATAACATTCGCACGAGAGGTAATTGTAACGTTTTGTTTCATTTGCCACAAGATGCACACGCTTAGCTGCCAGATTTGGAACGATCGACTATTAGTGATACAGTGCAACACGGATCCTTTTTCGTTCATATTGCTGTCCGTATTTGTAAGGGTTTTTTTAGATTTTGCTAAATGATCATACACCATGAATCTATTTAATTTTATTATCCCAATTGAGTTAAAGGGTCGATGGCCGCAGTGGTTAGGCGGCTGACTATTGTTGTGAGAGGACGATAGACGCCGGGGTTCAATTCTCTGGAGGGACGGTGACATTTTTTCAGAGAGTTTAATCCCGGATCGACTTGCCATTCGCTGTTGGGAGCAAAGTGATTAACAGCGCGGCATCATAAAAGGCGATATGATGCTGTCACAAAGCCAATTGAACACAACATACACACACAAAAACTACACCGCGAGAGTTGCAGTGATAGCCAGACAAGCGATACAGTTTACGGAGTCACTGCAACTAAGCACCCACCACATTATATAAAAAAAAAGTTGATGCGGATACCATTTGTTTTTCCAGAAATTAAGCAGATTCTGTAAGCTAAGAAACAATTTCAAGATTGTCTATCTTGTTTAATTTCATCTTAGTTTTTAATTCCAAAGAGCTCTTGATTCTTCAGCATTCTTCACACAGAATGAAGTGTTAGCTCGATTATTCCACTCATCTGAACAGAATATAATATTTTCTCCAAAATTTCTTACATTCTTAACGTTTTTGTCTTGAGACATCATCAACGTCAATCATGTAAATTAAACCGTCGTTGTGTCCCTTCCAAATATTATTTTGCATGTAAATTGGGGAATGGAAATAAATTGCCGTTTGAATGACAACGTTCCAGCTTTGAATACATTACCTCTTCATCACTTCCTCAAGTTCCCTTTTCGTTTATCGTAACACCACCCTTTCCGTCACTTCTCCCCCGTTTTCACTCACTACGCTGCAGTAGCTCATCCATTGTCTCCATCAGTTATTTTCACGAAACGATAATTTGATTGATTATGGATGAAGTGCTGGAACAAGTTCATCTCCTAAAGACATCATCTTCCAACTCTCGGAAATAGTGCGAGAATTAAGGAAGGAAGGATGATGTTACTTGGTAGCTCCCCACCTCACGGAAAGTTGGAAATTCACCCCATCCGACGCGTCGGCGAGTAAACTAAGGGAGGTGCGGCTATTAGGTGTTCGTATAATTCGATGTGTCGGTAGTTGCTGATGATAAAGAGTTCTGATCACGTCTGAAGTTTCCCTGTCAAAATATTGTTAGGTGAAGCGAGGAGGTGAATAGAAGGATGGATAGGTCGAAGGGTGTGAAGCAGAGCTACCCCCGACGGAGGCCGCCGGCTGGTTGCTTTTGTAATCCTCTAGTTGTTTGCTGTAGGAAAAGGAGTTTCGAACGCTTTGAGTGATAACAACGTTTGCGTTTCGGTGATGATGTTAATCGCTCAAGGGCATGTTTGTGTTTGTTATTATGTTTATGTGTTTCGTGGAAGGTGATACTGGGAAATGTTTGGTCGATCATACTAAATATTGTGTTGATTTATTATATGGGGTGAGCTAACTTAATTTAGACTTGGTTGATTTTTAAACAAATGTGTACAAAAGGACTATAAAACCGTTCATTCCAATTATCTCTTTTAACCATTTGCATTTCTCGTTAAGTATAGAAATTATAGAATTTTAAGTATTTACAGATAAGTAATCTCTAGCGAGGTGTTGGTTTAATTAAAATTGTTTCCAGACATTACTCGATAGGTGCAGAGGTAAGAGCTACTGACCGTACGTAGGGCAGTGCATACGGGCTGGTGTTCGAACATTGTAGGTTTCGTGTGAGACTTCTTGCTAGATGGGAGCTACTTATAACGAGATAATGTTATAACAAAGCCATGTCAACACGATAATACAGCTTAGAAAGCCCATGCAGCTGCATCCACCACAGATAAAAACTTGCTGATGTATTCGATAGCCCACTGTTGTGTGTCTATAGCACCCTGAATCATCTCCCTAGGCGGGGTGGGTGGAGTGAGTGGCGCAGGTAGCGTTTGAGTGTAGAGCTGGTTAAGTTAAAGGAAGTAAATATATAGATTGATTGAGAGAAACGATAGACAAAACTTTACACGTCATCGCTAAGTGCTAGGGCTCCCTTTATCCTGACTCTATGAAGAGATCTGTTCAAACCGTATACGCCAGTGTGCAGCTCTAAGATCTTGCTAGATGCTAAAATTCTTTAAGTTTGCAATACCCAAGTCTCTGGTTCGGGGAGGTTAGTTACGATAGGATTAGAGATATCGTTGGAAATTGGAATTATTGTTTTGTAGGTACTAATAAAGAAATCGATAACGTAGTTAGTACACAAAAATTAATAAGTTAAACTCTCCTGGAAAAGGAAAAACCAACACAGTAATTATTAAAATCATGCTGAGCAGGGTGGTTCATATGGATCTTTATTTGTCAAAAACTCTGTAATTTGAATCTTAAAACACATTCTCGTGATGCAGTGATGCATCCGTTCTTTGGCTTTTGGTCTCCATTCCGAACTTTGTGGTAAAAATCCTGAACTTACTGGTGAAATAGTGGAATAACGTTTCCTGATAAAAATACCAGTTTCCACAGCGAATGCGAATGCGATCTGAGCTCTTCGCAAGTTTCCTGTAATATTTAACTTTGTAGATAGTTCTGTTGTGTAGCTTAACATTTGATTCTTTAAAGATAATGACCAATTTACGACACAGAAAATATGTTTATCTCTGAACTTTATAAAAAGTTAGTTCCTATTCTTTAATATTTTATATCTTTTTTTGATGTGATGACATTTAAATTACAATATTGTTAGTGACGGTAGGTTCAATCAAAGAAGTCTCATAAACAACCGCAGATCTTAGACGGATTAGTTGTAAGTGTCCCCTCCCAGCACTGGTACTCCAAAGTATGTTCCAATAACTTAGTCCACTGTCCACTTCAATTTGCGAATATGTTTTCTGGGTATCGCCTCTTATCACATTTATCAGTAAATACTCCATTTGATTTACTTTAAAGGAGTTACATTTGTATCATTGACTTGCACAACAATTCATCCCGGTATTCTTTTTGTTCCCTTGGGTGAGAACTTAACATTTAATTTTAAAGTAATTTAGGACTTCTAAGTACCTTCTAGGCAACCAATATGAAACAAACCTCCGTTACAGATGATGTCATTGATGGCCAATGTTTTACAAACTCTGTTCTTGGCAGAACGCTTGTCACATTCGAACTGAAGCTCTTTGAAATTATCCTAGGTCCTACAATATTCCTCACGAACCATGGTGTATTAACAATGAGGTGGCAGGTGTGATTCTTCTAATATTTACCAATAGCTTATGTCACATAAAGACTGATACACCAAAGATACAACTGAATTAGATATACTTATGGATATACGGACAAATTCCTTTGAAAATCAAACATAAAGGCATTATTGAGGGAAGTCTTAATTTGTTTCGTGAAACGTGGAGTCTTCAGTACACTAAGAGTCATTCCTAAAGGACGTAGTCGTCGGCATAAATCTGTTAATAAGCAATTTTGGGGCCATTTTGGGTTATTCATAGGTACTGAAAACAATTTTGGAGACAAGTGTGATCTTTGAGGCACTAATTTACTGTACTTCTGCTACTGTAGTTGCCAATGACTGCATTTGAAGGAAGTAATCTGCGAGCTTCAAACGATTCAGCGACTTATTAATTTCTTCACAATTGAAACTTTAGACAAAAAGCTGTCAAGCAAGAAATAATATTACAATAATATAGACATCTCTATTGCTACTCATACTGTTCTGCAAATGTTATGAACTCCATTAATAATTTTGCTTACATTTCAACCACCAACTAATAATTCGCTAGATGCAGGGTACATATTTTACGAACATTATTTATCTGTATAAGAGTCAGTCCGTTTCATCACATCACAAAAGAACTACATTTTTGGAAACGTTTATTTTTTCAACAGAGATATCTTAAAGCTCTAGTCCTAGTCAATTGTATCAATTTTCCTTATTAAAATTCATATTCATAGTAAACATCGTTTAGAAGCATGTATTTATACGTCCTTTACGAAAATCTGGCCACCTATACAAAACATTTTATATCCCAACAAAAGAAAACAGAAATAGAAATCTGAAACAAACAAACAGGTCCATGTTTGTTGTAGTCGATATATTTTTCTGAAACATGCACGAAAGAAACGAATGAATTTCTAATATACACATGTCACTACATATGTATGGTAGAAATGGTAAACAGCTTAATGTCGGCACAACAATGAAACACAATCCCAACATATCAGAAATCGTAAAATAATATTCCATCCAATTCGCGAGTGTTCTCCTTTTGTTGTCGTTACACATATTCCTATATTGCGAATCGTCTGTACAATAACTGTATCGATTCTAGCCATCTGTGATTTAGCAAAACGTTATTATAGCAGATACGACGTCGTATATATTGAAATTTGATATCGATTAGAGCATATTAGTTTTCGCTATGATATTGAAATGATTGCTTTTTGTTTTGTTGCAAGAACTTGCACATAGGCGCTATAGTCGGTATAATAGCAAGGAGGACACAATTTTATAAATAAAATGGTGTCCATATGTTCAAATGAGAAATTGAAATTGAAGAAATCAGTCTACATACTAAAAAAGTTAGCCGTCAATTTACTGATGATCTCAGTTTCAACTTGAGGGATATAAGTGCACCCAAATATCATCAAAAGATTTCTTACTACGATTTGGACTCATAGAATGCATAGCTTCAAGAAGGACTCTTTTTTATGGTAGAAAATTTGCTCCCATCCACAGAAATTGGATTAGTAAAACTTTGCATGAAAATTACTTCAAAATTTAAAGCAACCAAATACAAAATTATCCTGTAACGTGAAACCAGAACACGTTTAAATATACCTCTATACCTTAAGCAATCGATTGCGTAATGCATGAACAGATACGCAAACATCTTATTTTATGTTTGAAACTCTAAATTTTCCCTCTTCACGTGGTAGTTAATTCTGCGGTTCCTGACTGAAACTTACTAATTTAAATTAATACGTATGTATCTGATCGGCAACAAAGGGGCAACTATGGAGTCGATAACGTACGGCTTACTGAGATCCACTTCGACGGTATTACCTCTCGCATTTGCTTAATCAACAAATCTTCCTCAGCGGTGCGGTATTGTTCGGACGCAATTTGTTACGACAATATACCTTGTGGCGTGGCAATACCATCACCGCCAAATGGTTTCTTCCAATCACCTTGGAGTATAATGTTTCTTTGCTACGTCGTATTTACATCGTTCGAATGATCTTTGTTAGCCGCACGGCTTAGTTCAAGTTTATGGAATCTTACGATGTGGTGAGGCCACGTATCTAAATGTAGAATCGATTTTCTGTCGAACTAAATTATATATACAGTTTGTTTTAAGAAAGTAAACAGTAATGTTCCCTGTTATTTTTGAAACAAATCATCGTGGATAAAACAATTTTTAAGCAAGAAAGAATTGTTGAAGACGGTAGGAATGTTGTAAATTTGGATAATTGAAATAGGATCCGATTTTCTGAGCCAATTCTGAGGGGGTTAAAGTAAGTCCTGCACCAAGAACATGGAAGTGCAGAACTTTGCTATGAATCTCTTGCTACTTATTACGGTTAATTATTACATAAAGACTGGAAAGAAAAGTAAGCAAACTTATAGTTTTCAAACATATCTCTGATAATTTGAGGCATGTGGTTCTTGGGGATGCCATACCTCGACATGTGAATACAAGTAACCTGATCTATGTACCACTAACAGATACCATGGATTGCCAAACAAATTTTTACAACGCGTCGATGTAAAAACCATGACTAAGATTCATACTTTTAAGCTTTATTATATGAACATTCAAAGTTTACGCAATAAATTTACTTTGTTGGATATATTTTTAAGTAAAGATAAACCACGCATTGTATGTTTGACCGAACATTGGTTGGAGACTGATGAAATTAGTATATGCGCGTTAGCTAACTACAGATTGATAAGTAGTTTTTCAAGATCGGCACTGAGAGGCGGAGGTACGGCGGTGTATGCTCGTGGCGACTTTCAAATGGATGCTGTGAACCTGAATATTGACAGTGTTGAAAGAGATATCGAGTTCTGTTGCGGATGTTTTGTAGCACTAGGTAAGAAATTTTTGGTAGTTTGTATTTATAGATCACCAGACGGAAATATCAAGATTTTTACCGACGTACTGTCTGATATTTTAAATAAAGCATGTTCTTGTTATAATTATGTTATATTATGCGGTGACTTTAACGTAGACTTTCGCGACGGTTGTAGTAGGGGAAAGCTAATAGAGGACGCTTGCCACCTTTTTGATCTAGAATATTCGATACAACAAAATACGAGAATCAATAGATGCATCGACAATGTCTTTTCAAACTATGCAATACATAACGTGAGCACTTCGATCGTAGAGTGCACATTTTCTGATCACAACGGAATTTATATAAATTTGAACCTATTTGTAGCGGAACAACCAACATATATAGAAAAGCGTATTTATGATAATGATTCTGTTTTGCAATTCCTTCTTGACATTCAAGGTGAACACTGGTCTGAAGTGTATCATCAAATTGGTACCAACAATAAATACAACACATTTTACGACACATTTTGGTATTATTTTGATAAACACTTTCCACTGCGAAGGTTGAGGGATACTTGCAGAATCCATAAGACTTGGATTGATAACTATGTTCAAACATTAACCAATGATGTTACAGACCTGTATCACATTTATAAAAATACAAAGAGCGAAATTATTTTTGAGTATTATAAAACTAGAAAATGCGAAGTCCGAAATTTAATAAATAACTATAAAAAAACATACAATAACGAACAAATTCTGAAGTCAAAAAATACATCCAGAACAATGTGGAACATAATTAATCATGAAATATCGAACGGGAACAGTAATCGGCACTCTAATATTACTTTAAAAGACAGTAACAATACTAGCATAGAAGATCCTAAAGTACTATGCGACGTCTTTCTGAACTATTTCACTACTACCATACAATCTAATCCTGCACTACACAGAAGTGCTCAACATATAGTTAGTAATTCCAAAAGCATGTACCTAGTTTCCGCAACATCCAATGAAATATGTAAAATCCTTGACGACATTTCACCAAAGCCGTCTTTCGGACTGGGCAACGTTCCAGTAAACCTAATTAAGAAAGCAAGTACATTTATAGCTGATCCAATAGCAAACATAGCTAATTCAATGATGCTGGAAGGTATATTCCCAGATGCACTTAAACACGCGCAAATTATTCCAATACATAAGAAAAATGACAAACATTCTATTAATAACTATAGACCTATTTCACTCTTGTCGTCTTTTTCTAAAATTTTTGAGAAGATAATATATAAACGCCTATACGATTTCTTGGTGACAAATAACCTACTACAGCGGTCACAATATGGGTTCTTACCTGGCCAATCTTGCGAAAAGGCAACGTTCAGTTGTCTCGAAAACTTACTATTAGCTCTGGATAACGGGAACAAAGTCTGCGCTATTTATTATGACTTCAGTAAGGCTTTCGAAACAATAAACCATCAGGTTTTATATGACAAACTTTGTAAATACGGTGTCCGTGGGAACGGCTTAAATTTAATCAAATCTTACCTGACAAATCGAACTCATCGTGTTAGCATTCCTTCTGTTATCAATAACACGAAAACACATATGTTTTCTTCCGCGTCCCCATGTTCACATGGAATTCCACAGGGATCTATATTGGGTCCCTTATTGTTTGTAATATATGTTAATGACTTAACCAATTTTATGGGAGGAGAGGGAATATACCAATATGCTGACGATACGACATGTGTAATTCAGGCCAAATCCTACTCGCAGCTTGCGTATGTCGGAGCTTGTCAATTTGAAAAGATGAGGGAATGGTGCACTATGAACAGTTTAAAGTTAAATCTAGACAAAACAAAATTAGTAGTGTTCAGCGCAAGTAATGAACAAAAATTCGATATAGAAGTCGATAATAATCTAATCCAACAAGCGAACAAAGTAAAATTCTTGGGGATAACACTTGATGAAAAGATTAAGTGGGAATATCAAATAGAGAATCTGTGTCGAGAATTGAGCAAATACGCATATGCCATGTATAAAATCAGAAATCATGTGTCAGTGGAGGTTTTGCGATTGTTATATTTTGGCCATATTCAATCCAGACTGTCCTATGGTGTGATATTCTGGGGATCGTCTACCTTTTCCCAAAGAGCGTTTGTGATACAAAAACGAATCGTAAGAGTAATGCTTAATGTGGCAAGCAGGACTCCCTGCAGACCCCTATTCCGTAATATTGGAGTATTACCATTGCCTAGTTTATACATCTATAAATTATTGGTTTTTTATAACAATAATAAACATCTATACAGCCGAAATATCGATATTTCCCATAGTATGCCAACCAGAAATGCCAATACCCTAATAACACCTCTTCATAAGCTTACTCTCTATGAGAAGGGTGCGTTATATAAATCGATATCGGCTTATAATGCACTACCTAGCACTATTAAATGTATTACTGACGAAAAGAAATTTAAAAGAGCAGTTTACGATTTTCTGCTTGACAACGTGTTCTACAGTTTCCACGAGTTTATCAACCGACCCGCCTAAGCTTTCTCAAGGCTAATTTCATCTATCCGTTACACGAACTGGGGCTGCCCTATTTGTGTATGTAACAGTTATAATATGTATGTACATGTGTAATGATAGATGTTTTAAACCTTTTATCAGTTTTATTGTACTATTATTTGTATTTATGTTTGTAATTGACAATTGCCAAACCAGTGGGTATTATGGCAAATAAAGTATTATTATTATTATTATTATTATTATTATTATTATTAATAAATATGTACATAAATTCTAAAACACTAAAAATAATGATTTACGGCAATATTTGATTGTAATTTACGGCCATAACCGTAAATTACAATGAAATATTGATTGGTAATTAAATGCAGAGAGCATTGGCATTCTCTAATTATAGAGTCTCACCAATATAATAAATAAACACAATCAAGAGTTAGGTAAAACAATCTGTCAGCAGAAGAGGTACAACAAAGCTGTAAAACCAAGACATACGTTTGGAAATAATATTTGAATGAGTATTCTACATATCATTAGGAAGAAACAAGAAATATGTCAATCCAAGGAAGAAACATACGGTTTAGGGAGAATGGTTCTGTCTCTCGCGGTTCGCGGACTCCCATATTTGTTTATTTTGGCTTTATCCTTCATCAATATGTAGTTATATTTTCAATTTGTTTAAATAGTTTGTTTGAATAAAAATCTTAAAATGCAATTGTTTACAATAAATCTTATCTGCACACGAGAGCAGTTCAAATATTATTTTTCCTAACACAGAATGAAACGACTTGAATTGGTGCAATTTTACATTTTTTAACATAATCTCCTAAGACGTTGACACAACTTGAATAACAACAATAAAGAGCTTTAACGGCCTCAGAAAGAAATGTTTTGTCTTGGCTGTAAACCACTCGTTCGCCTCTATCATCAGTGTGTCATCGTCCCGACAGTGAATCCTACGAAGGTCGCTAAACACTTCAACCCTTAAAACACCAAAAATCTTTTTACTAAAACACCAACGCGTTTCGACAGCAAAGCTGTCATTATGAAGGCGATAATAATGCTGTCGAAACGCGTCAGTGGTTTAGGAAAAGTTTTTTGGTGTTTTGTGGGTTGCACCAAGAGATCCAGTGAAGAACTTCGCTACGAAGATGTATTTTAGAGTTTGGAGAATACATGGCTGCCCTATTTTCCAAACCTGGAGAATAGGGCAATTGTTGGAAAATTTTAGAGCCTGCATTATGATTTGCGGCCATTGAAATACAGCTTCTATAAGCAGAAGCGTTTTCCTGATGAAACAGCACACCACGTGCCCTCTTTTTTGTTTGACAGAATGACGCAGTTTTGAAATTAAAGCAGCATAATATTGTTATAGTTTGACCACATAGTAGAAAGTCCTTCGGCATCCCAAAACACTGTGGCCATGATCTTCCCCGCAGATGCGGTTGCACAAAACCTTCGAGGGGGTGGTAAACCCTTGTGCCCCCATTCCATGCTCTACCTTTTTAATTCAGGATCCTAATGGTGAACCCAGAATTTATCCACAGTAACGAATCTCGCTAGGAAGTGTTCAGAATCTCGCTTAATGATGGCCGAATTCGTCTCCTTGCCAAATACTTCACCACCTGATATGAAGGTGCAGATTCACCTAGTAATAATTGTACTATATCCATGTGAATTTTTTACGGTGATCTTCCTTGCAGAGATATTCGATAACCGCTCTGTTCTCAAATTTGTCCAACAATCGGCTCTATAAGTTAATAACTCTGAACATACATCAACTAAGTGTAGTATGATTTGCCGTAAATAATAGTCAACCTAGATTTCTCAAAAGTTAACAGGAATTAAACATTTTATAAAGGATTGAGATGGCCGGTAAATGAAATAGAAATCTTCTCTGCCAAAGGTACATACATCTCTCCTCATGGCAGTGAACCTTTTTGAACTTTTTTTTTAAGTAAGAAGAAATCGTCCGAATACAAGGCACAAGTAGTCAAGCCATTGATTTCGATAACACAAACAAGGCTTCATACGTCCCACGTTGTAGTCACGTAAACGCCGCGTTTTGGAAGAGCGCTGTAATCGTGCTTCTTTCTTCCCCGATTTCTAGGTGAAAAAATATATTCTTTCGTCTGGGAATAAAAGAAATGGCTTTTCCTCATGATTATCTTTAAATTTAAAGAATAATTACAAAGCACATAGGTTCTCTATTGACAATAAAGTGAGATTATTGACGACTATCACAATCAGTGCCATCTATGTCAGGGACAAGAATATCTCTCGTATTATATTGTAATAGTTTTGAGGCTGTCATTCGAGTTGACACAAACATTAATGGACAGATTGACTTTTACGGGAAAGCCGGCTAACGAAGTTAATGGTTGTTGAAATGTGTTAATAACAACGCTTTATTGTCAATTGTAATATAATATTGCAATATTGTTTATGAAGCGCCGCGCGTTTTAAAAGGGAAAAATAACGCGAAAAAAGATATGAAAACTAACCTCAAAATATGAATCAGTCATTCGAAAACTATGATATCATATATCATCACGTATGCAAAATATAATAACCGTAACGATAAAGTCCATTTACCAATGAAAACAGTTTTTTTTTACCACCTTCAAATTCGTACTTAGCTGTAAAAGTAATATTACCCACATTAATAATTTGGACAAATGTTTTTCATATACATAATTCGTACACGTAGACTTATAACAAGAAAATTTCGTCTTTTGATGCTCTTGATTTCGTTGTTGGACCATCATTGGTCACATTACCAAGAAGCTGAGTAAGCGATTCACAAGAGAAAAATCAATTATCGTTCAAAAGTGTTTAAAAAGTCATAATTTGTCAGTTTGCATTATACACCGTATGTCCCAGTTCTTTCTCTCAAGTGTTTATACATATATGTATATTACTTACAGTAAAATCAACTGAAATTAAGACAATATTGTGTATATAATTTCATTATTAAAACACTCCTGGCATCAATATTCCTTCACTTAATTTTTTCAAATTGCATCATTTCGTTTTCTCTGTAGTTACAGAATTTTAATCTCTAACGATACCACGAACCACCAAAACCCGCAAAGTTTGATCTGAATCATTAATTATAATGTGATGAAGGAACATAAAGCGAACAAAATAGTATATGAACAATCTGTTATTACGATCATCAAAGCATAATATTTAACAAAAAAAGGGAAAATGTATCTTTCATTTGGTTATGTACTGTTATACGAGTTGTATTTCATGCCTATTGAGTTTATATGCTTTAAATTAAAATGCTGGTATTCTTGTAACCGAAATATTCTTTCCAAGTTTAATTTCAAAGCGTTTGGTATTCTTTGTATCTGAACTGCCCATATCAAAATTTAACGAGATTACATCAATTTCTGTTCCGACGGCAACTGAATTGGACATTCCGCGAACAGTTTTCCAATATTTGAACAGTGTTCAACCCAAACGTGAGCGGCAGAGAAAAAGGTAGCATCAGAAATTGTTTTAATCTCAACAGGCAGAATCGGTTAAGCGCTCAGCCAACAACAACAGGAAAGAAATAACGCGAACGCAGTTGATTAGGGACACACTAGGGTAGATGAAGTATGCGTGGATGGCTTAGACTCCGAAAGCAACAGAAAGAGATAGCATGGCCGAAAACACTTTGTCCCCATCTCACTCCAACACTCGCCTATCGAAATATTAATTACTTCATGAAAATTGAATTTGGCACTTGAAGAGGGCGCTTCGAGCGCTACGATTCGCTTTCCCGACTCGCTCAAAATCAGTTTTTAATGGTAGAGACCTGCGAAAAATGCCCTCACCGTGACGATCGCCTGTGCCGGGCGGGACCCCACTGTAAATAGAAACGTAATTTAAATGATTTCACCGCCGAGGAATGTTTTCTTTCGTTTATTCATCTCTTTTCCTTCATTTCCTTTTTCGTTTTCGTCAAAATAGAGGAGAAGGGCTTACTAAAAAACGAGAAATACTAACCCCGTCAGATGCAATTATGGAAAAATCGATTTAATTTATTGCGATTTACCAAACGCTGATCGGTATATTCGAGCCTAACAGGGGTCCTTGAAA
The DNA here is from genome assembly GCA_023690525.1 of Holotrichia oblita. Taxonomy (NCBI): domain Eukaryota; kingdom Metazoa; phylum Arthropoda; class Insecta; order Coleoptera; family Scarabaeidae; genus Holotrichia; species Holotrichia oblita. The sequence continues at coordinate 55,046,612 of CM043016.1, read as the reverse complement.
AACTAATCAAAGCGAAACGTTTTCATTAAAGTTGAATTTTGAATTTTTTTCTGTCAAATTAGAGTAATAAAAAATATTTGATTGCTTTTTATGGTAAATACATCAGTATTACCGTAATAGTTTGAGGTAATAGGACAGATGTTAACAAATAATTTCATTAAAGCAGAACCAGCTCATTATACAGGGTTGCCCTCTTGATCTTCTTTCTTAAATAGTACGTTTAATATTGATTTGATCAGAAAATGTTAAGTACATATTTTATTCGGACATTTCTCGTTTACAATTTAAAAATATTTTCAGTTCCCTAAGGGCCTCAGTTTTATCTGTACAGGACCATACTTAGTTTTTTTTATGGAACACCTTATATATTTTTATATTTTTGATATCTACATCAAATTTTAAGTCAACATTGTTAAGATTTTTATCCGCATAAGTCTAGCCCTTTAGGAGAAAAAACGTGTTTTTGTTAAATTTCCTTCGAAATGACTGTTTATTTAAAAAATCATATCTACTCAATCTTTGACTGGAGAGTGACCAAATTCGAGATTATCATAAACTAGAATGTGTTTTAATTTTTTGTAGATTGAGTTTTAACGAAATTTATTGTAGATGGTCTTTATTGATATTTCTTTGACAACCGCAGAAAGAGGCCCTTAGGGAACTCAAAATATTTTTAAATTATAAACGAGAAATGTCCGAATAAAATATGTACCTACTTAACATTTTCTGATCAAATCAATATTAAACGTACTATTTAAGAAAGAAGGCCAAATGGGCAATCCTGTATATCAATGAGCCTAAGAAATTATTTAGTAAGATAATCAAAATGAATCCTTGGTTTCTCAGTCTAGAAATTATGTTGTTTTTACCATTCCAACTACGAAGTCTGTTATAGATAATGATGTACAACATACTAATGTTTTCGAGCACTGCAAGCCTACATAAAATAAGCTATTGCTTGAACAATATCAGAATTGTTGTTCATACAAGTTAGTGACGCGATCGCGATGAAAATATGGACTAGTATTCGGAAGGACGTTGATGACTCCAGGTAGACATATCGTCTCTAACTCTTAATCTCTTTTATTTCTTTTGCTAGTAGCAATTATACCATAAGCGCCTATTACAAGTATTTTTTGTAGATATACAATTCTATGTACGTACATACCACTGGGCACAATCTTCCTGCTAATTATATAGCTTGAATTGTACCATCAGATTTTTTTTTCTATTAACTTACAATTCTTTAAAGAGCAGTCTGTTCTCCGGTACAGGTCTAACGAGAAAATATCGTCGGTCCTTTAGGCGAACCAACACTGTACATATAAAAAGATTATCGAAAGGTTAATGCAATTACCTAAACCAAACTTTCTTTTGGCTGCAAATTTTCTCGCCTTAACTGTAAATTGATAAAATATTTATCGCTAGAAGTCAAGCACTACATTCTGAATCCAAAACATGTCGGCCTTCCTGTCAAAAGAATTTTTTCTTGATGAATGCGATAATGGGGTACCATTCATTTATAAATTGACAAGTGATGTTTAAAAATATCTAACTGATTGTTATCTGAATGAATTTTTGTTTTATGTCGAGGAATTTGTTTTGCGACATCATAACTTTTACAAATTGAACACATTTATCTTCATCATATTTCAGTTTCAGTTGTGGAAGAGTGTTCAACCATGGGAACAAATCGGTTAAAGAACCATTTCAGGAAACAACAGGGCCCATTTGTTAACGAGGAGAAAATGAATAGAAAATAAAAATGAATGTTTGTTTCATATGCAAATATGCCAACATTTTAAAACAATCACTTTTGGATTCGTTGGCATCTGCATCTATTTCTCTGCTGGATACTGAACGCATCATTCAAGAAATAGCTGATCGAGAAAAACGTAAGGAGAACATTGTCATTTTTGGTTCTACTGAGGTAGCATGCAAGACAAACAATGAGCAGATTGCGGTTGTTGTTCACACAGTTATGGAAATCTGTAATGCTGTCCAAATACAGGAAACAGACGACGAAGAAGTTTCCAGACTTGGTAAATTCGATGCCTTGCTAGTAAATCGTTGTCGTCCAATTAAAGTATATCGTTTTCTTCTGAGTCCTCTGTTGCTGGTATCCTTCGGAAGGTTTCTAAATTGAAATCAATTGCTGAATTTTCTGGTCTGTCAATTTATAGGGATCGTACCCCAATGCTGCTACAGCTCCATAAGGAAGTGAAAGCTGCAATGAGCCACCATACAAATAAGGGTGAAACTAGTCTAAAAATTACGCATGAAAAAGGAATTCCTACCATAATTAATTCTTTAAACTAAATAGTTTCAACGGTTCTTCCTTTGCTCTTTAAATGTATTGAATGTTCGTGGTTTAAGGACGAAGACTCACTCATTCTTTTCCAATATATGTGAATCTTCATGTGACATTATTGTTATTACAGAAAGTTGACTTGATGATTCGTTTTCTAATTCAGAACTTGTGCCTTCACATTATAACATTGTAAGATGTGACAGAAAATTATCAATTGTTGTTTTGTGAAGCTCTTGAATTATTATAATTGTATTACTTGATAAGCCCATTATTTTGATTGGTGATTTTAATCTATCGCAATTTGTTACAGATTCATTATCTTGTTCTAAGAGTTATGCTTTCAGTTCTTTATGTAACTTACTTAACGGTAAGCAATTCAATACTATTCAACTACTATTCAATATTACCAACTGTGATGGTCGACTACTGGATCTCGTTACTTATAACCTTAACTTTAGTATTACCATATCGTCGGATAATCTTCCTCTTGTTCCACTTGATCCATATCACCCACCCCCTTATGTATTTCCTTGTTGTTTCCTGTGTCTTCTCAAGATTATTGCGCTTTTCCTTCCAACAACAACTCCAGATATAATTTTAGCAAAGCTAATTTTACACAGCTCTACCAGAATTTACTCAATGCTGAATGGACATTTTTGGAACAAATTACTGATGTTAATGCTGCACTGAATATGTTTTATACAGCTCTTTATACTATTTTCAATCATTCCGTACCCAAACATTTTTCTGTACCTTCCAAATCAAAATATCCCTACTGGTTTTCAAGAAGGATCATTTATAACCTAAAATTGAAGGAGTGTTATCACCGTAAATGGAAGTCTACACGAAGTCAGTTTTATTATAATGACTTTAGGAGATTTCGCACATTATATAAAAGTGATATTGCAACAGCCTATTCGTCACATCTTGCGCGCGTTGAAGCTTCCATTCAAATTAAGCCGAAAGAAGTTTTTCAGTACATTAACATGAAACAAGGAACAACTCGCATTCCAAATACTTTATTTCAAAATGATATATGTCTTGACTACCCTCAAAATATAGTAGTTGCATTTGCCAATAAATTTTTTTCAGTTCACATAACTAGTAGGTACTGATTTTTCTCAAACTTACGAACCATCCATATTCCTTTTACACTACTTCCCTAGCTTTCTTTTACATGACGCACGGTTCGTATTGGCTAAGCCTTTAATGTTAATTATGAATTTGGCTATTAAAACTTACTTTTTCTATACTTTGGAAACATGCTAGAATTAGTGCTGTTTTCAAAAAACATGACAAAACTCAAGCTAATAACTACAGGCCTATTTCAATTCTTTCCAATTTTGCCAAAGTTTTTGAAAGTGGAATCTACTGCTGCCTGTATAATATCACCAAATCTTACATTGCACCTGCACTAGCATCGTTTTGTAAGAGAGACATCAACTGTCACAAACTTGATATCTATAACTCAGGTTATCAGCGAGCGAATTGATGCACAGAGCCAGGTAGATGTCATATATACTGATCTGAGTTTAATCCGTCATCAGATGTTCCGCAAGGTTCACACTTCGAGCCGCTTCTATTTGTTTTCTTTATCAATGACATATTTACTTGTTTGTCTTGCCACGTCCTCGCATACGCAGACGATATTAAAATATATCTATCCATTGAATCTTGGAATGTTGTACTGCTTCTACAGAATAACTTTAATATAATTGCCCAATGGTGTGTTGACTTTAAACTAAAGCTGAATATCAACAAATGCTGTGTTGTTTCATATACAAAAAAAATTAACTATATTGATTCCAACTATTCCATACGACTGCTTACTTAGAAAGCTTGATAACGTGCTGCAGAGTTCGCCCCTAACTACCATGAGTCGTGCTGCTGATTTTTAATTTTTGTTTTATATTTTTATGTATTAAATGTATGTATTCGTTTATGAGTCCTGTAATAGGTTTTTCCGTTGGACATTAAACGTTATTATTATTATTAAAAAAGAAACATAGTATTAAATTATTTTTTATATCGCAAGTAAGCAAATATGACAAAGAAGATTTAGACTGCTTTAAATGTAAATTCAGTATCTTTAGTATATTAATAATATACTTACAAATTTATGAAAGCAGGATTTTATTGGAGATGAAGAAATGTTAAAAAATCTTTTGGGTATTCGAAATTGTCTTATTTTTCTTTTCACTTGTAATTCAATATCATTTAATAAGGATTCTAATCAGTTCTTTTGAGTCAGTCTATTACCTTAATAATTCTTTATAACGCTAATATATCTTTAAGATTTAAATGTAAATTGATTTTCTTGTACTACGCTACTAACAGAAGATTGTTATAAAACATATACACAAGCTCGTTTTGCTAGCTACATACACTCTTGTATCCTTTACGAATAAACAGAGAAGGACGTGTATAAATATTCAACAAGCTGAACGTCTTATGCTCTTAAAGACCGACAACTTCTCGTACGCTAAATCCTTATTTATTATCGTACATTCTGCAGTAATACTGCTATACGTTCGCCTGGTTTTGTGTTAATGCGGTAAACGTGAGAGAAATCACAAGACATTAGGATAAAATCGTCAGAGCCGTGAAGTATACTTACTGCAGCGTATAGGTACAGATGTACAGAATACCATGTAAGCATCCCTATAGAAAATCCAATGTGGGGATATTGTAAATTGTTTCTCTTACAATAGGTACCATAAATTTCAGAGTGGTTGTATGCTAAGTTTTCTGCATATTACATATTTTTCTTAAAAGTATTTCGACAGTTCCTTTTATGATATTTCTAATACTAGCAGGATTTTATAGATGTTTTATTGGAATACTGGTTATAAGTAGAAGATTCTTAACAGACTAATTGAATAAATCAAATCCGACTTAGTATAAGTTAGTGACACATAAATTGCTATTTGTTGGTGTCATGGTTACATAGTGAATGTATACAATATGTGAGAGAGTATTTTAAAGATCATCAGTAGCCCTCTATTTAGAATATTAATCCTTGACGTTTAAAGTATGTATTTTTTCCGATAGAATCCTTTTGTAAAAGAATTGGTGAACACATTGGTAGAATTAATTGCTTTGCTCAACATCTTTAAAAGAGCTAAAGAAAACAAGGTCAGAGTCAACTACGAAGTTCGAGAATCGGTTCAAGCCTTTCAAAATCTTCAATTTTCTACCACAAAACTCTATTGAAATCAATATCAGTCGTCTATTGAAACCAAATATTCAAACTACTGCAATATCTGCTTTTAAATAAAACCAATTTATTTAGAACCATTTTCATCTATATAGTTATATATATATATATTCAGTCCTTGTTAGAATTGTACTCTTATATTAAAACATTGGTAGAGTAATATATATACTGACGTTTATGCCGGTTTTCGTTATTCAGTAGGTGTCGCTAGTGTTCTACTACGGGAGAAATTCATTAGTTCCGCTCTCTGTCCACATTAAGAAACGAGATCGTAGTTATTAATATGTTTCTTGGGATTATACGCGACTACTGTACTTGACTTCCTTTCCATCCAAGAGCTGTGTGGATCTCGAGTTTAATTTGCGCCGAAACGCAAGATTAACTGTCACATTTCAATATAGTAATTTCCCAGCTAGGATCTGTTAGTACTCGTCGAGCTCCCAGAAGGTATAGAATAAAAAATGATAGACGATTACAAATGATATATGTACTATGTTGAAAAGAAACAATGTATAATTTTGCTAAAATAGTATTTCTATAACGATAGTTTTTTTGTATTAGGACAACAAGTTTAACAAAAAAAGCCTTTTTCAATTTTGTATTGGTGAAATGTTTTCGTAACGATTCGAAAATTTATTTTCAGTTTTTTTTTTATTTCGCTTTGGTAAAGTGTAGGTATTTTGGTTTTCTACCAAATGCAAAGATATTAAATTTCCTCACAAGTTTTAAGTATCAGCTATTTCTTAACAGCTACAAAAAAATTATAATACCAGGTAGGAAGGACCATGGCCCCCCAGTAAGAGGGGACTCAAACTGGTACGCAAACGGCTCTAAAACTGGTTACGGCGTAGGGGCTGGCATTTATGGAAAGAAGCCTAGCAAGGCCTTTTCACTAAGCTTCAGCAAAGACTCGGCAATATTCCAGGCTGAGATTGCAGTTCCGCAAGTGCTGACTCAAAACTGGTTTGGGATTGCGTGAGAGCCTTAGACGAGGTGGGCACCCAGAGAAAATTAACTTTGGTCTGGCCCCTCAGCCACACGGGCGTGAAGGGATTATTATTAGCACGCCAGACGAGGTTCGTCAAGGCTTTTATATTCCTTCGTCATCACCAAATCGCAAATTAATAAAAAGTCTATCTACGAGTGGACATATAACATTACCAGGACAAAGACAAGCAAATGAGTTCCTAAGTGAACAGAAGCATCAGTGTACTGAAGACCTACTGAGTAAAGACAGGAAGACTGTCAAAGAGATAGCAGGTCTGTTGACCGGTCATTGCAGAATAAATAGGCATATGTTTAACATCGGCCCGGCAGATGATGCTCTCTGCAGATTCTGTCAAGAGGAAGAAGAAACCCCAAGATTTCGGCCTAATTAAGAAGGCAAAATTAGAGAACGTCCTCTAGGGTAAAATGGGATCACAATAGACCTGCAAAAGTTACGGTGAAATAGGTTCGCATGGCTACCCCATTCCTAATTTAATATAATCTAACAGCTACAAAACTTTTAGTGTAGTTCCCAAGTTTATTTTTGTTACATTTACTTGGATGAAATATAAATATAGCGTCCCCAACATGCTCTTAACTAGTACAGAAAACAAACACAAAATTTCATAACTTGTAAGTTTAAAATGTTGTTAAACACAATTCCAAATAATATTACCATTCTAATTGGGGTTTAATGTTAACGCTTCTCTGATAGAATATGCACTATTGTAAAAAGAATAGAATTAGCTTTCCTGTATTATTTATTAACTAAACAGCAATAAAAGTACGAACAGCGAAATATACATTCATTTCGGAAAATTATGTATTTAAAAATACTGAATATTTATAGGCTTGCGCTTTTTTACATTCTGATTTTTTAAATCTCTATTGCGTTTTAACATTTTAATATGTAGTATATTCCAAAACGGACAAATAAATGTAACGAATAGTCTATTGGAAATTCATTAGATGGTAAATCAAAATGAATTTGAATCTAACTTTGTAGACATACATATCGACGAAAACGTTATAAAAATGTTGTTGGAAACTTGTTTTTATTGTGTTCGGATACAAATTTGTTTACCCAAGATTCAAGTATCTTTTTCGGACAGTCCTAAACTGCCATAATAATTTTATTTCAACTGAGAAATAATTTATCGAATAACAGTGGGGTTAAATCTACTGAAAAGTGTCTATTTATTGTTTCAAATTATTAAATCGACATAGACATTCATTCTTATCTTGCTTCAGTATTTCCTTCAACAATGCCAAACAATGATCAAAAGGTTTTGTGAACGCAAATTCTATGAATTGTCTCTTGGTCTTTCAATTACACTGCTACAAAATGTTTCCACAATTTTTTATCTTTCAATTCTACTTTAATTCTTCTTTTAACATAGTCACGAATAGATGGCATAACGTTTCTTATCGATGTCCGACTTGCTTATGTATAATCTAAATAATTGCACCAGAATGAATCCAATACTTATGGCCTAGTAAAGTGAACGGTAGATTAGAATAAAACAAACAGCTATATTAAATGTTAATTGTTCGCTATATCGTTTGCTACGAATTGCAGAACATCAAATGAATGTCAATATGGCCTTCGTCTTCCAAATTCGGCATACTCTCTACTACGTGTTCTAGTTTCTTTGAAATACACTGTTTCCGAAACGAAAATAACTGCGACATTTTCTATGTAGGTATGTGTGTACTGATAAGCACTCAGAACCACCAGTGGAATGATACTGAACAAATATGCTTTGATACAAACGTTCGAGTATCCATGCCACGCAGTTCGCCTCTCCACGTTGTTCTCCGCACTACACTGAAACTTCCTCCTCTTTGGCGAGTCTATTCATAACTATAATATGAGAATTCGTAAAAAGACCGTATAGCTCATATTGATAATAGTGCTATTGTGAATAATGAATGTAAAACTGCTGAATACTTTACAGAGAATTAATATTTTTCAGTAAAGTATGCAGCAGTATATGAGAGCGGTACAGTTGAGCGAACAACGAATTCACTGACTGTGTTGCATATTTTACTGAGAAAAATATTAATAACACAATAATAAGCGATTCGAGGAACTCGGCTGTACAAAAAACGGACTAGTTTAAATGTAGATACTGCTTCAACAATAGTTTTAAATTATTCAAAGTAATTTATTATCGGCATTTCAAATACTATAGCGTTCTTAATGCACCACTAACATAAAAGATAAATATTTGTATTGTCTAGTTTATTCGCAGAACATGATTTTTTAATATTATTTTAAACTAGCAATAGTAAACCAGTAATAATCCGTTAACCGGATTTCATTAGTAGATACATATTTGCATGTTAGTAATAATATTTTCCAATGGAATTAGTTTTAATCGGCTAAATACAACGAGCATTATAGTCAGGTTGACCGAACTCCAGTTAAATTATAATTAACTGGTAAATATTGAAATCCCTTAATTTCGTATTGCATGCTCTGGTAGGCACCAACCAGTTAATGGAAATTGTAGGTGACTTTTAAATTCTTGCATAATATGAACTCTATTCTCTAACATGTTTATACCGTAGCAAAACTGAATTTAAATTATATTACTTTCGGACATTAGAAAATATTTATGATTTTATACGATAGAATTACTTCTACCTGGTAGGCCTTCTTTGCAAAGATCGGATATCCGAAACTAATGCAGATTATCACGGTCGTTGCTAATGGGACTCGAGCGCTAGCTGACTGGAACTTAACGACTTGTAACTGGGAAGCAAGACATTCAGTGAGCCAGTCGTTCAAATTGTCAAATTGATTTTAGATGTCCCCAAAAGAAAGTCATCTAGATACCTTCGCACATCATGCTTGTGTCAGGTGCCATATATTTGAAACTCTCGTTCAATAGTGCAACCAAACTAGAAATACATGCCTCGAAAAATATTTCAACCCAGACAGGATTTTATATATTGAGCAATTCATATATTTAAGTCGGTAATATTTGACAAACCATGAATTTCGAAAATTAGGTCACAACTTTGTTCAAGCAATGGCAGTACTCGCAAAATGTCTGGGACAATTTCATCGATATAACACGCGTTCAAGTTGATTATAAGCCAAAGTATAATCAACAATATTTGTCTTGTAACTAACAAAGGTATAACCTAGAGTCAAGAGATCTTGGATCTTGAACAGGAGTTTTTGGAGACTTAACCATTGCGTTGCTAGAGAAGCAAATAAGAGTAACCGACCATAAGATCATTAAAAGAGAAATACATAAGCAGTTCCTGCCGAACGTCAAGCGAGTTTGAATTCACAAGGACATCTTGAATAAAACAAGAAGTGTTTCTGCTGCTGAGCGGGAGTCCAATTTTCGTTTATTAAATTTATGTAAATAACTTTTTTCCTTTAATTTATTTTCCACAGTATCATTTAATTTTATTTAGGTTTGCTCACACTGTTTTTCTAACGTATAATTAGTGTGAATATGCTTACTTAATTCAATTAAGTTTTCTTCAATTCATTTTCCTAAAAGCGAAATTAAATATTAAATTAATAATTATAATAATTACTAATTAAAATAACTACCATAACTACACGTTATGCAGGTTGGAATGCCTAACCTAGCTTTTTTTTAGATTCCCCATTCAAAACCAGTCCAGTTAGGTTGAGCGCCAGGACTCTGTGAAGTCATACTCGTCTTGGCCTGGGCTCCCAGCCATACGGGCGTGAAGGGAAACGAGGCGGCGGATGAGCTGGCCAGACGAGATTCGTCAAGGCCTTTTATAGGAGCTGCGGCATCACCAAATTACAAATTAAAAAGTCCATGTACGAATGGACAAATAACTGCTCCAAGGAATGGTGGAGATCACCAGGACAAGGACAGGCAAAAGAGTTCCTAAGGGAACAGAGGCCTTAGTTTACTGAAGACCTACTGAGTAAACACAGGAAGACTGTCAAAGTGATAGTAGATCTGTTGACCAGTCATTGCAGACTGAATAGGCATATGTTTAACATCGGCCTGGCAGATGATACTCTCTGCAGATTCTCTCAAGAGGAGGAAGAAACGCCAGTTCATGTTTTGTGCCACTGCGATGGCCTAGCGAGGGCAAGGTTTCTAGCAATGGGCGTAGAGAACTCTACAGCTAACGGCTATATAAAAGATCCGCTCTCAAAAATGATAAGCCTAATTAAGAAGGCAATATTAGACGGTGTCCTCTAGGATAAAAGGAGATCACAATAGACCTGTAAAGGTCGCGGTGAAACAGATTCGCATGGCCACCCCATGTCTAATCTAATGTAATCATACGGGTTTTTTATAACAAAAATAAACATTCCCCATACCTTCAGTGGGTAACCGCGCCTATATAACACCCATTTTACTGCATTTTGTATGAATATTAATTCTGATTCTGTATCAAGCAGGTTTTATTTTTTGACACTTGTAGATAGCTGCATGCCAAACACATGAATTTACATTACTTTGTTTAATAATTTCTTTATTTCATTAACAGGCGAAGGTGCCTGTTAATTGGAGGTATAATTTCAATTTTAGGCTAGGCTAGCGAACGCCATCTCCAACAGATAGTCGAATTAAGTTCAAACGAGTATGAAGCCTCGTTTGATATCGAAAGGTGGCGCTATTAGCATCTAATAAAGTTTCTCTCGTTTAACCTCGCGATTGCTATTTTCCTAATCCGAATTTAAAAATCGAAAACATAAACTTTACAATGTTCAGCCTATGCCAATATCTTCTTTAGATCAATGTGGTTTTTATTCAAGTAGAGATAATAGAAAAAGTGAATATATACCATCTTTTGTAGTTAATCTGGTAAATTTGTATGGAAACTGCACAAGAATGAAATTAAGAATTAATGCTGCATCTACAATCACTGATCCTGAAAACTAATAGATAAACTTTGCTTGCAGTTTTTGTCAAAAGTTTCTTAAAGATAAACATTTCTCATCGTATTAATTATATATAGTGCCTATCATAATTAAAATGTGATAAAAAATGGAAAATGTCTATGCAAATTTCTATTAGGATTCAGAAATTATCCCAGTCGGTCAACAATGGCATTCATTCAATTCTTGAGGTATACTGTAAATTATTTGCATCACTATTCAAGATTACATCAAATCAGTACAGTAACAATTATTTTTATTTTACTCTAAAAACAAAGCTAGGCAACTTTTTAAATGCAGATGATAAGAAAATGAATAGTTCTTATAATTTTCTAAATTTATAAAAATCCATTAAGCATTTTACTAGATGGAAACATTATTCTATATTAATTGGGAACTTCATGCTTCAGCTTTACAATAAAAGGACTAAACCAATACTTGTGGAATGCGGTCATGTATGTTAATTACCCAGTACAACAAGCTAAATTTCTATTGCTAAAGTTAGACCAGTTCGTGTGTCGAGAACGCCTTCATAATGACTCCGTGGCAAGTACAGATTCTTACCGTCTATTGCCAGTCTTTGTAAATGTATTTTATACAATATTTAAAAAACCAGAGATTCCCGAAATTTGTATTATATATTTTTTCATTTGTGGTGGGTGCTAGTGATTCCGTAAGCTGAATCACTTGTCTCACTATCACGCCAATTCACGCGATATAGTTTTTGTGTCTCGCTAATTGTGCTCTAATTAAAAATAATATTGTGCATGATTGATAACCTGCCCGTGCAATTAATTATTTATCAATATGAATCACTTTAAACGAGATGATATGTCGCAATAAAGAATTAATTAACTAACGTTTTGCGTTTACTATGATCTATTAGTTCTGTTTATTTGTCTACATCAATTTGTGCTATATCCACGAAAGAGATACAATATGTACACAACATAAACACGACCCTTCAATGCTTTTAGAATAGAGAGCATTGTAGCATTGTAGCATTATATGACATACACCCTCGCTTCCTAACGTAATTGTATCCTTTGATCGACATCGAATTTATTTAATTTCAACTAGTGCTGTTTGTTTCAAAGCGATGCCACTAACAACAATTGCGAACAGGGAATACAGCAACTGTTCCGCCACCACTATATACGATCAACAACAACTGAAACAACAATAACAATAGCAATAGCATTAATTTGAGTCAGTCCTGACGCTGCGGCGTATTTACCGATATTGAAGTTCTACCGTAAAGCGATTCATTTGTAATTATGATGAGACGGGATTGGAGTAAATTAATTCGTTTGCCAACTAATGGCTTTTATATATATACGAGTATATATATGTATATAGTGATACGTTCTTTTGTTCCATTAGAGAATATCGTTAAAGTTTATAAAGAGGTCTAACTATTGTGTAGTACTATATCTATGTTTGTATATACATAAAAAAATTAAAAGCGAGGAACTAAAAAATGAGGGCAAAATTAAACGTGCTGAATGCAATGGATTTCTTTAAAGAAGAAAATTTTGAGCAGCCAGCAGCCCAGAAAATTTTCAGGAGTAAGTAATAATCCAACGTGAATGTAAAATAAGATCGCCCAAATTTCCTCACTGCATATCGATACTCGAAATTTTTGATGTGGCATATTGCAAACATTATACAATAATGTGCTACTGATTCCGTAGAAATACATGGGAGCGGGTCCGATTCATTTTTAGCATAACAATGGACCCTTTTATAAAAAGCGACCTTCAACCAATTTGTTTTAGAGAATTAATTATCTCTCTTGCTTCTTCTTTTCTTTTTCGTTATTTTCGTCTTGTTTAGTCTACTGTCGTCTTGTTTCGTCTCTTTTCGTCTCTTTTTTGATCTTGTTTTTGTCCTTTTTCGATTGTCTTAGTCCTTTTCTAGACTCTTTCTAAGTTCTTTCTAGACTTTTTCTAATTTATCTCTCTGTCTCGTTCCTTTTCGAGATTCTTTCTACTCTTCTACTAGTCTTTTTTAGTCTCTTCCTAGTCATTTTTAATCTTGTTAAACATTTCTCTTGTCTGTTTCTTTGTTTTCTTCCTTTTCTGTTTCTTGTTAGTTTCTTTCTCGTCCCTTTCTAGTCGCTGCGCTAGCCTCTCTCTAGTGTGGTCTCTTTCTAATCTCCTTCTAGTCTGTTTCTAGCCTCTTTCTAATTTCTTTCTTGCTAAACGTAAATTAAGATGATCCAAAAATAATGGGGTTAGTAGCCAATGGTGAAATCTCACAGAGAAATAAGACTCATTAATCTTGACCTTGAGCTTTGGAATTTTATTAAATTCATCATCAGAAGGCTATCTACAAGACAATATGTAAGGAAACAATAGTATTAATAGTTATAAAAATCTTACGATAGAGCTAAACATAGAAAGGTGGACGTATTATTAATGGGGTTAGCAGAAAATGGCTGTGCTTGTGACAGCAACACTACGTCCACCTTTCTACGTTTAGCTAACGTTGTGACAGCCGTTACTTCCCCTCTAACTAACTTACGATAGAGTAAGAAGTTAACATCACAATAATGTAATAATCTAAAGTAACACATTAAAAACTTGAACAGTTACATCAAAAATTGGATAAACACATTTTAAAACGCAGTCATAAGTTAAAAACAATAAAAATTTCGGCGAAATTGTACAAGACACCTGGTCAACAGCGCGGGAGATCGAGTACAAAAGTTAGGTTAGCTAAATGGGGGAATGAAAATGTTGACAAATTGCAAATGTTACTGACCAATTTGGTAAATAAAAGTAATTGGAACTAGGCGGCAAATTCAAAAGTTAATCGGAATCGGTAACTGTAATAATGGAATTTAAATCAGTGGGTTCGGGAAGATTGACATGAGGAGCCTTTTTGTTGATGTTGAATAATAAAGTATAAATATAACTGAGGTTATCCAAATCAGTTCTGAAATTCATCGTGTTATTAGTGGTTTGCATGAAATACATTTCGAGGAACATGCGTTTCCTGTAGTTCGACTTGCAGTTATGGAGGTGCTATCGAGGTCCATGGAGTGTCTGTTATGTAGACAATGAGAGGCAAGAGCAGTACTATCAGAATTTCGTGAGAAGTCTCTATTGTGTTGGTAAACACGATTTTTAAACCATTGACTAGAAGTACCTATATAAACAAGTTCACAATTCCTACAAGGGACACAGTAGACGATGTTGGAGGGTAGTAAAAGCGGTGTGGTGTCCTTAACCTTAGAGAAAACAGAACCCAATGTATTTGTATTGTAAAAAGCTAACTTAGTGTTTGGATGTTCAAGAAGTAGTTTCTTGATTTTATCGGAACAGTATGGTATATAAGGGAATTTAATAAATTTATATAGAATGTTAGGAGTATTATTAGAAAGGGAGGGTGAATTGGGGTGGGTGTGTATTGTAGGTTGTTGGTTAGAGGGGGACTGATACACTAGATTTAACCAAATTCTTAGGATAACCATTCTGTAGAAACAATTCGGTTACACGAGTCTTAATGTTGTCATGAAATTGAGGATGAGCAATTTTAATCATTCTATTACGTAGAGCGCGTTAAACGTTCAATTTAATTTGCATAGGATGATTGGAATGATAATTTAAATACCTAACAGAAAACGTAGGATTAGTGTACCAATCTAGAATGATTTTTTGTTCGGGGGTTCTATGTACTCTAATGTCAAGAAATGGGATGGATCTGTTATTTTCAGGTTCAATAGTAAATTGAATATGCTGGTTGAAACTGTTAAAATGACGGAGAATATTGTCTACCTCACCAAAGGGGATAGAACATATAAGGTCGTCCACATATTACAACCTAAAACAAATTTATGAAAAATGCAATCTGAGTCCCGATCGCATATACAATTGCGACGAAACGGGTGTAACTACAGCACACAAACCAACTAAAGTTGTTGCAGCACGTGGAGAAAAACAAGTTGGTCAGGTTACATCAGGAGAACGAGGACAACTTGTCACTCTGTTTGTAATAAATGCAGCAGAAAACGATATACCTCCTGTATTTGTATTCCCAATGGTAACAAGAAATGACGCTTTTGTAAAACAAGCCCCAAATGGAAGCCTTGGTTTAAGTCATAAAAGTGGGTGGATGACAAAAGAAAATTTCACTCGTGCATTTGAGCATATAATAAAGTATTCACGTTGTTCCAAAAATGATCCAATTCTACTGATATTTGATAATCACGAGACTCATATTCAGATAGATGTTATACAAAAGGCTAAAGAATTTGGTGTCCACTTATTAACGCTTCCCACCCACTGCAGCCACAGATTGCAACCTCTGGACGTATCAATTTTTGGTCCTTTTAAAGCCAAATATAACTCTGCTTGCAACGATTGGATGATGAATCATCCAGGTAAGACAATTACTTTGTATAATATCGGCGAGCTAGTGAATACAGCGTAGGAAACATCTGTTCTTAAGAAAAATATTATATCTGGATTTAAGAAAACTGGCATCTACCCTTTCAATAGCGAACTTTTTTCAGAAGAAGAGTATTTAATGTCAGCAGTATCTAATCGAATTGAGCCAGAATTAACTCAAAACTTAAATGAATCGCACGCAACACCAAGTTCATCTAAAGAAATTCCACAGACCTCTGAAACAATTTTTTATTCACCTCAACACTTAGCCGAAGGAAATGACCATTCTTCCACAGAAATACAATCAGGTGCATTCAATACTGAACACAGTTCTCCAACAGAAAACATTTTGTTGAAGGAATTGTTTCCGAAATCCACCCCTCGAAAACTAAGTAGGAGAGGAAGGAAGAAAGGAAGAACCATTATTTTAACATCCACTCCAGAAGAGGAAGCCATCGAAGAAGCAGCGAGAGTAGCGGATTTAAGGAAATTGCTTCCTCGTCCTGAATTAGAAAATAAGAGAGAAGTGACCAATCCAATTTGTAGAAAAAAGAAACTTGACCATGAAAGTGATACTAAATTTTCTTTAAATGATGAAAGAATGACGACAGTGCCTTAGATCTAAGCGAATCTGACAGGGAGGACATCGAATCACATCAGGCTGTTATACATATATGTTGGAGACTTCGTATTAGTCAAATTCGCTACAAAGAAGAAAGTAATTTATTAGGTAGGTAGAGTAAACGAGAAAATAGGTGAATCGGAGCTTAGTGTCACTTATTTAAGAAAGAAATCAGCCTCAAACAAATTTGTCTATGCTACTGTCCCTGACATTAGCATTGTAGAGGAAAGTGATATACTGAAACTACCAAAACCCCAAACTGTTGGTGGTACAGAACGAACACAGTCACTTTTAAAATTTAATGTTGACTTACTAGCTTACGAAGTTAAATAATACCATCCGAGCTGGCGATGACGTCCCATTCCAACCGAATAATCGGGATGTATGGGATATTTAACGGATATTACAAAAAATATATACATTCTTTAAATACCTTTCAACATCTTCTTATTTTATTTTTAATTAAGGATTTATGTTTAACTTTCGTGTTATCTAATGCAAAATCGATAGAAATAATTTGTGTCGTTGATTTATGCAATTTAAAGTTACAAGTGACCCACGCCTCCCACCCTTCCCCTACCTACTACGGTCCTTCATGCCGCCAAATGTTGCACCAGCCGGAACCGCGTCAACTCGTCTAGGACAAACCTTCATGCACTGCTAAAATTATCCATATATCTTCACCCGTTCAGATTATATAGGGTGTGCTCGTTACTATTTCCCCCAACAGTCTATGTCCCCTTTTTGCAAAAAACCTAGATTAATCCCAAAAAACGTTAGGAGGTCATTAGAGAATATTTAGGCAAATTTCTTTACATAAAAGTTGGAATTTACTTTTATTATTGTCTTCTAAATAATTCTCCCTTATTATAATAAAAGCAAGGAACATAAAACACAAATTATTGCGTACATTATCCCATCTTATCTTAGATATCTTCATATTATACGCACCATCTACTACCATTCAGCACAAGCATCTTACATGTAATTTTATAACCTCAATTCATCGCTTTTGTTTAGTAATTACCCCCTAGCCGTTATAATTCCGCGTGTAAACGCAGACCGTTATTATCTGAGTTTAAAGTCCTCATTACAATAACCTAACGTCACCGAGATGTATACCTACGCCTTCTATATATGTATGTCAAGTCTTAAAAGTAAAGGGATCTCATCATGAAGTTAAACGAAATCTCTCGTCTCGTAGCCATCATCATCATCGCCATCAGCGCCCTCTACGTCTTCGTGTTCTGGATGCGAAAGGAGTAGCAAATGGAGGTTGCATAATTTTAAAGATCACCTTAATTATCAGATGAAACTATAGTTGACGTCGTAGTAATATCAACGTGGAGATATATATATATATATATATATGTATGTACATACTTGTATAGGGAATGGTATTGTTCGAGTACAACCTTATCTGATTTTAATAAACAAAGATAATGACGAAGGAGAGAGGAAGAACACACCCAGTATAATATCCGAAATATAATTGGCCACTTTGACTTTTACGAGGCACGGAGCGTCGAGGTTTATCGAGTTTGGACCCATTTAAACCGAACGCAAACTATAATAATGATGATCGGGAGTTGGGATGGCAACGGTAGTAAGTTTCGCGATGGTTTTCGGGACAAAGAGAATGAGGATTTTAGATTTTAGGATTCTGAAGAAAAAAAAACACGAAGCTTGCCTTGTTATCTTTCGGGTAATTGGATCATTTTATTATAACAGAACGCATCCTGCTATTGTATGATGGTATCATGGACAGAAGATAAGTAAAATTGGATCGTGGCATCAACGAGGAAACAATATAGACAAGAAAAATGGAATGTTTTCATTCGCTTCTTTCCTAATAAGTAGAAGGGAGTGTGTCATAAACGGAATGCGACTTTATAAATTGGTATGTATTACCGGTCCCAGATCATAATTTTAGTCTTGATGAGTTCCATACAGTTCACCGTGAAACGAGAATTATATCCTCTTATAGGACAGGAGCCTTACTATCCGGCCTTAGTAATTGAAATACCAAGAAATGGAAAGAAATGTGACGTCAGCTGAATATAACCAATACTGAAGTATGTTACAATCTAGTGAATCAAATTCTTGCTTAGAATATTCTTGAAAGAAATCGTAGGTATTTATAGAGATGTTATCTGAAGCCGGGGAAGCATCGAAATCGTGCCTTTAAATTGATTTACTCAAGTTTGTAGACAGAGATTAATTTCGGTGTAGTACAACATTTTCTATAATAGTAACTAAAAAATTAATTTTCGAGTTTTGATTTGTGAAATTTGAGATGATTGCTTTCACAAAACATCTGGAGAAACAAAGATAGTAGCATTCTTTATAAGAAGAACAGAAATCAGTAAGAATTCGAAACAATGAACAAAAAATGCTTAGGTAGCTAGCGTTGATGTGGAGAGAACGAATTACCTAACGTCATGATCAATGACCTGTAGATAATTTCTGCTCGTCTTTTTTGTTGCTTTTCCTACTATATCAGCGTAGAAATAAGAACGAAACACCGCTGAAGTGGGTTCGCGTTCTAGCAAAAATGAGAAATAAGAACCATAAAGAGAGACGGAAGAAATCCTGTTGACGAAAATATTTATTCTAAAATTGTCTCTTTTTATCACTACCACCGAAGAAACCGAAGGAGGACAATAGGGCATAACTTTTAATTATCATTTTCGGGGACTTCTCGGTTGGAGTATAGCGCTACTATTGTTCTCGTAGTTCCTTGCCGTATATATTCGTCGATGACAGCAGAAATGGAAGGTGGAATATCTTTATAATGTGCTGCCTAAATGAATGGATTTCGTATGGAGAGATTAACGCTAAAAACTATTGGTGTTTCGGTGTCTGGAGATGAAGTTGCGGCTATAACGATTTTCTAGTTGTCATTGTTAGTCTGCCGGGCTTTGTGTTCTTTTTTTGTCTTTTTCTGTTTTCAGCTGAATTATTACGAAGAAAACTACAAAATATGATCCCTATTAACATATTATTTCTTTTTATAGTATATACCTTAGAGATAGTTTTTTATTAGGCATTCGTTTCCAAAATATATAAAAAATGTATGTAAAATATTCTTGAAACCAATACAGTGACAATATGATAGTAGTACAGTCTTGGCCAATTGTGTTAGACACCCTTCACTTTCATAGGTTCGAAAGGCGTTTCCGGCCGCTTTTTGGTCGATTTGTTGATGATCCACTATTCATATCGTTGCAGGGTGGTACGAACCGCACATCGCGAATATTTCATTATTCTCGTTATAGCGACTAAAGTCTTACTTTGTGTCTTAAGTAGAAAAGTTTGTCCACGTTCTATTTTGGTTAATTCACAAACTTTTGGCATTGTTTCACTACCTTAAGTTTAATCCATAAAAATGGAGTATCAAACACAAAATATCCTGGTTATAAACTCATACTACTAACACATACCTCTCTCTAATCGCGTCGACAATACATTAATATTTAAAATCGAAAAATTGCTGCCTGCTTACCTATTGTGCTAAAGTAAGCACTAAATATGTAAATTAAGTATAAATTCGATGCTCATTTTCTTGGAAGTGTAATAATACTTACAATAATGGGGTTTTGTGAGGGTGTCTAACACATTTGGCCAAGTATCTTAGCAGCTCTCTCGCTAATGTACCCAAACCAATTGAACAATCAGAATTCTTCTTCGATCATTTTTCAACAAAGCATTATCTGTGCTTTAAGAGAATTTTTTCAATAGTTACATCATGCAATGATTGAGATCCTATGTAGGCATGATATCATAAACACGTTAGAATCATTTGCAACACACCTGGAATGGTAATACCATATTAAAAATTAAATTGTAGTATTGACTGACGCAGGCAGCGCTGCCATTTTGTATTCACAAATTAGTAGTGTATTTGTTATCGTAAAACGAGGTGACTTTGTGACACCCAGGCGACTTTGTGACGGCATCACACTCCTTTGAAAAAGTCATTCTTACATTTCTGGGTATTATGTTATTGTAGCAACCGCTCGCATACGCATTGGTAAACGGTTGAAGCAGTGTCACCTTATGTCTCGCGGTCGTTCTGCAGTTTGTTTACAACACACATATTTTTTCAGGTAGATAAGCAATTTTTACTTTATCACAAAGTTGCAATACTTTGTCTTATGTAACTCAAACCGTTTCATTTATCTATTTTTGTATATGATAGTGTTATAGTATGATCTATTAAGAAGCAGCAAATGCCATCACCTCTGTGTTCTTCTTAAAAATAAAGTATTTATGCTCTAAGAAATGAAATGTCAACAAATATCGGGGTGAGATTGTGACACTTTTCGGTACTAATAAGTACCGAAAAGTGTCACAATCTCACCCCGATATTTGTTGACATTTCGGTACTAATAAGTACCGAACAGTGTCACAATCTCACCCCCCTCCCCCGGGGGGGGGGGGTGAGAAGTATAAGAGGCTACCGGGGAGTCGCTCCTACAAAAAACTATACATCTGAATCATTAGAAAAACCTTTAAGTGAAATTAGAAAAAAAAAGGTACCTCCCGAGAAGCGCAAGAAAAGGAAGATACTTAGAAGTGATAAAGATCTGTCCTATGTGCTTCATAATTTCGATTTTGCTTAAGTATGGAATACATCGCAATACTTTTTATTTAAAATTTAATTTACGTTGTTTTCTTACATTTTCTCTAAATAAATTGTGCCAAAACGATCATTTGTATTGTTATGAGGGCTTCCGGGTTTTGACCGCGTCATAGTAAAGTACATATATACAATACAAAATAAAATAAAGCAAAAATGAAAAAGAAAAATTACAAAAAATATATATACAACTTACTCAAATTCAATGAGTTTGAGTAAGTTTTTTGCTTTATTTTATTTTGTATTGTATATATGTACTTTACTATGACGCGGTCAAAACCCGGAAGCCCTCATAACAGAGACTCAGACCGTGGAAGCCTTCGATATCATTTATCATTTTTATTATTTGGGTTGACATATTGATGATTCGGTTAGGAGGTTATTTTGTGAGAAATTTTGAGACTGGCATACATCTACGTGGTTATAATGCTCCAAAATCTCATCATAGATAAGTGACATTATGTTGTAGTGAAAGCTCAATGCTGTCAAAAAGTCACCCGGTGCGATGCGATGGGGTGAATGTGTGACAAATATACCTACATCAAAATTCTGGCTAAACTACTATTGTTTTTGTTTCACATCGTCAATGCTTAGTAGCTAAATGATGTGACTACTTCATGTTATTTACTCGACCTTCCAGCTATAAAGCTCGAACTGAAAAAAATTATTAAAAGTGTAAAATCTGTCACAAAATCACCTACTCATTTTACGGTATAGCATGCTTTCCACGGTGGTGTTGAAAATTTTTAGGCATTTCAGGTTACAATTTTTAACATGTAAGTATGTATGTATATTAAAGTTACAATTTCTTTGAAGCAACTTCGCATAGTCATTACCAATACTCCAGTTAGCTCTTACAAATTGCTATTGAATCGTATGATGATCTCATGTTTCCTGCTATTCATTATTTGAGAAACCAGGAGTTGTTTAACACTGTCCGCATATTGAAACACTTGAACTTGAGCTATATTTTCGAGCAGAAACTTTTAAGAAACATGTATGATCGGAAATTGAATCTGAGGTTGCGATACCCTTTTTCTGAGACACTACTACAAAGGATCATAAGGATGTTAAGTTAGGGGGTTATGGAGTTATTAGGTTCAATGAAACGGGTTCCAGGAATCAACAGTCCCCGCGATAATACAATTTGATCGTAATAATTTCTTTTTATCGATTATGGGGTTATGAGATTATGGAGTTACAGGGATCTGTTTAAGGGATTACATCAGGGTTTAACTGATTCATTTTTTAGTTTACGGCATACGTCAAAACATTACAGTATTTAATAACTCAGATTATGAGATTTTCTGAGGTTATGCTGCAATCCTGACGTGATGGGGTATTTTTATCCTAGGATTTTGATCCAGTGACCCCAAAAACATGTAGTAAACTTGGTTTGACCCGCAGCTTTTGTCTGTAGTTGTCTTATTCCTAAATACTCAAACATACTTATTGCGGACTACCTACTAAATTAATATGGACGTTTAAAACTTTTCTAAATGTTTTGTTGCATCTTTTTCATTATGATTCAATAGCAATTCTCTCCATAATGATAATGGAGAACCTGTGTCGATTCGGATTACGGTTTGATATCTTATCTGAGGCATTTGGCAATCCAGATAACCTTGTCATAACTAATCATATACACGTATCATCATAAAAAATATGTCACCAATTTAGAATACCGTTGCGAATACATTTTTTTTTTCGTTCAGTATACCGTCATCTGTGGTTAAGTGGGTCATATTTTCTGATTTTGTTCTATGTAGTTGAGATTTATTTGTTCCAAAGAAGTCCAAATTTGAAATATATTGTAATGTGACATTTGATTTACAATAAAATTAAGAAAATTTGAGCTATATTCTTTAAATTAAAATTTGGGGTTTAAAAAAAAAATTAATCTCAGGGGTTCGCGAATTCTTAACTCTACAGCAGGTGTAGAGAACAGAATACGAGAGCTTGTACCTTGAAAAATACAAGTGAAAAAAAAATTTACAGTTACATAAAAAAATTATTACAAGTCAGAATGATGTTATATGTTTAATTTTAAAATAATTTTAAAATTTTTAATCTTTTTAATTTATATTCTAAAAAAATATATACATAAAAAAATTATTAAAATAAAATTTAATCTTTTAAATTTTTCAAATATTATTTTCCACTTAGAAAATTACTCTAAATTCTCAAAAAAAAAATATTTTTAAATTTATCGAACTTACAATGAATTAAAATTAAATTACCTTATTTTACGTGTGTGCGTGTGTTTGTGTGAAAGATTTTGAAAGCTTTCTTTCTTCGCGCGCTAGGGTAATTAGAATTTGGTGAAAATTTTTATGTTTAAAGTACTTTTTAATCGAAGGTAATCGTTTATTTTCGCCCAACGGTGCACCGTGGCTATTTAATAAATTTTACGTAGAAAATAAACGTTCTGTTCAACAATCTATGTAAAAAGAGGAAGTTTGCTGCTATCGTATGGCTTTTTATAGATGATTCGCAATTGTCTCTGAATTTCTTCAGACATACCTTTCGATAGTCTTATGTCAATAACGGAAATTAACGGTCGTTGCTGGATTAATTTCATACAGGTCCGGTCAAAAATCGTGTTATACAGGGTCACAGTAAAGTTGTTGATTTTAATTACCACCTACTTTTCTTCTTAAAATGCCCTTAACTGACTGGCTTTTCTTCTTGTATGTGTGGAATTTAATGGTGTGATTTTGTTATAACATTTGTGTGTATTTGTGTACAAAATAAGTGATATAAAATTAATTAATTACCTTATAAAATGTGATTGTAATTATTGTGGTGCATTTAACATGTTTCTGTCCTTGTCGTTGGCTGGAATTATAATAAGACCTCCGCTGACTAACACCCCTTCTACGTCAGATGGCTACTGAGCCAAAACATGACATCGACTCGAACATATGCGAAGAAAATACCGATGGTGCCAACTTGAAGAGTTGCGCATCCTCTATCATTGGATAGTGTTGAATTAAATTTAAACGAATGAATTTTGAACAAATACTTCGCGTGTGTGCAATTATGATAATGTTACGTAATTTTATAAAATTGAATTAAATTGAATAAGAAAAATACATAGATCAGGTAATTAGTTATAGTCTCATAAATATAAAATTAATTTAGTGCTTTTTTATTTTTCTAGATTACCTACAGCTGGATGATCATCTGTCAAGTGAAAAAGGGAGTTATAATGTAAACAGGGAATAAAATGTAGAATAACATTACAATATGTAGAAAACTATGAAGTACAACGATCGTGAGACATAAATTTAATTAAAAAATTCTACACATACATATAATATCATTTTCAAAATCGGTCCACTTCGCCCCTCATTTGGGGTGAAGTGAGCCACACGTTTAAAACATGTGTGGTCTACTTTAAATTTATACTGAATTGAAGTGGTCATTATGGGAAGTAAATGCAAGACTTCTTTATTTATTATTCTTCTAAGGAAAAACTACAGGGACTTCGAGAAAGACAATATAAGATTTTTACTTAATTTTACTACAAAAACCAAGCACAAATCGTGTTTATTACAAAATATAACTGTTTTATATAAAATAAATAATTAAGAAACAGTGTCGTAATTAAAATTCTTATGAATAAACTTGTACTGCCCTCTATGTAAATCATGATGCTCAAGTTTAAACGAAATCAGTTTTGATTCAACTACAGCCCTATCTTCTATAATAAATTATTTCCGAATGCCTTTCTTAAAAAGTAAATTGCGTAATTATTATTCTCATCCAGTTTCTGTCTATTCTTTTCCAACATAACGTAAGCTTCTTTTACCACTTTCAGTTGGAAACTACACCACTACAAATTCTCCAGGCTTAATATTTATGGGACCAGATGCCTGTGAACTACGCGGTTGCTGAGTTGATTCTGAAGAAGACTCTAACGGTTCAGAAGCTATGGTTTCTTTGTGATCTCCGTCAGAAACTAATTCATTATCAAGTGATCCAATGCTTGACGAGTCGTGCGGGCTCATATCACTGTCTTCATTGCTTTTGATGACATATTTGACGCTTTCGTGTCTACACTTCTTTTTATTTTCTTGCTTAGTGCTCCATCGTATTCGAGAAACTCTTAAAACATCCAATAAACTTTTGCTCAAGCGGTCTTTAGAGGAGTTTGTTTCGGATATTGTTGAGCATCCGGCAATTTTTCAGGACTCATTCCCTATCAATTGAGTGAATTCCGCAGGCCGAAAAACTGGATCTAAGATTTATAAATGCATTTTCTAAAGAGTCAAGAGAGTGAAACTGAGCTTTTGGTAGCACACCTCTATTCCTCTTTTCCAACCCCTATTCTGCACAAAACATTAAGGCTTCTGGAATTGTTTTTTCCGCTACCTCACTTAACATAGTTTGTCCTCCATATTTTCCTTGTTTTATTCCCAAGAGTTTTCTTTTCAACGTTGTGCGTGAAATTAGATATGTTTCACTAATTTTTCTTGTTGGCTTTTTGTAGTCTCTATGATCGGTGTACTGACAGTGACGCCGCCTGCCAAGCTGGCTTATGAACACGCGGCATTTTTAAAGTGGTCCACCTCACCACAGAAAAATCAGTTACCTTCTAATATGGGAAGAATCAGATTACATCACTTTTTCCTAGCACGTGGAACAGAGGAGGTTTGGCAGGTTAACACACTACTACGGAAAATTGAGCGAAACGTACCAAGTGCACAAACAACCAATTTTAGCTATTTCTCCATTGTAATACTAGTCTACATTAATAATGGTATCTATATTTGTCAGTTATGATGCCCAAGCAGATTTCGCTATTGAGTACTTGATGGTAGACCCTATTTTATCAAAACAATACCGGTCGGTCCATTTCATCCCAAGAGCTTTACTTCACCTCAGTTGATGGTAGCCGTGTTTACGCCGAAAGGCAACTCAGTAAAAAAAAACTACTTATTGTGCGGCTGATAATACCATAGATTCTCCCACATACCATTTTATATAAATTTTTTTAATTAATAGAGGTCCTCCACACTTTCCACCCTTCTCCGGGGATTTCCGTAACAAGAATTTGGTATATATATAAGGTACGCCCCCTCCCCCTCTCCTCTCCCACTTTTAAGTCTTGTACAAGATAATTGCTTTACGTTCCATTTACAATAATTTAACGTAACTTTCATTATCTTAGATGTTTTTCCTTTCTTTTTCATTTAATTGAATTGATTTTTTGACAATGATATATCTAAACTTCAACATAACCGTACCACCACTCTCTTTTACTCTCTGCCTTCGTCTTTCTGCGTTCGTCTTTCTTTTTTCTATTTCGCGTTATTCTGTATTTTCTTCCACCAGACACGATTTCAGCCTTGTCATCAATCTCGCTTTGTTTTGTATATCTCTTACTTCCTTTGGTAAACTGTTCCTTATTCTCAGTATCAAAGATTCTTTTGTTCGTGCTCCGTATTTGTTTACAGCTTTTGCTTGTTTTAAAAAGCCTCCCGTCCTCATCCTTGTCTGCTATCCGTGCTCCATCTTTTTAAAAGTACCTATGTTTAATTTATGTTACGTCTCCAATCTAATCTAATCTTTCTTAATTTTTTTTGTGCAGATTGAGTTTAGGTAAACAAAAGATTGTCCATAAAAAAAAACTTTTTTCGATTTCAGTTTTTATAGTTTGAATCTACTTTTTGGACACCCTATTTCCATAACTTTTTTCTTCATAAACTAACAAAAAGATCAAGTTTGTACTTGAGTATCGATCCAAAACAAAATTGTTTCTTCGGGGACATCTATTTGGTAAAAATCATCAATTTCCTCATCTATTTATCCATCTAGACTAGGCAATATGTTTTAATGAGTAGTAATGAGTAATTAAAACTAACAAATTTTTGTTACAAATTTTTTTTGTTAATTTAAACGATTTGCAAAATTTTTAGGTGTCCCGGTACATTTGTATAACCCTGTATTTCTTTGTCTTTTTCTTTAAATTTATTTCAAAATAAATAACATCAATGGGAAGAAATCTTATTTTAAAACCTTTTTTCTTGAATATATAATTTTTCATTTTAACATTTTGAATTTCTCTTTTAATGTTTATCCTCCTTTGTCAAAATTTAATCGAGGGGAACTTTCCCATTACAGAAAAAGTGTTGCAATTTTCAAAGTTATTTTAGGTATCTGCATGATGAAGAAACCTTTCAGAATCCCTTATCATGTTCCCGTATCTCTCCAAAAGTACTGCGAACTAACGCTTGATATATTTATAGAAAGAAGAAAGAAAACACAGAACAAATGAAAAAAAAACTGAGTAGAATAAAATTTAGATTTTTAGATTCCATGTCGGTGAATAAGTGTATAAAAGAAGAATAACGGGAAAAAGAAAAGAAGGAATAAATAAAAGCGCTGAGTTGCAATATATAAAACTTTCCGCATATAATGATGCCGTCGACAAGGATTTATAGATATAAATCCAAAGGCATTTCGCCTGTATAAAAGAGAGTAATATCTCAAAAACTGTCCGCTTGTTCCGGGAATAAAATACGTTTGGTCTTAATAATAATATGTTGCAGTTTATTGTCGCCGTTTGTGTTAGCCGATTTTAATTAATATTTTAAATCAAAATAATCAATATTTAATAAGAGTTTCTTGAACTATATTTCATTTCTCCCAGCTCCATCCATTCTCCAAAGAAACATCTAGCGCTGGTATTATATTCTTTGTTTTGACTGAATGTCCAAACTACAACAAAATCTGTGGTTAAACTACGGTAAGACCGACTTACAATCTTTTAGTATTCCATATCTAATGTACAGCTTATAGTACTTGTCTTATTGATTGAATCGGATAACTTTTATAGAACTAAATTCCGTTTGATACGTCCAGAGTGTGGTAATTTATAGGTTTTCCAATTCTTTCTAAAATAATTCTGATCATAATTCCGCTGCTCAGGCAATCTTATTCACGAGTAAGACGAAAGCTTCAACAGCACTGTCTGTTTTATGTTTAACGAAAAGCAGAGAATACTATAGGAGCACCATTTAAGTTGCCTTCTCTCAGTTATATTAATAGGAATAGGTAATAAATACTGGTTTCCTATTTATGTTATGAATTCCTTGCATGATTTTCCTTTGGAACAAGTTGTATTGTTTTGGTGTTATGAGGTTAATACCTATACGTTGCCACAAAAATATATGAATTTATGCACACTTTAAACCAGAACAATAGTAAGGGTATATAATTTGTGAGTAGAATTTCCATACGATACGAACACCATATTATTTGCGGATTTCCACCACCTACAGCTTCCAACTTTTCCACTCGGAATAAACCGTAAGACCTACCGGAAAAGCAGCATTACGGCTTTCACATTCGCACACACGCGAAGCTAGACTGTAGTATCATTATACAATTTAACAATATAACATTTAAGTAGGTAGGAGCAGGCTGTGTGATTTATGAGCAACGGAGTATCGAGCGTTAACAAAAGACTGCCGAAATCCATTAATGCAAGCTCGGATCGGCTTTCTTGATCTCAAAACGCGTACCCCGCACACACAAGCCACTCTTCGGCGTGGAAGTTTTTGAATAAGAGAGATAGATAGCAATGCGCGATATTCGCGTAATGCACAGATAGAAGACCTAACAATAGAAAATAACGATTTTGATAATAATATTTACATCAAATTCTCGTTAGATGGTGGTTAGATGTATGGGACTGCGTTGTTTAGTATCTCTAAAAAGCTCGGACGACTAGAAGCAGGTTTAAATGATGGGGTGTTAGCGCAGGGCGACGACATAAATCAGAATTCTGCCCTGCTAAAACAAATACCGACGATGAAGCGTTTTCGGCAACATGACGAAGTTAATCTAGCTGCCGTTGTGACCGAACAAAGGTAGATGAATGTGTACATTACAGGATTCAGTCAGCGCGCTATGGTATGGCGAAACGATGGAAAAAAAAAGAATTGCTTTCACTTTGTGGCCACCCACTGTATTAATGGCTACATAAAGAGACAGCCTGGCTTAGTTCGGTATTATTAATTCCAACTGGCTTACTTGTATTTTTACCATGCTGCGAATTTTGAATTCGAAGATTAATTGAATTGTTCGGAAAGCATACTGGTCCAAGTAAAATTATATACATTATAATATAGATATAAAATTGTATTTTGATCTACTATTTGCTATTGGGAGCAAAGTGATTAACAGCGCGGCATTATAAATGGCGATATAGTGCTGTCAAAAGGCCATGGAACACAATTACACACACATACAAACTACAGAGCCAGAAGTGGTAGTCGTACAAACGATACAGCTTAAGAAACTAGTGCAAGTAGTACACACCTCACGTAAAAAAAATAATAAAACAGTTTTCATTATTCAAAAGTGAAGAAACTAATGTTACTAATACTATTCGACGTTCAAGTAAGCGTAACAAAGCTTTACTACGTGACGCTTATGTGGCACCCTAACTAAGTTTTGATGGCTTAACTTAGTCCTTGCTTTAGGTATTCATTTCGTTGCTAGAGTGAATCTATATAGGGCACGATAACTACTAGATTTTGCCAACAATATCAATAACAAATACCAATAACTTAACAACATCGTTGTCTATCTCTGTTGACGCCAATGCGGTTATTTCAGAGTTTCCAATATGAATGTTGGCTTGTCTAATTAAATTCCTTTTAATCAGAGAAGCTACCGAGCGAAATATTCCAGTAACTATAACAATCTATCCCATTATACACCGTTATATTAACAATCAAGAACTGGAGACAGAACAGCTACTATCGATTTCTAGCTATACGAAGCAAAAAAAGGCTAAGGTAAACGTAAATATGTAATAGTGTCAATAGTATGTATTTATTCTTGGAGATTCCTTTATCTATTTTTTTCTACGTTTACTTAGTTTTGCGAAATTTGAGATGAATCTAACTAATGAGTTCATTGAGATAGTTTCACCTTGCACATCCATTTTAATAGATTTATTAAGACTTTTTTGTGAGTTATTTAGCGTGTATACAGGTAATTTGATTTTCTTGTAAATTTACATTTTTTTTCTGGAAACAAAAAAACTTATTTGTGGTAAACGACTTAACTACAGAACTCTCTTAACAAAAGAATTCATACCTTGTCCCATTGCACGAAAACTAGTTTATCAAAATTTTGATGATATTATGAGTGAAAATAAATGAACCAGTCTGTTTGGTAATTACTTTCAAAGGCAATCTAAGGACATGCAAATGGTTGGTCAACTAAAATCTTTGGAAATAATTTGTTAGCCATTGAATTTTTAAAAGAACTGTGTGATCTCAGTGTTGAAATCGGAGGATTAGAGCTGGATAGATAGATAATTTATGAGATGGTTAAGTAGCCTCTTGCCACTGCTACCTATTGGTCTATTGCAGCTCCCTGTTATCTATGTCTTCTGCCTTCTTCATGAGGCGTTCAAGCCTTGCTGAGTTTGTCTTCATGTAGCTCGCCGTATCTGGATATGGTTCGCCAATACATTCTAGCCTCGATTTGGCTAGTCCTTCGCATTGGCACAAGATGTGCTGCTCTCTTTTTCTCTCTGACAGATTCTGCACATAGCATTTTCCGCCAGACCAAGGTTGCTCATATGTTTATTGAGTCTGGTATGTCCTGTTAGTAGACCTACTACCAACCTGATCGTTCTCCTGTCTTTGTTCAAAAGGTCATCGGTGTATTTAGGCATGTATTCTTTGATGAATTCCTTAGCCTGCCTCTGTCCTCGGGAGCTTTTCCACCATTCGAGGGATTTATCCTCCGACGATTTCTCCATGGTTTTGGCTATTTTCCTTTTCATGATCCCACACGATGGTATAGGTCCAATGAGTGGAAACGGAGGATTACAGCTAACAAAGAGATGATTTAAAGTCTTTGCAATGATGAGAAACTCTTATAAATGTTCTTCAGACCCTTCTAAGGAGTTTCCTATTCGAAGAATAAAATTTTCATTTTTTTTTACTTTATGCTAATTGCTGCTATAAAATATCAGCATATATAGCGTTGAACATCAATTTCAGCGATTTTTCGAGAAAATGATCGAAATTCTCGTGAGAAAATCGGTTTAGTTGCAAAAATAGTTGGCATGATTTCTACAAACCTTCTGTTGGCGTGCCAGCGAACACTCAGGTTATCCTTAAATTCGTTTTGTCTTCTAAATCTAATTTTGACCGACAAAAGGGATATCCATATCCGGTAATGTTTTGTATTAGAAATTCTTGTGTCAATTCGCTGCAAATCGCTCATGCTTGTTGATGCCAGACATATAACAGCGCAAGTGTATCAGCAAGGGTCTCATTTTTTTCCAAGCAATTAATGAGTTGTCTATGTTAATGATTCTGATCCGGACTAGTATAGTCAATGTGTCATCCACACTCCTATTATTGCCACTACATATTTTGAAATAAGATTTCATGTTTCTTAAGCTCTCATTCAGCTGATTGATAAAGTTCTCAGCGCTATATGATTTGGAAACGTCAATTATTTGACGTTTCTCACGATAACACTTCTTTATATTTCGTGAGATGGTAATAAAAGGAAAATATATTGATAGTGTTGTTAAAGTGGCATTAGTCAAAATGATGTATTGTGACTTGAACAGGTCGACAAATATAATCAGGGTAAGGGTCTTCTTACTTGAGGTCCAAATCACGTCATATTTCTCACCAGCTTCGTACATTTCTTTCAATTCTTTCAGATCGTCCGATTGATTCCTTTCCTTTCTTACAATTATATGATTTTCTTACCTTAATTTTATTTTAATCGGAAAAAGTAGCTCTTGTCCAGAAGAACTTGCCCTCAATCACCTTCAAGTTGACACACTTGCTACATGTCTACGCGATAAAGAAGAACCGGTTAATATGATGATAGTGTGCTACGAGGCTCATGGCCACTGAAAGTAAAGAAGAAACTCTAGTCAACAGATTCGTAATCCTCTAACTTCATATTTTGTACACTCAGAAAAATTAATGCATTGTTTCAACAAAAAGAACTCTTCGCCGTATTGTTCTTGGATTTACCATTTTTTTGTTGAATCAATGCATGAATTTTTGTGAGTGTACACACGGCGAAGTTTTTTTTGTTGAATCAATGCATGAATTTTTCTGAGTGTACTTTCTATTTCTTTCGCAGAACCAATTTCATTATTTTCGATACACTGTCGTACGTAAACAATATGTGACAGTACACAAGGGAAATATTCTACCAATTTTCTCAAAATCGCAGAAACAATAAATAAACTACAGAATTGAACATCATGTAGAATTGAAATAGGGTCTTTTATTAAATTACATCACATATGTATATCATTTGCTAATAATATTTCCGATTTATGTATGTCTACGTACCCTTTTCATTGTACCAACCTTATAAACCAATCACTAAACATCTTCGCACAAAACTGAAAGGTTTTTCCGCTGTCCTATCCACATATTTATGTTAACGCTTGCTTTTATATATTTCAGAGGATAGCACGCGTGCATCGGAGCGAATTCTGTTTTACAAATTTATAACGTTCGGTTTGCATAATCCAATAACGTTCAGGGAATTGATGAAAGCATCCCTTGGTCCTGCTACTTAACTCCAGTTGTACAACATGTATGTATATATGCGAATACAACGGAGCCAGAAGAAAGGGAAAGTTGATGCTTCGTAGGGTATCAGTCGAATTGACCGTACGCCACCATTTGAGTCCTTTCACCGAAACTTTGGGGCGATTAAATATTTAGTAGGGATCACTTCTAGAGTGCGCATAATGGATAAAAGGTATTCACTCGGAATCCTTATGCGTTTCTGGATGTATTAATTCAAGGTCCAAACACATCTATAGCAGTTACCCTTTGAAATATGAATGCTGTTTTAACGCTAGCATTTATAAATCTGCGAGAACTTGAGCAGGTAGCTGTAAAGATCAAATCGAGATAAGTACTTGCGTAAACGTTCACGATTACTTCTGACTTTACATGTTTGTTTCTACAAAACATTTATATAGTCCAGTTCTAAAAGTTTATAATCAAAATTAGTTGAAGTAGTAAACGTCGCTTATCGTATATAGATCCGTAGTTTACTCTAGTCCTTTACTGCTTGAACAGTTGTGAAGTGCTAACGGCATATTTTTATATTTAATGCAGTAACTTCCAGCTTTTAATTTATTCAGCAGGAAGGAGTTCACAGCAGAACCAGTTTGCCGGTGTATAGAAAACATTCAACTAAAACTGCAGCTGCATAGAGAGATTGCTACCCTCCATGGTATAACTTTTAATGTCTTTTTTATCGCTAATGAGCGTTCAAGCGAAACCGTTCTTTAATAATCGTAAAATTTATAATTGTATGAATGACTGACATGACTGGAATCGCGAGTAAAGGAAAAAGGCGTCACCTCGTCGGTCCGTAAAATCGACGTATTCGAATTGAAATACGCGAGGAAATTCATAACTTTTGTTAATTACAGATTTCAGTACTTTAATGATAGCGGCAGAGAGGATATTACATTTTCATAATGCCACCTTTCACGTTTACCGTATTACGTACGAATATGCTGTATAGCAAATTTAATTCATGCTGTAATATTATATGAACATGTTAACTAGAGTCTAGTGCATGTTGAAGATTTAATTTTACTGGAAAGAAGATGAATAACCGCAATTCATGGGAAATGTTCAAATTTTTTTGAAGCAATTCTCTGATATACTATAAGTTATGCCTACACTTCCTTCAAAAGTAAAGTTTTGTGGATTTAAATAAGCATGTAGTTATATACAGGGTGAGGCATTAGTGCGTCAAAGCTCAATATATCCATTAATATTAAAGATATCACAAAATGTTATATACAAAAATCATAGATAGTCTTAAGTTACATATTTTAAAATTATCTTCGTATATACACAGTGTTTTATACTGCCAGGGTGAAGCAAACACACTTTCTTAAATGGGACATGGTGGTCAATTTTGGTCAATTTTCTCTGAAAATCATTGCGTGTTCAACTTCCTGTGTATTCCACACGAAACAACTTGAATTTTTTTTTGTACTGGAATGACTTTTTTATATTGCTACAGTTTCATAGCAAAGTGATATTTTGCCAATATTGCGAAAACTGTGTACAGGGCGATTCAAAACGAAAATGCATTATTTTCTCATCTTATTTAAATGGAACACCCTGTATTTTATATTAAGAAAAGGAAGGACACTGTATGTTATTTCATTTTTATTAACCATTCCCTATATCTAAAATCGTTAATTTCTCAGATATTTAATATTTTCTTAATGAAAGGTGAGGTTTTTCTAAATAATTGTTAAGATATCAAATTTGCCATGAAAAAATGACAGTAAAAGACCATTAAATCATATATTGAGATAAACTTATTAAATACAAAACAACTACAAAGTGTTAAACTTATACCGGTAATTAATATTTAATTATTCAATCCAAATATTCGGGATATAATGGATTTCACAATAAATTTGATGGACATTTTGAACATTTATTGTGAAATCCGTTATATACCGAACATTTGGCTTGGAATAATAGCTTATGATTTTTGTATATAACATTTTGTGATATCTTTAATATTAATGGATATATTGAGCTTTGATGCACGAATGCCTCACCTTGTATATACTTGTAGTTATACATGTACTTATATATATTGTAATGTGAAATTTGATTTATAATAAAATCAAGAAAATGTGAGTTTTACTCTTTAAATTAAAATGTGGGGTTTAAAAAAAATTAATCTCAGGGGTTCGTGAATTCTTGGCTCTACAGCAGGTGTAGAGAACAGAATACGAGAGCTTACCGTACGTTACAAAATACCCAAGTGAAAAAAAAATTCTAAGTTAACCCAGATATGCCTGTAGTCCTACATGTAGGACGGTCATTCTAAATTTTACTGGTAATTCTTATGTCATCTGGTGCTATCTCCCTCTATCATTCATCCTTGGAACAAGTGCAAGTAATTAGTTCGTGGTAACAGTTGTCAATTAACAGTGTTTTTCGGTGGCAAAATAATTATTTACTTTGCTTCAAATGGAGAACGTTGACCTTACATTTGTTGAGTGAGTATTTTTAACTGTAATCATAATTTCTTTATGAAACATTGAATTCTATGGGATCATTATTGTTGTAACTTCATTTAAGTGATGCAAAATATTAGGTTATGTTAAATCCATTTCTTGAAAAACGCGGTTATTTTTTACCGTCCTATATGTAGTACGCTAGGCAAATCCCATATGATTTATTTTTTTCTTATTTTTAACAGGAAACTTCAAATTGTTGAATATATTGTTTATTTTAGAGGTTTAACACTACACGAGGCGTTAGCAATGATAGACGACGTAAATTTTCCGCATCCAGGAGCCGATATAACCATATTTCCGCCAGAGAATGCATGTGAATATATTACTGACGAAGATTCTGGCGATGAAGATAACGTTCACCCCAATAATTTACCTGGTGGTCAGCTAAGGGCTCCCGCAGAAATAAATCTTACTCAGCAAGAAGATGAAGACACAGGATTTGACGCGGAAGATCATATTCCACTTGCCCAATTACAGTCGACCAATGCTGATAACAGTGTCATGAATAAAAAGCGAAAAATTGAAACTCAAACTTGCAAAGATTTCGAGGAATATGCTTCTGAGGAATGGCCTACTGAAAGTACCAATGAATTGAAGCAAATGACTCCGCTACAATTGTTTGAAATGTTTTTTGATGAAGATATTATTGAACATATAGTAACGGAGACGAATAGATATGCGTCTCAAAAAAATTAACCGGACAACATTTCTTCCCAGGAATTGAAATGCTTTTTAGGAGTACTTATAATAAGTGGATATATTCAGCTGCCTAGACGGCGTATGTTCTGGGAAAGAGAAAAAGATACTCATAACGATCTAGTCGCTAGTGCAATATTTAGAGACCGCTTTGAATTTCTCATGACCCATCTCCACCTGACAGCCAACAACACTATCGATAAAAATGATAGATTTGCGAAAATGAGACCTTTGTTTGCACACCTCAATAAGATATTTTTGAAATTTGCTACTCTTCAAGAATCACACAGCGTGGACGAAGCCATGGTTCCCTACTACGGTCGCCATGGATGTAAGCAGTACATCCATGGTAAACCTATCAGATATGGGTTCAAATTATGGATGGGATGTACTCGTCTGGGATATGTCAACTGGTTCGAGCCCTATCAGGGAGCAACTACACATACTGGTACAGAATATAGGCACCTTGGTGTAGGGGCCGGTGTAGTACTTACCTATGCCGATACTCTAAAATCAAAATGGCCAGATGCAAAATTTCATCTATATTTTGACAACTTTTTTAATTCTATACCGCTCCTGACTACTTTGTCAGAGAAAAACTTACGGGGCACGGGAACAATCAGAACAAACAGAATTCCAAATAATCAATTTTCGTTGACAAGCATGAAAGAAAAACCTCGTGGCTACTATGAGTCCAGAATGTGCGAATCACTGAAAATGAGTTCGCTACAGTGGAATGATAATAGCATAGTAACCATGTGCTCAAATGCAGTTGGCGTACAACCTGTACGTAGCGTTAAAAGATTTTCTCGCCGCGAGAAAAAAAGTGTGTATGTTGATCAACCACATATTGTCGGATTATATAATGCAAATATGGGAGGTGTTGACCGATGCGATGAGAACGTAAGTCTTTACAGAACATCGATAACGGGCAAAAAATGGTACTTTCCGTTGGTATCACAATGTATAGATATGGCTGTCCATAATGCCTGGCAGTTACATAAACAAAATCAAGGGGTCATGGACCATCTAACGTTCAGGAGACGTATAGACATGGGATTATTGCAGCAAAATAAGAAAGTAACCGGAACTTTTTCCCGAGGACGACCTAGTCAAACAGAGAATATAGAAATTCGATATGAAACAAACTAAATGTCGACATTGTCACAGCAAAACTACTACCAGGTGTGAAAAATGTGGCATTGGTCTCCATGTAAAGTGTTTTGTAACATACCATACGTTGTAAATGTAAGATATAAAATATAAAATAAATAACCACTTTAACATAGTATATTTTCCTAACTACCTAAATATAGGCCGGGTCTTAAAGGCCCTACTAAGGGTCGCTACGACTTAATAAATATATTTCTGTGTTTCTTGAGTCTACAAGTGTCAAACGCAACAAAAATTTTGTTTTAAATTTCTTTTGAAACATTTCAGGCATATCTGGGTAAAAAAAAAAATTACAAGACAAAAAGATGTTTTACAAAAAAAAATTAATTTTATTTTCTTCAATAAACCTATAAAAAATTGTTTACACTGTGCAGAATGACGTGGCAATCACCACAACTAAATTATTATTTATAAAAACCTTATTTGGTAGTTTTTGAAATTTTGTCCAACTTTTTGTTGGGACTTTCTGTATAAAAAAAAATTTAACTTTGAAATTTTTTTATTTTTTTAAATTTGTTTAATTAAAATAAATAAATTTTACCTTTTTAACTCAATTTACTGAAATTTATTATTTCTTTATAAAAATTTAAAAATTAAAATTTTTAAATTTTTTAAAAAAATTTAAAAATTAAAATTTTTAAATTTTTTAAATATTATTTTTGTACTTAGAAAAATTTAATTTTCAAAAAAAAAATATTTTTCTTAAATTTTTACAACTTAAAATTACTCCAAACTTAAAATTACTTAAAAATTAAATTACCTTATTTTACGTGTGTGAGTGTGTATGTGTGTGATTTTGGAAGCTTCTGTCTTCGCGCGCCTAGACGGATGTTGGATGGACGACGTCCTCTTCGTAGGGGTCATTAAGTTTAAATTAGGTGGAAAATATTTATGTTTAAAGTACTTTCTCGAAGATAATCGTTGATTTGGGCCCACGGTGCACCGGGGTAACTTTAATAAAATTTACGTAGAAAATTAAACGCTCTGTTCGACGATCTATGCAAAAAGGGGAAGTTTCTTGCTCTCGCACGGCTTTTTATAGGTGATTCGCAATTGTCTCCAAATTTCATCAGAAATACCTTACCAACGTTCGTTGATGGATTAATTTATGCACGTCCGGTCGAAAATTTGTTGTAAAGTTGTAGATTTTAATTACCACCTACTTTTTCTTCTTAAAATGCCCCTAACTGGCTGGTCTTTCTTCTTGTGCGTGTGGAATTTAATCGTGTGCTTTGGTTATAATATTTATGTGTGTTTATGTACAAATTAAATGATATAAAATTTATTAATTACCTTATAAAATATGAGTGATAATATTGTGGTGTATTTAACATCTATCTGTCTTTGTCGCTGGCTGGACTTAACATAAGATCTCTGCTGAGCAACACCCTCCTTCTGTGTCAGCTGGCTACTGAGGCAAACCATGACATCGACTCGCACATATGCGAAGAAAATACCGATGGTGCCAACTTGAAGAGTTGCGCATCCTCTATCACTTGATAGTGTAGAATTGGATTTAAATGAATTAATTTTAAACAAATACCTCGCATGTGTGCAATCATGTTAATGTTACATATTTTATAAAATAGAATTAAATTAAATTGAAGAAATACACAGATCATATAGTTGGTTATAGTTTAATGAATATTAAATTAATTTAGTGTTTTTTTAATCTTTTTAGATTACCTACAGCTGGATGATCATCTGTCAAGTGACAAGTGGAATTGTAAGCATTGAATAAAATGTAATATAACATTACAATATATATATTATATAAGTATATGCAGTAATCTGTTGTGAGACTAAGGCATACAATTCTGGGCAACTCGTTTTATGAGAGATACATTTCAAAACAAGCTAGTAGATGGCGCTGCTACTTAGAAAATAGAAGATGTAAGTCGGATTCCTTACCAGACATGCAAAATTTTTCATAAATAAATTTGCATAAAATAAGCGCTAACGTTAAGCAGAGACACGT
Organism: Holotrichia oblita; assembly: GCA_023690525.1. Lineage (NCBI taxonomy): Eukaryota > Metazoa > Arthropoda > Insecta > Coleoptera > Scarabaeidae > Holotrichia > Holotrichia oblita. The sequence goes on along the minus strand of CM043016.1, from coordinate 55,007,609 downwards.
TTATATTAAGATTAATTATCTTCCAGAAATATACAATTGCGGATGGAAAGCAAAACTGTTGACATGTAACTCTAACAAAAGCTCCTTCGGTTACAGATGACATATATGCTGGTGTCCTTTATAAAAGATGAATTATACTTCAGAAAAACTTAATTAACGAGAATAGTAAAAACCTACCTTGTCATCCATATTGAAAAATCGATAAGGAAGTACAAAAAAAAAGACGTAAAGTATGCCAATCAGAATTGTCGTTTGAATCTCTATAGCATTGTTAATACTTAAACGTTATCCAATTTTTCTAGAGCGTGATGAATTCTGTTATTTCAGGGGCAGAAAAAACCTACATAATATCCTCAACTAATACAATCAAGTACTTACTCCCGTAATTGAAAATTAGGGCAGAGTGAAATACAAAACAGAATGTTTTTGGATTTCGCGTAGGTGAAAATTTACATTTTCGCGGACCAATTTATTAGTCTTGTCTGAGGAATTACGCGATCTTTTGGGAAAATTATTCCAAGAATTAAAGACACTCTCAAATACAAACAAAACACTCCCATCAGAATGACAGTATAACCACAATTTTCGTCAATGAATATTGTGATAAGGAGTTGTGTTGAAAGGTTCCGATTTTTTTTTGTAAAGCAAATAACTTTTTGTATGGTTATTTATTGTTAAATAATTAGATATGTAGTTGTAGATGCAATAAAATTCATTCGTTGCAAATGATTAATAATTGTGTATCCACTCTGAGTATTCTACTCGGGTAACTTTAGGAAAAAAAAATCTGTTTGAAGGTCGACAAAAACATCGAAATTTTTATTATTTTATCGAAACAGACGGAGAGATAAAATTAAAGAAGAATATATATGAGAGATAATAATATAATGAAAATTAATCGAATTATATCAGTTGTCAAGTTGTACCAATTCGAACGGGTAGGGGGGGACGGGGACAACAAAGCAACGATTAGTTGTTGTATGGAAGCAGGAGGTATGGCCAACCATGCTGCTTCAACTCGCCTCCATAGCTTCTCAACGTTAGCCCGAGTAGCCGCATAATATGGAAGCGTCCGTCCGATCTCGTCCCCGGACATGTTCGATCGGATCCAGATCCGGAGAACGAGCACAACGAGCCGTAGCACCTCATCTACGTATGGTCTGCTGTACATCAACATCAACCATGTGTAATCGTGCCCTGCTGGCGGAGTATATGGCGTGATTGGATGCCCTGATAGCCACCTCTCCGATAAACCAAAATTCGTGCGTCACCGACGTTCCATTCGAATCTGGATTTGTCGGAAAACTTGCCTCGACCCACTGGCGCCGTGTACAGCGGTGCTCGTGATTCAATGGAATCCGCTGCAACGCATGGTTCGCTAGAAGTCCACTCTCTAGCATATACCCTTGTGCAGTAAGTACGCTTTCTCTTGCTGCTAGCCAAACAGGTCCTAGCTACCTTGAGAAGGACATAAGCGACGTTACACAAGGGCGTGGTCCTCATGTGCTGTTTAATATTATTCTTAAATAAAGATAAAAATGCGATGATCAATTATCGCATTTTTATCTTCTATCTGAGTGACATATTCACCAACTTAATAAACAATTACACATTTTTATCTTCTTTCACAAAACACTACTTAATGAAAGTCTATTTTAAAATTAAAAAGAGAAAAATTATTATATCTGGTACGTTTGATTTAAAAGAAAAACGGTTAATAAATAAAATTAACAAACTTTTTTAAATGTGTGGTGTGTGCTTAGTAGTAGTATTTATATCTTATTATATAAGATATAAATAAGATACTCATAAAAGCATTAAATAAAGACTAAATTAACAGATATTAAATTATTATAAAATATCAACAATAAATAAAACTCAGACTATACAAACTAAACTGACGAAAACTACATTCCTGTAATAATGATAATACAGAAACCGAAAGTAAACTCTTATAAGGATATTAACAAAAAATATAATTATAATAATAATAATAATAATAATAATAATAATAATAACGATAAAAAATGATTAGTAACCTGTTCATTATATTATTGCAAGATATTTATCTATAGTATAATCCACATCAATATCATTAAGTTACACTAGCAACTATATCTATCGAGAGAATTCAGTTTCTTTATGTTTTCTAAATTCTTAAATAATTCATTATTAATACCTGTATCTAAAGGAATTGCACTTAAAATGCCTTGTATTGTAGATTGCTCTGACAATCTTAAAAATCTCTGCAGAAATCGGTAGGATTTGGAATCTCTTTTGTGAAGTCCAAGAGCAAATATTTTATTTTTTCCATCGCTGTCCTTTTTTCTTCCTATGCATATTAGCAAATTGCGATTTAATTAATTCTACTCCAGGATCACTTAAACTAGCTTCTCGTTGTTTAAATATTATAATTTGGTAGATGTTACTCGTAATACAGTTTTCTACTTATATTTTGCTTTAGTAATGATTTTCCTTAATCTAACAATTGTTGTTTGTTGCTTTTGTGATAAATTATGAAGTGGTCGGCTCTTTTGAGATAAGCTTTTCACATACTTTATTCCACATTCCCGTAGTATTTTGTTTTTTATGAAACGAACTGTTACTTTTATTATTGTCCAAGTTTGATGATGCTATTTCCAGTAAGTGCTCGGCTTCCTCTTGGTGTTTTTCTTTTTCATTAGAAGTATCTTCAGTAATTCTAGAGATAATATTAACAGCTGATACGTTATTGTTGAATATATCTGGTTCTGCAAATTTTATCAGCCTATGTTTCAATGTACTTATATGTATGCTCCTTTTCCAATTGTGTGGGACAATTCCAGGAAACTGCATTTTCAATACATTTGCTCATCTCCTTCCTCGTGAAGTGTCTGCATCAAATATAAAAAAGCATATATTTTGCGAACTATTTTTATCCACTAGTCTACAACGAACACTCACACATAACAGAATACAGCACGATGAACTTGATTTAAGCATAGTAAAAGTTAAAACAAAGACTTACCAAAAGATTCTCCACGCAATACTGGGACCTACAATCTACAACAGCTGACAATGTGGTAAATGGCGGTAAATGTAACGGGTAACCGGATACAGATGCGCGAAAGTTGTGCGCTACCATCGTGCTTTGAATTGTGTAATACAAGTTGAAACTCTTATTTCTTTTTTCTATGGTACGACTAGATAGTACCCTTTTGCACGACAGTAAGAATGGCCGCTTTCTGCCACCTACTTCTCAGTAAAAAATGCAGCTCTAGCTCTAGAAGAATTGGAAACTCGTTGCATCAACTCGTCTAGGCAAAATCTTCATAGTTATGACTTTTCAATTCATTTCATTCTTAGTGTTTCATTTACCAATTTCAATGCTTTTTTCATATAGGGCAAAGTGGAAAGGCTTAACCATTTTGGTTCTAATTACTTTATGGTGGCTTTTAGAGATGCAAAATTTTGCGGAAGTACTGACAACAACGTTGGCCATTTACTACATATGTTTATAGTACAATACAATAAGAGATTGTCCTGGAAAAAAAGTTTTACTAGAAACATAATACTTTCCACTTTGCCCTTTATATTAGGACAAAGTGAAAAATTCGAAAGGGTAAAGTGGAAAGAAAGAAAAGCACGTGGTTAGTTCACAAATATGTTTAATTGTCATTACTTTAATCAATTATAATTATTTGCAGTTGTCGCAATAGTAAAGCTGATCCATGCCAGTAAGATCTGCGGACCTTTCATGAGCCCATTCCTCAATCCATGTTTCAACAGGAGGACTAACATATCTTTCGCCGCAAAACAAATAAAATGTAGAGTGGGAGTCTTCTGAATCCTTGGATGTTTCGTTGTCCTTTTGTTTACAATATTTACTGACTTCAAGGAAATATTTAGTTTCGGCTTTTATTCGCCTTTATTCGCTTCTTTCCAGTTTGTCCGTAATGAGACATCTGTCTTTTTTTTTGATTAAGTAGTAAGCACCCTTTCCACTTTACCCTCTCTCCCCTTATCAACGTCCGAAAAGTTAACTGACTGGTTGTATTGTTTAAGATAATTCGTTGTAGGACATATAAGCAGAAAACAGCTTCGTATGAGTATTCAATCTTTCGTTAAGAGAAATGCTTGTAATTTTAATAATAAGAGCAGGAAGTTATGGCTCTACCTAAATCGCACATGCATTAGTTATAAATCGGAAATCATTAATATATCATTTCACAAATACGATAAATTTTGCATATTATAGTTTGCATAATTTATTTTATTTGCGGTATATATTTTGTGATACATATATACATTTTAATAAATTATAAACCTTGACCAATCATTATTTTAAAGCTACACAAATATTGAAATTAGCAATAATTCTATAAATTTTCAGTACTGGTAAACTTAAAATATTATCATCGGCTTTTATTTTAAATTTAAAAAACGACGAACCTCGTGAGTTTGAGATGAAACCATGAAGCGACAAAAATTCACAGACAGGAAAAAGTATCCCCTTCAACACAAGAAACAACACGTTTAATCATAATAACGACGCTATATGTCTCATAAAACGTACCGATATCTCTCGTACTATATTTTAGCACGTCTCATAATCTCAGCAAGAAGGGCGGAGAAAAAAGGACGGCGTATAGGAGAAAATGCCTTTCATCTCAAGACGAGCACGTTTCCGGATCTTACGGCTCGGTGAAGCTGTCGGCGCGAAGGCACTGATTGCTCGATGCTGTCCTAGTGCTCGCCTATACTACATGAAATTCCATCTCACGCGTTCATAAACAGATGACTAAATAAAAATTGACAGGTGATGGGTGACAATGACGGTGAGCCAAGATGAACGATGCAAGCCGGCTAGGAAGATCAGACAAAAGGAGAACGCGGAAAGTCGGCACCTTGTAGGCGGTTCGACCCTATCAGGCGGATTATGCATGTAAATGTGCTGACGCAGTGCGGATGTGTGTATAGAGAAGAATTGTATTCCGTGACTTCCTAGTTTATCTGATGCCGTTCCGTATCTATAATTTGTTTGTGACATTTTCTATTTTGCCGCTATGTAACTTGTGTAAATTGGTAGCTCTGGGAATCGATAAGTGAAGTGGTTCTTCCTTAATGGTATTGTATAGATTCTATGATAGAATGTTCCTTTCGTTGAGACGCTGTATGTCTTGCAATAATGTAATTGAATGCGGCATTCAGGTGATATTTATTTCCCAATGCCGCGTTATCAGTATACAATAATTTGAAACAGGACCGAGATACTCACGGAAAGATAATGCAGTGCTTGGTTGTAATAATTCTATGTCTGCATTTAAGAATTGTAGCTGTCGTTAGAAGTTCTACATAATGCTGCATAATGCTACATAATGTTTTTGATGATCGTTGCTCTTTTTCTTATCACATCCTGAACTTATCCTTGCGTGCTACTCGTAGCTTGGGCTTTGTTCTGCGATCTTGTAAATTTTTCAATGATGTCCGCGTTTTCAAGAGTCTTTTCTATTCCTTCGTTCTAAGTAAATTTGAATTTGCTTCACAAGTGTGGTCGCCACATTGTGTCTATCTCTAGCTTTCGTTAGAAAAGATTCAGCGACGTTTCCTGAAATTTCTATCATTCAAAAGAGATTGTATCTATCCTCCACGAGGTGTTGATTATGCGAATCTACTGTCTGAACATAGCATGGATGCGCTAAGTTTTCGTCGGGCAAGACATGGAGCTCGTTTTGTGTGGAAGTTAGTCAACGGTGTAATAGATAGTCCTTTTCTCCTATCTTCCCTGGACTTCTTGGTTCCGCGATTGTCTTCCCGTTATTCATGTACTTTTTCTATTCCCTTCTCAAGAACAAAGATGCTACGGTCGTCACCATTGACAACGATGTGTCGAGCTGCTAATCTGCATTATGATGATATTTTTGTTGGTTCAATTAATCTATTCACTTAGTTTCTTTTTTGTTTTTACTTAATATGTATGTATGTATTTCACATGGTAAATTTATAATTTTGTCCTGTAATTGTACGTTGTTGGACAATAAAGTATATTGTATTGTATTGTATAATGCATGTTGTGGTCTTTACAGACAAAGAGTCAAAATGGTAAGATGATATCCGATACTGATAATTATGTTAGAGATATTAATGAAGGGAATTCTAAGTTCTTAAAATATACAAACATCATTTGCTATGCCAGGTACATAACAAACCACTGGTCCAGATGATCTGCCACACAATTTGGCACTCTATACTGTAACTATTCCTTATAGTGTGGTATTGTTCCTGACAGGCTAAGCATTTCTAAATCTGTAGTTGTCTAAAAAAGGGAAAATTTTTTCGAAAATGCTCGTGATAGTCATTTGATTGGTGATGTGCTGCATTTAATTCAAAATTTAAAATAGTAGACGTGCTAAAAGTTACTACAAGTATTCTAAGTAATCGTGCTATACATTACTAATGACCTCGTTTTCAGACAAACAAATTAATACAAAAAAATCACGTACTGTGCTTACACATGTTATTTTTTATAAACGAAATAAAGTCTGAATGAACCTGTAGCTTTACAATTGGCTCACAAAAGAAATCGACAAATTTTGTCTGATACTGACGACAAAGCTCGCAAACTTATTTATTTAGTCGAATGTTCCAAAATGTATTTTGACCTATCAACTAAAGAGGTTGGGTGTCTTGCCATTACTAACAGCATTTCAAGTCGTCAATTATGAAAACGAAACTCAATGGCCTCAACGCGTTATTCTACACTATCTATACGATCTCAAACGGGTCTCTAGTGGCAGTAGTTAGTGGGTTCCGGGGTTCAATTATGCAGGAGGACGTTGATATTTTTCGGAAGGCTGAAAATTATATCCTGATCGATCTATCATTTGAGCAAAGTAATTAACTGCGCAGCATTACAATAGTGAAATAGTACTGTAACAAAGCCATTTAATACAATTTGCACAGTGAGAGTTGCTGCGGTAGTCATAGAAGCGATACTGCTAGAAATGCTGTTGCAACTAGGATTCCACACAGACAAAAAATCCACCAATCTCAGCAGCCACTTTGTGGTAAATGGTCCACTCGGGTGTATCGAAACTGCAAACAAATCCAGTTGGATGGTACAGATGGCTTAATCATATTTCTTGCACATTTCATAAAACATACGAAATGCACGTAAGAACGAGCGATGCTGCTGCTTTTCAATAATCATGACACATCTTCCTATTTAGTAGATGTAATTTCGGACATGGTGGTGTATCACTACTTGTTAGGGATCACATAATTAGTACTAGAAGTAACATTAAAGAAATAAAGCGCCTATCAGTTGAGTTACATTACGAATGCGTCGCGACTAAATGTGATTGGATAACAGCGGGAATTAAAGTTTCTGCGAAAAAACTAAAAGAGTTATATTCACTATCTCTAAGTGGTGACAGTAACATTAGAAACTATTACCAAAAGTACAAAAAAGTATATACAGTTGTAATTAAAACAGCAAAAAGATTGCATAACAAACGAATTTTGTCAGAGGCGGGAAATAAGTCAAAAGCAGCATGGTCAATTATAAAGAACTGTTCAAAAAGCAATCAGGAAAAGCAATATAATATCAAGTTAACTGTTAAGGACGAAACTATTATTGATTCACTTAAAGTGGCAACAGTTTAGTAATTATTTTGCTAGTGTAACTACAAATATTCTTATCAGTAGCTAGAGCTGTGCAAATAATGCAGAAGTTACTTTATGTAGTAAATCATTTTATTTTTAACCTGTAAGTGAAAATGAAGTCAAATATATTGTTCATAACTAAAAAACCACTTACTCTGCTGGCGAGGATATGCTGAAAAAATGTACTGATGAATTGGCAACACCATTGACGTTTATTATCAATAATTCTGTGGCAAGCGGTACATATCCTGAGATGTTAAAAACCGCGAAAATAAAACCTGTTCATAAGGGTGGACCTGGAACTTGCGTAGAAAACTATCGTCCCATTTCAGTTCTGAGTTCTTTTTCTAAAATATTTGAAAAGGCGATGGCAAATAGATTAATAATTTTTTTTGAAAAAAAAACAATTTATTTAGGAATTTTCAGTTCGGCTTTCGATAGGGACGTTCCACCACCCAAGCAGTAGTCGAATTTTTAAAAATACTATACAAAGGACTAGACAATGGAAACACTTGTTTGGGTATATTTTTGGACCTCACTAAAGCTTTTGATCTTGTAGATCATAAACTATTACTAAACAAATTATATAATTATGGTATTCGAGGTAACATACACGAATGGTTTAAGAGTTACTTGTTTCACGGGAAACATTATATTGAGGTAAACAGGTACTGATCACAAAGGCTGGTTATGAATAGGGGAGTACCTCAAGGTAGTGTACTCGGGCCTCTTCTGTACATAATATATGTAAATGACATAACAGTTGATAATGCCATAATGTTTGCCGATGACACGTCTTTGATAATGAGTTCAGAGGATAGGGTAGGAATAAATTATTGCGCCTGTAATGTCTTGCAAATAGTTGGCGATTACCTACAAAATAACAAATTAATTATAAATAACAAGAAATCGCAATTTATTGAGTTTAGAGCTAGAACGTGCGATAGAGATCAGTCATTGTTAATTAATTATAATAATAAAAGTATTGTCCAGGTAAATAATATCAAATTTTTAGGTGTAACAATAGACTATAAATGTACTTGGAACGACCATATAGACAAACTCTGTAAAAAGCTGGCTCCTGTTTGTTACGTTTTGAGAAGCTTACGTACCCAAGTAGATGTAAGCGTTTTGAGGATGTGTTATTTTTCAAACTTTAATTCAATTCTGTCGTACGCTACGATTGCCTGGGGTGTGTCTTCCGATCTGCATCGAGCATTTAAAATTCAAAAAAGAGCAATTCGTATTATGAATTGTTTAAACAATAGAACTAGTTGCAAACAATACTTTATAAATATGGGTATTATGACCTTGCCATCTATCTATATATTTCAACTGCTAGTGTATGTAAAAACTAATAGCGGAAGCTTAACTGCTGTAGGGGAGTATCACAACTACAATACTAGACATGGTGGGTTATTAGAAATACCCAAGCATAGATTATCATTTTTTGAAAAAAGCCCTCATTATCAGGCTATTGTTGCGTACAACCGGCTGCCTGCATCTCTTAAGGATATGGGCGTGGTTAAGTTCAAGGAATCAGTGAAACGGTTGCTGTTGAGGAAATGTTACTACTCATATAACGAATTTTTGAATGATAGAATGTAACTTTTAAATTGTTGTTTTGCTGGGTACTGTTTTTATATTGTCTTTGTATTTACTTTGCTATACAAATGTATGTACATGTATTATACAAATTTGACTTGTCCAATACTACTATTGTAGTCCATTGATGAAATATATATTATTATTATTATTATTAAGGACATATGCAGGGTGTTTTGAAACATCGTTTAAAGTTTTTAAGGGCATGTAGTACGATCAAAAATAAGGTTAATAGTCATAATAAACATATATCCGCAAATTTACCGTTTATTAGATAACAGCGATTTTATCGCATTTGCAGAATAAATTTGCTTTAGCGGTATTTTAACATAAAGTAAGTTATAACTAAAGAAGATGTTCAAAATGTCGTCCTTTCATTTCGACACAGGATCTACATCTTCTTTTAAAGAAACCGGATACTCTTCCAGAAAACAATGGGTTTTCTCGAATTATCTGACAACAGCGTTCTATTCGTTGGCACAACTCTGGAAGATCGTTTACCGGTGTTACGTACACTAAACTTGTCAAATAACTCCGGATACTAAAGTCCAACGGGGTTAGATCGAGAGACCTTGGAGGCCTAGCAATGGGACCTCCTCGCCCTATCCATCTCCCACAAAATTCATTGTTAAGATGTTCCCTAACTGCACGCGTAAAGTGCGGTAGAGCTCCATCTTGCATAAACCAGAGGTTCAGTCTCAAATTTATAGGTAAATCTTCCAAAATTTCAGGTAAAGTATTTTCCAAGAACTCGACGTATACAGAACCTCTTAAGCGTTGTGGCAAAACAATCGATCCTAACAACCTAATCATGCCTAACCATATGTTTAGAGAGAAACGTTGCTGGTGGTGCGAAACGTGATAGTTGTGTAAATTAGAGATAACGATGTTGTAATTTCATTCTTCCATCACTAGAAAGTGATCACTACGTAACGATGAAACAGATTCCGAAGGAAGAACGAATAGTATGAAAACAAGGAAATAAAAAACCTGTCTTCGCTTGAGAAACGTAGAAATACATAAAATAAAAAGACTAACAGGTAGCGACCGATTTTGTAAAATTACAAAAATAAAGTAGTGTCTGCTCTCAAAGTTAAACTGAGGTGGAAATTTTGAATGAATTACGAGTACGCTACTAAAAATAAGGAAGAAAATAGAGAAAATATATTTCTGGGGTATTTCGACTGACGCGACGTTAACACGTTTAACAACATTTTATATAAAATCATCTCAAACTTTTACCAAAGTAAAAGCGCCGACAAAGAGAAAATGATGATGAAATTTCGGTAAAATACAGGATAAGAAGCTATTTCTATATTAATCTCTGGATGTATACACACTCTGTATGAGTTTATAATTGAATCAAGGCAGCAGATGTTAATCAAAGAGAACTTGAAACTTCAAGTTCTCTTCTGTATGTTACGTTCCTTTTATGAACGGTATATCGTATATCGTCCTATACGTCCTAATAATTAAAAAAAAACGTATAAGTAATTTAATTCCGATTTGAAAGATTTGCAACAAAATGCTAAACTAACAAAAAAGATGTTAATAGCGAAGCAGTGAAGTGGCAATATTGTATCTGCCAAAACTGAATTGTTGTTCAAGTTCAAGTTGTGTCTGTGCACGTCTCTGACCATGAAGGACAATTATTAAAATTTCGTGCATCTAGAGGGGACAAATTTAGAGCAAATATATAATTTTGTTTGCGTAATGAACAGAACACAGCCGAATTTGTATCGGCTTTAAGAGAAGAAACCTGGTATGATATCTATGGCGAAAGGGACTCTACATTAAAAATGTTGAACTTTCATAAAAGATTTATGACAGTTCATGATAGTACATTTCCATTGATTCAAAAACAACGTTCCGCTAATACTACAACATTTTTGAAATATTCCAAATAACTACGGGACAAAAAGGCCGTTTTAGACCTTGCATATGACGCAGTTAAAGTGAATAACAAAAACATAACTTTGTATAAAGAAATGAAAAATAATTATGATAAATTACTACAAGAAACTAAAACAGACTATTTTACTGAAAGAATCTCAAATGCATGTAATATAAATAAAGAAACTTGGAAAATTATAAATTGCGAATTAAATCGAAATGTCATATTAAATAGTTCTAGTTTGTTTAGGGCTGATGAACTTAATTCGTATTTTGTTGAAGTGGCTGGAGAGTTAATAAATAGAACAAAGCTACCACTGACATCTTATCAAAATTTTTTAAAATACAAGCATGTGCCATGTAGCCAATCGTTCTATTTTACCCCTGTTTCTTGCGTCGAAATAATAAATACTGTTAAATCATTAAAATCAAGCTATACCAGTGATGTATATGGCCTTAACGTGCAGCTCTTAAAAGCAACTACATATGAACTGGCGGAAGTTATCGCTCACATATTTAACAGTTGTATCGAACAGGGCGTTTTTCCCGACTGTTTAAAACACTCCAAAGTTGTACCCATATATAAGAGAGGTAACAGAGATCTAAAAAATAATTACCGTCCCATTACAATTATACCCGTGTTTTCAAAGATCTTTGAAAAATAATATATCAACGACTTTTGGCCTTTTTTAACAAATATAATCTCCTTTCTACACAGCAATTTGGATTTAGGCAGGGCTTGTCCACCGCCGATGCAATCATGAAGTTGACGGATTTTATCTACAACGCATTCAATAACTCCGAAATGGTTAATGGTCTTTTCTGTGACCTATCAAAAGCCTTTGACTGTGTTTCCCATGATATATTACTGAATAAACTTGAATATTACGGCATCAGAGGGCCTATTTTAGATGTATTTAAATCCTACTTACATAGTAGAGTACAACAAGTATACTATAGGGGTGTATTGAGCAATGTGCAACAGGTGCAGCATGGCGTATCCCAGGGTTCCACTTTGGGGCCATTGCTCTTTATCATATTTATTAATGATTTGCCATGTTGCATTCCTACGGAGACAATACTCTTTGCAGACACGACGTTCTTGGTAAAACATAAGGATCAGACTACCTTTAATGCAGATTTGAAAGTTATACAAAATATATGCACTCATTGGTTTAATTCCAATCTTATGTTTAAATTTAGACAAAACTAAGTGTATTAACATTAAAAATGGAAAAAAGCTTTGTGACGCTCAATAGTCTTGTAAATTTTTAGGTGTAGTAATTGACTCCCAGCTTGACTGGAACAAAAACATCACCGAATTGTGCACTAAACTCTCTGGGATCGGTTTCCAAGCAGCCAGGAAAGTATATTTTTCAATGTTTCACTCGCGTATATCTTATGCAGTCCTCTCATGGAGCAATTCAGTGGAGGTAAGGAAGGTATTTGTCTTACAAAAAATGCAATAAGAATAATAAATAAACTGCCATACAACGAACCGTGTAGAGTTCTTTAAATTAAACAAAATAATGACCTTGACATGTACTTTTATATATCACACAATAATATACATTCATAAACATGCTAGTTTTTTTGACAAACGTGGCGACGTGCACGGATATAATACCAGGTCCAGAGAATTAATTGACCTACCTTGCCATAGTTTGACGAAAACGAGGACGAATAGTTTCCAATTAAATATATATAACAAGTTACCAAATCAGTATAAATTATTGTCAATAAATAGATTAAAACGCAAATTAAAAGAAATGCTTATCAGTAAGAGCTACTATGATATAAATGAATATCTTGTTGATGTATTGGTCTGATTATTTTGTAGTTTTAGCTGTTGATTATACAGGGTGTAACAATAGTGCGATATTCTTCCATATCTCCTTTGTTATGCAAAATACAGCAAATATTTAAATAAGAAAGTTATTTAGTTTTATGAAATTTATATTGTAAAATTATTCTACGATATACAGGGCGTTTAGTTTGCCCGTAACCACCAGTAACTTTACATTTTTAAATAGAACATCCTATATATGATCACATTTCTGAATTCTCTGAGGAATTCTAAGGCAATTTTATATAGAATTATATTCAATTATTTTAATTAGTTTTCAACATATTGGCATTTGTTTAAAAATTTTGACATTTTGCTCTTTTCAGAACAATGCTATTATTTCGGTAAAGGAAAAATGTAACATTATGAAACTTGACATAACGTTAGAAGCATCTTCTGTGATGACAATAAACAGATGTAGACTTAAATTAGTTATACAGAGTGTTCTAGAAATCAGTGTCTTTTTGAAACAATTGAAATGCGAAAATCTTCATTTCTTCAAATTGAAACACTATATTTTTATGGGTTAGTTGAAAGCAAAATTTAATTATCTATTAATTTGAATAAAGCATGTATCTAGTTAATATTAATGGTTTTAGAGATATTTCAAATTATTTGATATTTCTATATGTTGCTATGTAGGTGCGCTCTTTAAAAGAAACTTTAGAGAACAAATATTAATTAGAAATTTGAAAATTGAACTTTCTTTACTATTTGTCTGCTGTGCTGACATTTTTGTAAATCTACGTGCGTTTTAAATTGGTAGTTATATTTAAAATATGAAGGGTACGTTAACGTAATGGATATGAAGTAGGCTGGTAAATAAAATAAAATCTGTTGTTAAATAGTTTCATAGAAACGTCAAAACGTGTAGCAGTACCACTGTTAGTATGGAATTTACAAAAGACGAGCTAATTCAAATGATCTATATTTTGGGAGAATGTGAACGAAATTCATTGCCATCGCGGATTTATCAAATACGTTATCCAAATCGAAAACATCCAGAACTTTTAGCTTTTGAAAGACTTCGGGATCGATTTGAAGCTACTGGGCATGTAGAATATAAAAAGGGAGCGTGCGAAACCAGTTGGGAATGAAAATGGTCAATTTGCAGTACTGTATGTGGCAGTCGAGGATCCCCATACCAATACAAAAAAATTGTAAAATTTCATGGCTACCATATACATTATCTACAAGAATTGTCTGAGAATGATTTTGAAAGTCGTCTCAACTTTTGTCGGTGGATTTTAAATAAAGAACGGGAAGAACCAGATTTTCATAAATTTATTTTATTCGCGGACGAAGCGACTTTCCATAAAACGGTTACGTTAATAGACACAATTTTTTATATTATGATCGCGACAAACCTCATTTTATAGAAACCGGAGTTTATCAACATCGTTGGTCTTTGAATGTATGGGGAGGAATAGTAGGCAACCGGTTGCTTGGTCCATATTTCTTTAACGGTACAGTTAACGGGGAAAATTATCTAGCTCTCCTAAGGAATTAATTAGAAGATTTTCTAGACACTCTTCCTCTTAATATAATAAGGCATTTGTGGTTGCAGCAAGATGGAGCACCGTGTCATTTCTCTAGGAATGTCCGAAATTATCTAAATAATGCATTTCGTGATAAATGGATTGGCAGAGGAGGTCCAGTGCATTGGCCACCAAGGTCACCCGATCTGACCAAATGTGATTTTTTTCTTTGGGGATACATAAAAGACCACGTTTACCGAACAGCTGCCACAACACGAGAAAATATGCAGCAGCGTATATGGGAAGCATTTCAAAGTGTTTATGACCGTATGCTGCACAAAGTTTCCCGATCATTCTTGAAAAGAGTAGTGCATCAATCAGAATGGTGGCCACATTGAACATGCTTTATAAAATATTTAGTTTGTTAGTTACCTACCTGCAGTTTTGTATTTTTGAAAGTTACCACGTATTCTTTATTTTTCTTTTCAATAAACGATTTTTTTTACCCTGTATAGCCTGTTTTAAAGATGTAACAGAATATGAATATAGTAGACTGTTCGATTTACCAACACTTCGTTGAATCCAGACATAAGTACATACATATGTATTGTATTTATCTTAGGAACTGTCAGTACAGCATATAAGTATGGAACAATTAAATTCCAAGTGTAATTTAGCTTTTCTATTATATGGTCATAATAGTAGAAATATCTTTAAAACCATTAATTTTAACTACATACATGCTTTATTCAAATTAATAAATAATTAAATTTCGCTTTCAACTAACCCATAAAAATATAGTATTTCAATTTGAAAAAATGAAGATTTTCGCATTTCAATTGTTTCAAAAAGACACTGATTTCTAGAACACTCTGTATAACTTATTTAAGTCTACATCTGTTTATTGTCATCACAGAAGATGCTTTTAACGTTATGTCAAGTTTCATAATGTTACATTTTTCCGTTACCGAAATAATGGCATTGTTCTGAAGAAAGCAAAATGTCAAAATTTTTAAACAAATGCTAATATCTTGTAAACTAATGAAAATAATTAATAATCCTGTATAAGGTTGCCTTAAAATTCCTCAGGGAATTCAGAAATGTGATCACATATAGGGTGTTGTATTTAAAAATGTAAAGTTACTGGTGGTTACGGGCAAACTAAACGCCCTGTATATCGTAGAATAATTTTACAATATAAATTTCATAAAACTAAACAACTTTTGTATTTAAATATTTGCTATATTTTGCATAAGAAAGGAGATATGGAAGAATATCGCACTATTGTTACACCCTGTATATTACAATAATTATATGCTGTATAGTAGGCTATGTATGTAATCTCGGTGTAAGGTGCAATTATTATGTAGGATTATCTGACAATATTTCAGTATACTGTTGTATATTTACGAAATGAATGAATAAATAAATAAATAAATAAATATAGATGGTATTAACTGCCAAAGTATTGAAATTTTTCTATCCTGGCCTGTACATAATTTCCTGTCATAGTATCTAAACAAATTTAAGGACTTACTTTACGAAGCCCTGAAGCAAGTTAGAAAAAGTAGGGTTGATCGTAAGGACGTATTGACATACGCTATTACTTGGGGCCAATCAAAAGCTTTAGATTGACTTTCCACCTTAAAGTATATTATAAAATTAAGAATCAATAAATTCGCAAGACCACTACAAATATTCCAGCCTCATTTTGAATTATTAGGTCGTTACCCTATACAGTTTAAATCACTCCGGTCTAGTCCAGTCTACCAGTTGATATACGTGTACGGTATCGGTATTTAGACCCTCATAAATCTTTTTCTTTTTTCTTCATTCTCTGCCGGATCCCATCGCGGAACACAATTCTAGCGAGTGCTTTCCGTGAGCGAAATCCATCATTACCCGCCCGATAAATTTATATCTTTCGCTTTTTAATATTAATAATCGGTCTTTGCAAACCGCCGTCGGTTCCTCATAAATCTAACGTCAAAGTAAAACCGGCAATTACCCCGACGTAAAGCCCGCAATTACGGTACAAACAGGGAAAGAAATTCGTTTGTATTACAAGTAATAGCTCACCGAGTAACATGTGCACGTTCGGTATGATAGAAAACTGCCTGAATATAATAAAAATGTTAACATGCATTGTGGATTATAATAGAAGGTTTTGCACGTAACACATTCATTAAAGGTTCCCCTTTGCATAGCAATTTACCATTTAAAATTTATGAAAAGTAACGGTCACGATCGCTCATGCAAAATGTTATTTAATTACTTCCGATTATCCGTCTAATGGACTATGATAAGATTAGTTTAACGTGAAAGTAGTGTCCTGCAGGATAGATTCCATTCATCATACTGAGACTGTTTCTTTGAATTATTTGAGATGTTATTACCTACACAGACATTGGACAATTAATTTATTATTATTTATTTTTGGTTGACCTTACTATTATTAAGGATAAAAGGAAAATAAAACGGACAAAGTTCTTCAGTCACCTCCCGATTACGATGACATTTGACAGACTGAAAGAGTAGTTAACTACCGAATTCTCTCATTAGAATATATCCCATATCCTTCAAAGATATTAAATTTTTTATCATAGTTTGCAGGAAATATTCGTAAAAATCTAGTAGTGGAGGACAAGATGCTCCACACCCTCAATTTCTTTAATGTTGGAATCACCCTGCGAACGAATACAATGAAAATGAAAAATCATATCACAGGCATTTTTTTAGTTTTTATATTGTGACATTTCTCGACGTTTTCAGAATCTAACAATGTTAGAAAATTAATAATAGCTATAACAATAATAGTGCCGTCTTGGGAAATACAAACGACTGCTACTTCCAATTTTGATCAAACTTTCAAGACTGCAAGAGTAACCTGCTACTATAACTACGCAATTATTTTGCGACAAAATTGGTCAACTAGAAACCATGTAATATATTGCAAATTAAAACAAAATTTTAATGTCTGTGGTAGTTCCAGAGATATTCATTAAAATTGAAAAATGGCTCAAACTGGCTGGAGGTCGAGCAATTTCGATGGTAAAAAAAAGTGCGTAGCTCTTTAAGCAATATACTTTTTCAGACTAGAAGGTTTCATTAAAATCGAAGAAAAACTATTTTAAAAAAAAATGGGAGTATATTGAACAGGCAGTCACCCCATTATTGGCTTTTTGTGAAGATAGTTTGCGGCATCCTTTATACAATATAGTATGCTGCAAATTATGTTAAAATAAATAATTTGTCATAATTTTCATAAAAATTGAAAAATCGTGCAAAGTTTCGAGGAGCTGTGGCTGGAAATCCGACAATTCCAGCGCTAAAAACACTGTCGGAGTCGAAATTTCTCACAAAACTAATAATCAACAATTTTTTTTTTTTTGAAATGAAAGAACAAAACTTTAAGAAACTTCTTACTCTACGATTTAATTTTGTTTGTTGTTATTTAAGAACTTAAGAACTAACCTGAAAAACCCAACGGCATGATTTGGAAGAGAGAGGAGGGGATGTTTTGGATTTTAAGAAACTTGAACATTAGAAAAAATATATAGTTGATTGCCTCAGATTTCAATTACTTATTGGGTAGTGAATACATTTTCCCACTTTTCATTTTGTGCGGATGAAAAAACTTAGTGAGTTGTGGTATTCATAACGTCCAAGAATATTGTGATATCTTATCTAACAATTAGGTTATCGGATGATCATGTTACCACACCCACCCTCAAAGTTTGTCACATGATGCACCGAAATTAATGTGACGTCAGTCATTGTAGATGAAAACCATTAGAGTTGGGGAGAGTTGGGTAAAACGGGATACTTAGTGTTTGATCTTCAATAACGTTTTTGCCAAAAAGGTTTTTAATGTTTTCTTTTTTTACAGTTTTGCTTAGGTTTCGCCCTTTCTACGTAAATCAATATTCTTGTGATTTGGTAATAGATGTAGTGGTAATTTATAATTATTTGCGTAGGCGTCAAATATCCCGTTTTACCCCACCCATCGGATAAAACGGGATGAATTGCTTTTCCATTAAAAGCAAACACAAAAATTTGAAGATTAGAATTTTAGTGTTAAGACCTAGAATATCGAGAATAAAAAAAATTGTTTTAACTACTAAGGTAACTCAAACTGTTCTGGAAGAAATGTTGGTGCATAGCGACCCAATTTTTTCTTCAATGACTCTTTGCGGTTAAGCTCTCCTTTCCTTTTTAACTCTAGCTTCAAACTGCTTGGAAGTCTTTAGATACCTCTTTTTACCCTCTAATACTCTGTTCACAGCTTGATGCATATTTTGTCCATCCCAGGATTGCTTCTGAATTTTTCTTTTATATTTCCTCATTTTGATTTATACCTGAGCAAAAAATATGCATTTTTGGTTAGTTGTATTAATAAAAAAATGACTTCGGTAATATGGGATAGTGTTCCGTTTTAGACAACCGACAACAGACTTGCAGTAACTTGACTATTGTGGTTTACAACACTGAGTAGTGGATCATATGATTATAATTTGGTGATCAGCAGATAGATCGTTCTACTCATTGTTGTGAAAATCGCGGTATCTCGTTTTACCTTACCATCCTGTTTTAACCAACTCTCCTTTTGCGCCATACCTTCAGTGACAAGACACAATGGATGAAGGAATGATAGGTGAAGTTCATGATCCAAATACCAATATCTCAAAAACCTTATAGTGATTCCTAAAGATCTATCAGACGGATCGCAGATTATCTTAATTATCACCCTCCATCTTGTAATTAATGTTACATGACAGTTATTAACATAACATTGTGTGGTAATCATTAGAAACATAATTGTTCCATTTCCATTATGGAGTTAATTTTTGTGATCCTTTATAAAAACTATATATGCGTTCGTGAGAGCGAGTTCAATGTTTATGAAAAGATGAAGGAAGTAATACTATTAGGAGAAAAACTGAAGCGTATAGAGTGCCATATTTTTTTGAGAACAGTTCTAGATGGCAGTCTATATTGTGTCTTATGGTGACAGAATTAACGAAGCTTGTATAGACTAAAACATACTTGAGATAACCTACGCAATCGGTTAAATAGAATCATTATTTGTTGTTACACAAATGGCAATACTCAACAATTTTAGGATGACAACATTTGAGTAATTCAATCGAGCATTCTATGTGATCAGTCTGTACCTTTATTTTCCAGAACTCTCCACCTAATATAAAGAATTCAATCCATATCGAAGAAAATGTATACTTTCAATTTACAGCCCCTCATTACATATCAACTTATTTTCCATACCATCCTTTCAAAATATAAACCTACATACTTATATCGTTTGAAACTAAATATATGAACTGGCGCTCTTCGTAGATCAGCTTTGCATAATATTCTGATATAAAGTGAGGTGTACTACTACGTACAGCTATACCGTCCTATAGATTCTAAAGGAGCAACTTCCGAAATTCTCTTTCATCAAATCACCGACAAAGCTAAGCTACGGGCACTATTTTACGACGTACTAAAATCGCTAGCAAGCAACATTATAACCCGTTTCGCCGTTACGTTTAGCCGTTCGAAAACCCTTAACGCGGAAAAAATGGACAGTTCCTGTCGTTAATAGGCTACCAAAATCGCCTAATAACTCATAAAAACTTCAAGCAGACAGGTTTTATTTCGTAGGGAGAAAAGGAGTGATTCTACTGTATCGCCTATTTTACCGTAAACTGTTGAACTTTAGCAATTTGTACGGATCAATTCAACAAAAATTGATGTTATGTTCTTAAATATTAATCGTAATTGGAATGAAGATATGTATTTTATACTATATATAATTCGAGATAACAATTTGAATATGATATTGACTGATAGTTTAGGTCATATTTGGAAGAGTTAACATTAGAGCGATGATGGAGAATATACATAAAGATGAGCAATCGATGGCAGTTAACAAAAATTTCAGATGTTATTATGCAAATTTCCATTTGATGGGATCTGAAATTTCTGACAAGTGTCGTAGCTTGCTCATCTTTATGTATTCATTCAACCAACGGTTAGAGCTAGAAAGTTTCTAAAGAACTACCTTCTTGGATTCTATGGTGGGTGGCTAACAAAGCATATGTCAAAAGTATACAATAAAATAAACAAAAAAGATGAATAAGTATTCATTTCGCGGGACCACCTTCAGTTTCATGTCACATGAAGCAAGTTACTACTCGGTTTTCAATATCAGGAGTTGTAGGCCCACAATTGCCTTTAGTAAAATGATACATAAGAGTTGGAAGGCACTGCAGGAGTTTGAACGTGTAGTATTTTTTTTATTATTGTTTATGTGGTGAGTGGAGATTGCAGCAGCTTCCTAAACTGTATTGGTTGTCAAGACGACCACTGCAGCTCTTGCTGTGTAAATTGTGTGTGTAAATGTGTTTCCATGGCATTGTTAGAACATTATCTCATCGTAACAATGTTGAGATATTAATTATGTCCCAATAACGGATGGTACCTCAACCAGGATACCGCTATTCTTACGGATGCGACTATCGAGTTATCGTGTTTACCGGAGATTTTACCAGCAGAAAGTAGATTTTTTTTTAATAATCGACTGGTTTCATTTTCACCACCCCACACTTATGAAACGTATCAACTATAGGCTATTTAAATGGAAACTTTAGTTTATGGGACTGAGCCTCGTAAATACGTCGAGAAACTACTACTTTGCGATTGTCCAAATATAAATTTTACAATGTTGTAGTCAAATTAGGAGCCAGAGATACTTGTCAATTTTTCTATCCCAGAAACTGTGTTGCCAAACTTGGCAATACCAATATAACAAACATTTGCGTCTCACCTAAAGTTTTCATAAAGCATTTAAAGTAGACGATGAGAGTTATTTCCCTGTTTCCGGATTTGTCTGGCTCATTTGTTCTTTCTCTTTTCACTAGAGTTTTGGATAGTAGTTGCAGTAGTTTACAATATAGGTAACTCTTTGAACACTGTTTCCTAAAACCCAGTATTTTTCAAGTATTGTTGCTTTTGTATTTTCTGGTATTTTGTCTTGACAAGGTTTAGTAAAGGTTTAATTCATTTTTAAGCTTCTTTTTTGTATTAACTGCCATAGCTTCTAAATTTTCAAGAATATATAATTCATCTGTTCATTTCTTAACCAAGACTAATGGAACTTCACCGCTACTACTGGAAATACGTAAATCTGAAAGTTAACCTTCGGGATCATAATTTTTGCCTCTAACGCTGTTATCATCGTTAATGTCCTGTTCAAGAGAAGCTACCTTTGTTTTCCCTTTTTTCATGTTTTCTTTCAATTGATGAACAACGTAGATTTTCATCGTTTTGCTCAAGATAGGTCTTCTTTGAAGTGGTAAAGACACACTTGCTTTTAATTTGTTTAATTTGTTTTTGTTTCAGTTAGGTTACTAGGTAATCTATAAATAAGTATCTGTCAAAACTATTCTTTAAACAACCACAGTTAATGGTTGAGTCTTTAAATGTGTAGAATTTCAACTTTGCTTTTTACTACTTTCACTATTTTTCGTTGGTTTACAACGCGTAAGAGTGAATTGTGTTAAAGTAAGCATAAATAAACAACATTTGCAACGTCATTTGCAACCTCATGAAATAAATAGGGCAGTTGGAAACCTGGAATTTGTAGTAGGACAACAACAGAGAGCGTAATAAGCCGACTACGGTGACGTTACAAAGACACAGGTAACGCCAGAAAACAACATCTTAGAAGGAGAGACGCACCACCACTGCTATTCGGCCGGGCTTTCAGTAATTGGTACTGGTTAATATCGCGTATTCATGCAACGCATAACGTGATAATCCACAGCCAAACCATTAGATGTCGTTTAAAAGAGCTAATCTTTCAAGTTGCAATTCGTATTAAGACCAGATAATTGCCACATTACGAGTCTGACGTCAGCCTGGTAATGCAGCAAGGCTACAGTAAACTCCATACACTGTGGTGTCATATATACACCGGGTGTCCCAACAGGGGTAACGAGGTACGGTATTAGGGAAACAGATGTACCTAGAAATTTTGTTAAGTAAATCGGCTAAGAGAAAATGCTGGAAATTATTTTCGAGTTTCTGAAATGGCCTCCAGGGGGCGTAATTGCCATCCTGAATTTTAAACCTCGTTTTCTACAAAATTTTCTTGTATTAATGATAGTCATAGTGAATACTGTTTTAAAGCTGAGACAAATTCAAATATTTTTTGTTAAATGCTTTTTGCTCTATCTCTGAAAAGAAAGTGGTGGGGGGCGCCAGAATATTTTCGGAAATAAATGTCGATAACTCTAAAAAGGCTTAACGTATCTTAATAAACTTGGAGTCGTTAAAAAGGCGGTTTCCTAGACTAGCAACTGAACTGTGAGTAAGGTGATTGTGTTTGCCTACCTTGCCGCCAGATGGCGTTTTCTGACATAATCAAAAAAATTAACTTACTGCAAAAAAATTAAATGCAATGATATCACTTTTTTATGTCATTACATAGTCAATCAAGAGCCTAACAAGCCAGTGAGAACCGCATCTCAATATCTTTATCCTAACCTAAGATATGAATAAAAGAAATTTATACTAAAAAAAATTACATTTTGGGAAGCATTTCCACTTTAAGGTTTTTTTATTAATGTCTAATTATTCCTAATTTACCAAATAAAATGCTAATTTATTATTTGGGATGCCAAACGATATTTTAAATCGAAATAAAATTTTGTTATTTATCTTTATTACTTTTATTTACATATGTATATCATAAAGTACATAACATTAGATATCTAAACATAACACTGTAACCTCATTAAAATATCCTAAGGGAAGATAGATAAAATGAAATAAAAGTATATACGAGGTTTGGGGCAAAAGTCATGGCAACTATTTCTTTTTTTGAAAATACCAGTCTGGTTGGAAAATGTGACATATGTATACAGACGAAAGGACAAGGTCTTAACTACATGGATGGACAATGAATAGCACTAAATTATCGTAACACACTAATTTATTACGGTAGTATACAGGGCAATATGGCTTTCACCGTGCAGAAGAATGATAACACAGTACACATAAACTTGACATGACAAACTTGGGCCTAAAGACCCTCAATGTAGTCCCCTACTACTGTCACCACACGCTGCCAACGACGTGGGAAGCGCTGAATACCATCAGCCTCAGCATTTGCCGCACCATGTGTGAATCGGGTCATCTGTTGGCGCACAGCATTAGCAATTTTCTCTCGTCTTGCAAACCGTCTACCACGTATTGGTTCCTTAATCTTGGAAATGAGATCAAAGTCACAGAGCGAAAGGTCAGGAGAGTACGGTGGGTGCTCCAATTCTTCCCATCCCCAACGTCGTAGTAGCTGCGGTATACACCCTGCTTTATGCTTATAGTTGCCATGACTTATGCCCCAACCCTCGTATGTTATAAAATTACATTGTAAAACAGAACTTAAGTAATAAACGTTTTGAAATCAGTCAAACAATCAATCAATCAGTTTAGTACTGCCTCAGAGCAGTAATCCGTAATAGAGATGTGAGTTGAAATGAGCATAGTAAATCATTTTTAAAGTATTGATGTCACACGTTTCTTTAATTTTCCTTAGAACATACAAGGATCTATTTAATTTTAATGCGACATGTAAGAATCCCAGTGGAAATCACTGTTAATGGTCAATCCCAACAGTTTATATTCAGTAGGAATGGTGAACGTCATATCGCATATAGTTAAGATTTCTTCAGTACCCTTTTCACCAAAACGTAAGATATTAATATTTCCAATATTTAATATTAGTTTATTTTTATTAATCCATTTCAGCAACTCCCCTAAAACAGTCATATAATTTGCTTCTAGTTTCTCTATGGTCCTCCCAGTAACCGTAACCGTCGTGTCGTCTGCGTACATCGTGACACCATCAGATACAGAAAGAAGCAAGTCGTTGACATAGATCAAGAACAACAGAGGTCCCAATATTGAACCTTGTGGAACCTAGGCTGATATGTCAAGAATATTAGACTTATAGTGGCTTATACAACCATTATCCGCTCTATGTGTAATTTCGGTATATTGCCTGCAACCTGAAAGATAGGACTCAAACAAAGACATCGCGCTTCCTCGAACCCCGTAGGCACACAGTTTTTCGAGAAGAATGTTGTGATCTACATGATCAAAAGCACAAGAAAGATGACAAGCAACGCAAGCGACATACTTGCGAGCATTAAGATTTCTAATAATACCGTCTACGATGTTTGTCAATGCAGTGGTAGTAGACCTACCCTTAACAAAACCATGTTGACATGAAATTAGATTATTCGATGTTAAGAAACTATTGAACTGTGAGTGCATTACTTTTTCAAAGATTTTTGAAAGTGCTGGTAAAATCGGAATGGTTTTAGATAACTTGTACTTGGAAACACAACGACCTCGATGAATGTATTAATTATGTCCTGTAAAGGCAAACATATAATATGAGCAGTTTTCTTAAAGATATGGATTGGCATTTCATCCATTCCTGTAGCATGGGTATTATTTAGATCATTAATTATATGACGTACATAGCTCATTCGCGGTAATAGCAGTAAGAAACATTGAATGAGGAGAAGAATTTGAAAAGTGCAAAGTAATATGATCATCAACGCCACACTGTCCGCATTTCTTTATTGATTCTACAAAATGATCATTAAAAACTCACTATTTCATTCATTACCTCTAAATTACTATGCGGAAACTGCTACTTAGTCTGATGTCTGATTATGTCCTATGTTGTTTTCAGAATGTTGCTAGATGTATTTGTTTTACGCTGTACACGTAAGCATTTAGACAGTTTAATAGTTTGCTTTAGTATACAACAGTATTTTTTTATAATAGTAATTACTGGATCCGGAAACATTCTCTGGAGTGCATACAACCTCCGTTTAGTACGACATGAAACTCTAATCCCAGAAGACATCCAGGATCTATCATAATTAGTTCGATGTTTACGAAATGGAAAACAAATGTTAAAATGATATTGTATGACATCATAGAACGATAATAATTTTAATTCAGGATTTACCTACGCATAAACAGGTTACCAATCTACAGACTCAACTGCCAGAACAAACTATTCCATGTTTGATTGAGTATAAGAACGTTTAAATTGATAATCCGTCACAGTAGAGGAACTGCAATAAAGCGTAAGTAATAGAGAGTTATGATAAGATAAATCGCTGATGTTGTTTATTATTTGATATTGATAGTAATATTATCTATGCAAGTCGCTGTCAACTCACATACACGAGTCGGTGTAGTTACTCTCGGAACTAACTTATAGGACAGCATAAGTTTTGACACCTTTTTAGCGGAATCTATATTCTGTAGCAGGTTGATATTAAAGTCTCCGCAAACTAATACATTTTGACATTTTTTGTGGTAACCTAAAACATGATCTAATTTTTCAAAAAATATCTCCAACGAACCTTTTGGGAATTTCTAAAAACATAATACAGTTATTGACGGACTTTTAACCTTAATGCCACAGTACTCAAAATCAAATTGAGCTATGTCCGAGATGGTCACGCTGTACACAGACAAACCTCTTTTGACTAAAAAATCGTTCAGAATTGAAGTTTTTTCCTGACCAGAACTCAATTCCATTGATATGCTTCAGAGAAGATGGCTGCCCTATACAAACGCTATATAAAATCGAAAGCAGATGGCAGAACTGCTCTCATAACAGTGGAATCTTATTTCACAGGAAGACTTGAATAATCTTATTCTATTAATGCCAAGAAGATCCAGAACGGTTTTAAATCATATGTTAGGTACAACATCTATCTTTCAAGACGTGAAAATGTGTTAAAAAATTAATTTATTATTAATTTTTTAACCGAATAAAATATATCCTTAGATTTGGTTAATGTGTATAGTATGTGGATTTCCCCATTAAGTTTAAGAGTAATATTAAACCTTGTTTCTTCCATGGTCTTGCTTAATTACCGTTCAGGTATAATTTCATAGATACAGATCTTATTCACGAGATAGATAACCCAAATCCACAACGGAGTATTAAACGGCAAAATACGATACGATAAAAACTTGTGGTTTGACATTCAAGCAATCTGTTCCGCTACAGGAACATCTAAAACTCAATCAAAATTGTGTGGAAGAAAAGCTTCATACATTTTCATAATTTTCAATTTTCATGAAAAAAGAAAAGACATTTCGCAATTTTGTGAGCTTTCTGACATCCCATATTATGTAGAAGAACGTGTTTGATAATTCAAACAAAGGAAAACGATTGCACGTTTCGTTGTTTATTCCAGCAGTTTAACAGCAAAAGCAAGGTTTCATCTAGTTCCTCCGAATTTCAATTTGTCGTTACTTATATATACAAGACGACTTGCGTGTGCGTATGTGAAATATAGTGGTACAATTTGCCAAATAACGGCTCCGGAAATACCTTACATTTGTGTGTACATAAATAAACTTCAGGCGAAGCAACGGATGTAGTAGCAGAAGTAGTAGTCTACCAGCAGCAGTACATATGCAGAACTAGTAGCTACGCACGTCGGCAGACGAGCTCGCGTTTAAACATATAAGATATATGCGAAATTCAAAAGCATCTCCATAATACATCCCTTTTCCCCAGTTTGTCAGCTCTCTGTGTTCACACAATTCACTGCAAACGAGGTGTATCTACTGACGCTTCGCACTGCTATGAAAACTTTTTCTTCCAACGAACGAGACGAATTTCCCTGCTTCGGGCGGACTAAACAGAAACGAAGGTGAAAAGAGATGAAAAACTTCCTTGTTTTGAATCGCACTATCTTCTTCTAACACACCCATATGCAAAATTTACAAACACGAAGGTCCTCACTACTAACACACAGAGAGGAGGATGCCGCCTTTTTATGTATAAATTTC
Source organism: Holotrichia oblita (assembly GCA_023690525.1). NCBI lineage: Eukaryota > Metazoa > Arthropoda > Insecta > Coleoptera > Scarabaeidae > Holotrichia > Holotrichia oblita. The sequence continues at coordinate 54,980,243 of CM043016.1, read as the reverse complement.
GCCGTTATCTGGCTGCCTGCTCTCATGTTTATAAATTTTCATGGGTCCTTTTTTTGTTTCCAAGGGCATCCTCGTTCTCGTCCGTACGCCAGTTACAGGGCTTTTTGTTTTCCGGAACTTCTTACAGCATGAATGATATACATAAAAATTTCATGATATATTTGACTATATTTATTGCCCTATCAGTGTTTTAGTCATAAAGATGTATAAAAAATTGATACCACTTCGGCGAGAAGTTACGTCCTTCTTCTTCTAGACGCTTCCTGAAATCTGCCATCAGTTTCCGTACGATAATACAACGGAAAAGGAATAGCGTTGCATATTTTCCTTATAAGTGGAAATGCCGGAATTGATGTTTCAATACGTTCGGCTTTTATGTAGAAAATATTGCTCTATATTTCATAGACTGAGCTTTGTATTTCTTCCTTATAAAACAAAATAACAACACAAGAAAAATAAGAAAGTAAAATGGTAGTGGTTGTTCCAAAGTTATTCTGTTATGTATTTATTAGTAAACTTATTAATTAAAAAGGATTTTTCATTAGATTCTATCACCAATAAAATTTTCGTCGACTTGATCCTTCAAATTTGGCCGTGCGTACAACATTATATCGCACGCAGAAATAAATGCAATTTATAGCCGTCATGTTGGCTATAAATTGGTGAGAACATCATTCCACAAACCAAATATGCCACAGCGATTGTTGTTAATCTGTTGTGGAAGCTAGTGGGAGTAGCTTCTTTAGCTAAATCGCTTGCCTGACTGCCGAGGTAACTCTTGCTATGTGAAATACTGCCGGTAATGCAATGCAGAAATAAACTGCAGCGAGATTATTTCAAAAAGGTGAAAATAAGCTATTTCGACAAATAATTTCTCCATTTTATCTGAAAAAAAATTGTGTACTAGTATTTTAAATTAATAAACTTCTGGGAAGACTGACTCAATGTCTATTTTATTCTTATGTGTACGAGGCATGTCCGGAAAAGTACCGTTTAGTTCTACCGCCACCGCAGCGCTATTGTCGCTGTTATACGAATGCACAAGCATCTCTTTGGTTCATCGTCTTTCCGTTGATGCCGTTACTGCCGAATTGTGTTGTTCTTACATTAATTAGTGATTGTTCAAAATGGTTAAAATAATATCCGTATCTGCCGACTGTGAAGTGCGTTCTGTAGTACGATTTTTGAACGCGTGAAACTTCGACGCGCAATTCAAAATAAAAGACATCCATTTAGAAAAACTGTTCCTAATGAAGCTAATGTTTACAATCGAGTAACTATAACCAGAAAAGATGTAAAAGGATTCCAAACTACAAGATTCTGTCTCCTTAATTCACAATATAATTTTGGAACTGTTTGTATACCTACCTACATTATCCAGTAAAATGAAAATACCGTCGCACATTTGCAATATTATTTCATTCAAGCGGTTTCAGTAGTCCAAGTGACATATACCGAGAAGTAACGCAAGAAAAATATGCTAATGTAAATAAAATTCCACGAAGAAAATCTTCGCGGACACGAACGGCTTATGACCGTTGAATTTGATGTGAGATAAACGATTTAAATCTAAGGTCTGAGTCAATCAGGAGTCCCAAGCTCTTAGTTACACTAAGCGGGGTAACAATGTGATTAGTCACTTGCAAGGATATGTTGTCCATAGCCCTCTGCCGATCTTTGGATGGACCAAAGAAAACAACAGTACTATTCCGCGGCTTAATAGCTAAACAATGCGCTTCGGTAGCCCGGCCTAGTTCATGAAGATCAACGTTGATGAGGCGCTCATAAAGTGGAAGCTGACATAGACTTGGGTATCATCTGCATACAGATGTACACTAAGCAATCTTAATTCGTGGACAGTCCTGTCACAATATGATAACACCGAAGCCGCGCCGTAAACTTATTAAACTTAAAATGCAATACTCCCTAACTTTCATTTAAGACCATACACATACAGGTAAAACCGTAACGACAAGAGTTTCTACATTTCCGTCATTTAAAACCTATTAGCACATGCAAATTTACAGTCTAATATAATGCACACAAGGTCGTTTATGTTTATGTGACTATTTCAATATTTTACTTTGTCCTACGCTGTTGAAATATATATACCATCGTGTTAATATGAAGAATAGAACTGGAAAATAGCGGCAACAGCAACACATTTCCAATTAGTAGAACTCGACAACTATAACAGTTAATAAAAAAGAGTTCTCTTATAAAACAATCTTTAATTTGAATTGCTCTCTCCATATTTGATATTCGGATCCGAATTGATGTATGTATTTTACCATCATATTGGAATACTCCTACCAAACTATCAAAGTCAACAAACCAACCAATACATAGATACTATACGATACCTATTTTCATCATCATTCACTCAAATATTCTAGTTAAATATTTCTTACTCAACTCGTAATTTATTCATTCATATTGTATATTTCTCCACCAGTCTAAAATTAAATCTTTACACTAATGATGTCTAGTTTATAATCATTTTTGATGACAATTATTGCTTAGAATCTTAAAAAAAAATTATAGAGGAAGCAGATAAATGAATTCCAAAATATCTATTAGGATTATTAGAATAATTTGTTTAATAATTTAATATTGTATTAACAATTAAATTTCTTTTCAAGCATTACAGTCTCATACGCGGAATATTTAAACCGAATTTATTAATCCATCAAACACCACAAACTGTAATAATAATATTATCCCAATAATTAAATCTTGCTTGCCTAACTGGAACTCATATTCAAAATATTGAAATACACATTTCCGAAATTTTCAGAATTGTTAATTTCAATGAGGGGTGTCTGTAACGAAAGTCTCGGAAAATTCTTATTTTCTTAATACAAAGTTAGAATGACGGGCTAAACCAATTAGGAGCACCATTTGAATATGTTTTAATAACGTTATAAGTAAAACACGTTAATGAAAATTATCTGTATATAGCAGTGAATATAATTATATTCAGTGAATAAAAACCTAGACACTAGATTTTTTTTCTTATACTTCATATAACTAACATTATACGTGTTGGAAGCTGTAGCTGTTTCTCCGGTTAACTGCACTATAAAATTTATTAGATTCAAAAATTTAGTTGCCTAACCACTAATGAAATTAAAAGAAGTTTATCAGTATCTATATGTATAAACTCGAATATGGCCGATATTAAGTTATGTGTCTATTTCCTATATTATACATCCTTCAGAAAAAAATAAAATTTTAATCCAATACAAATTAAAAGTAGCCAGTAAAGTTATACTGTTATACCCCTGGGAATTGAAAACACAATTTGTGGAGTACCAAAAATGGGTGTAATACCTTCCAACTAATAACTTCTTTCTAGAACCCAAATATCAAATACGGAAAGAGTGATTTTAATTAAAGTTCTTTTGTAAGAGAACTCTCCTCTAACTGCTAGTTTTCCAGTTATACCAATTATAAGTGTGTTACTGTTGCCGATATTTGTCAACTCTATTGATACCGTAGGAGAATCTAAAATATTTAAATAGTCACATGAATATTAGTGACTTTGTGTGCATTATATTATACCGTATATTTGCATGCTAAATGAGTTTTAAATCACCCTGAAATGTACAAACTCTTGTTGTTAGAATTTTACCTGTATGTTTACGGCGTTGAGCGAGAGCGAAGACTTATTGCAAGGATATCAATAGCTTCGGTATCTCTCGTATTATTTTACTGTGACAGGACTGTCCACGAAATAAGATTGCCTAGTGTACCTTGCATGTACTAAGAGCACTCCACAGGTCTGCAGTGTATATGGAAAATAGCAGTGGACCGAAAACGGAGCCCTGAGGAACGCCTAAGGAGACAACTGCAGGAGACGAAGAAGCACCATCCATAACGACAGTCTACGTTCTGTTGGAAAGAAACGATCTGATTAAATTGACCGAAGTTAGATCATTTGCACGGCAATCAACGATCTTTGATGGATTAATTTATGCGCGTCCGAGAATTTTTTGTATACAGGGTCACCATATTCTTTCTTTGTGCTTTATTTGAAGACTTTAAATGGTTGACATCAGAATAGAATTTTATGCCCCTGTAGTATGGACTCCTCTCCGTTGCCGACAGGCGATAGCGAGGGTAGTTGATATCATATGCCCTTGTGGCATTCTGATGCTGTCCCTGATGATTCAACTTATTTTTATCTTTAAAAAATACTAGCAAGCATTCATATATATATACAGGGCATATACGGTCATTATTTTCAGTCGCCTGAAACTCCCTTTACAGGTCCCATTACATTTCATATTATTAATGATTCTGATTGTTTTCTTTTGCGTGACGAATACTCGTTCTTTGTTCCTGTTACAGCCCCAGAAAATTATCCCATAACTCAACATAGACTCAAAATTCGCTTGATAGACCATAGCAAGAGTTTCGTCGGAGACATACTTTCTTAAAGTCCTCAAGGCATAAGAGACCTTACTTAGTTTTACATTGATTTTCACAATATGAGCATGCCAGTTGAGCCGTGCATCTAGATGGATTCCGAGGATTTTTGTGTCATTCTTTATTGGGACTTGAAAGTCAGCCAACAGGGTATCCTCAATTACGGTTTCGACAGAATTTTTTGTTTTAAATACAAGGGCCTGAGTTTTGTGTTTGTTTAAACTTAGCCTATTTTCTAAGAAACAATCTTGGAGCGCAGTGAACCTAACGCTCGCCTCCAAAGCAGCATCCTCGATATTGAGACCATATTTTAGGAAACTGATGTCGTCTGTATAAGAGATCATTTTACTATTACCTCATCCACTGGTAGTATGAATGTCGTTCAAGTATATTAAAAATAATAAAGGACCTAGAGTACTGCCTTGGGATACTCCATGTTTGTTAATAACCATAGCAGATTCGTAGTTCACACCTTCTCTCGATATGACCACCTTCTGACGGCGATTGTCTAGATAGGACCTCAACCAGTTATATGCGTTTCTACGAATACCATATGTCTGTAGTTTGGTTAACAACAGCTCATACGCTTTGGACAGGTCCAAGAATACACCAATACCTGTTTTTGAGGTTTCGAGTCCTTCTATAATAGCTTTGATAAATTCATATAAAGCTGTCGACGTAGATTTCGCTTCGATGTATCCATGTCGAGATTGACTCAATAACTTGTGGTAATTTACAAAAGTTCTCCTAGTTCTTTCGGGTTGCCCTTCTTATAAAGAGGTTTCATAATAGCCAACTTAAGTCACTCCGGGAAGATTCCATACTTCAGTGAGTTGCTTATGATATGGCATAAGACCTTACTGATTACTTCAATACTCCGTTTAGTAAGGCTAGTTGGGATCTCATCATAGCCAGAGCTATGTTTGTTGTTAAGTTTTCTAGCGCGTTCAAGCAATTCGTCTGTTTTCACGTGATGCAGGTATAAGGAAGCCATGGCAACAACGTTTCTACTGTCGTTGATGTGATTATAAAGATGCAGTTGCTGTATTAGATTAGGAAGAGATTCCAACAAGTACCTACACATTGTAATTGTTGGCAACCTGATCCAGACATTCAGAAGACTTGTTAGTTCTGCCTGTTATCTCATTGCAGATTGACCACACGCACTTACTTTTATTGTCGGACCGCTTTACTCTTCATAACCTTTTGTACGATTCATCCTCAGTAAGTCTTCATATTTTCTTTTTGTGATGTTATAGGTGTTCTGAAATGTATTGCTGAAATTATGTCATCACATCATTATGTCTTCCGGTACAAACTTTATTTTGTTGTGCTTTTATCACAGGAAATTTGCTATTGAAAATGCATGTGAAGATGGACATGAAACGGTTCCATTGCAAATTTACATCATGGCTTGGCGTATTGTACACTTCTAGCCAATCTTCTGAACTTAGACCTGTGAGAAATTCCAGTATTTTCGGCTCACTGAAGTGTCTTCTAGACTTAGTAACATTAACAACGTTAGTTAATATGTAAAAACACAAACGAATGAAACTGCAGCTGCACTCACTTCAAAAGAAAATATGAACTAGATGTAAATAATTAGATTAAGCTATAATAATAATTTAATAGAGAGGGGCGGTCAAAAAATAACAATTCATTGATTACAGTTAAATGGTTACGGTGAGGAGAATTTAGAGCGAATGTTTTAATCCTGATAAGATAATTTTGACTGATCTTAACCGACCACGGTACGCTGAGCTTTAAACCGATATTAATTGGATCTTGAGTCGGGAGTATTGACCGAAGCTAATTGATCGCGGTACAGAAAATTTAAAGTGATAAATCCGATTTTCAAGCTGAACATTAACTGAAATTATTCAATCCTGGAAAGATTTTGACTGTGAAACAGCGATATTGACAAGAATGAATTGGACGTGGCCTGGTAGGTTTTGATATCTGCAAATACATGTATACCGTATATATAGAAGGTTTCTGCAACTATTTCTCGGAACTATGTACAATACAGACCATAGACAGTACAGGTTGTGGAAAGCGGCTCATACTGGTTCCTTCCAACATGATATTAATTCGGTGATAAGATATCAAATCTAAATATAGAAATTAAAGAAGTACAACGAAAGAAATGTTTGCTGCATAACTCATATCGCATAGAGCACATGTCTCATGGTCTCCAGAAGTCGTACCTATATACTTAAGTTTGAATGTTAGGTTTCATAAGTATTTACACTGTAATAGTGCAAATTTTGTTGTTTGAGAAAAGCCCTCGATACGGGTCTAAATTCCTGCATTATTGACCATAAACCTCGTAGGTTAGTTTATAATACGCGTGTGCTTCGACTTTATCAGCGTATAAAATTTACGTACGTGGGCACTAAATTTGTAAAATACATAATTTGTCTGTCCCTCAGTTACTCATTGTGTCCTAACAGCGAGCTAAAGAAACGACGCTCGTAGAGAATGTTAAATGAGTTTTGAAAACTTCATAGACTTATTGATTAATATTCTTGGAAGAAAAGTTGCCGGCTGCTTTTCAACACATTATTAATTATAGAACCTCACTGTCAAGAAACTCAGCGTCGGAGGGATGTAAAAGAAAAACAAATTTCTTAACCGACTCTCTTTTCTTTTTTGTCACCTATCTCCGTTCCCGTCTATGACAATCACCTACCAATACCTTCCATCCTTGTTCAGAACGAACAGTATGTATACATAAGACGAAATGATAACGTGAAAAATGACACTCACAAGTGCTATAATGTGATAACGGAAGTTTCATTAAATTAGGTTTTGCATTTTTGGAAGTATTAAGCGTACGGGGAGACGATGATGATATTAGAATTTCGTAAAAGATCGATCAAGTTTTCCGTCTGCTACAGCTCGATGCTGGTACGCATCAGATACGCCTACTTCAATAAAGAGGATCTCGGAAGGACGAATTGAAAAGGAAGATATAAATTTTCTTGTCTAATATCTTCGGAAAAATACTCTACTGCGAAATAATAATATAATCTTGAATGGTGATTTATTGGGGACGAAGTTTGTGCGACGTTAAGTTTACGAGAACGTGTAAGTAAATATGACGTGAAATATCGGAATATTGCATTCTTGTAGATTAGTGTGAGCACAATAGTATACATCGTGTAAAGGAAGTTCTGTAAATCGAACGGATAAATCATAAATATGCCTCAAGATGTACATAAATATTTTTACTGACGAGTATATGCTCTTAACTATAACATCGTCAGTTGCATTTGACTTGAATCTATCCTAACTCTTCTATAATAGCACAGTACTATCTCTAAACATTTAAAGTCAGTTTACTGCTGCAGATTTGTCCCTAAGATTAAATATTCTAACTATCAATATCCAAATTGGTTCAGCAATTACATCGTTGGTGTTATAACCAAAGAAGAGAGCAGAAACCCTCTTATATGCATTACCAATTTTATTTAATTTAGTAGCCAAGGCTACTACTTTTTCGGGTATATGTATACATATAATAGATCGAACATCGAAAATTATAGGCCGACAAGCATATTATCTAATTTTACTAAAATACAACAGAATATAAATATAGAAATGTACAACTTCATCTCTCTGTTAGTCAACATGGATTTATGTCTGGTCCACAATGACAAATCTTAGCGTGCATAACCCCATAATTCTCTGCACTACTATTGACCACAGAGAACGTATATTACAGAGGAACATTTCAAATGGGACCTACGGTAACACATTTTTAGTTGCTAAATATTCCAAAAGAGGGCAGTTCGAGCCAGAGTTTGCTGTAGAATTTGCGGATGAGTCACATAGTCGACTATTCAATCTTGTACCAAGATTTTTAACTTGACTTTTCTGCTTCAGATATTCGATGTGATCACGTGATCAAGTGACATAACTACAAACGTAGGTTATCGTTACTTAAATGTAAACAAATATGGACGATATTTTTATATTGCTTTGTTGCACGTATCAACAATAGTATGAAAGCAAGATTTATATTTTATCTGAAATTTTGCCGTCACAATTTAAAAGAGATATTTAACTATTATGTGGCTTAACATTGTTTTATCTGATATTCTGGTAAGGTTTTATATCTTTACTAGTGTTTTGCTATAAGTATTATCTTACATTTCCATATGCCAGGAAAATTAACTATTATAAAAATATTGACACTAAAACAATCTCTTTACAAATGATGGTTTTGTCAGCAAATGATTTAGGTATTTTTTTAACGAAGGAAGAAGTAAACGAATAATATAGAAAGTCATGTAATTTCTCTGTAATCTATTTTTAATGTTACTGATAAATGAGAGTTAAGATATTTATAAATAATTGGATGCAGTAGAAAACCAATAGTTGTAGAAATAGTGAATTTTTATTTTACTGCTAATATACACAACTACAAATATCTGTATAACATTATACATCATACATATAGGTATACTAGATTGGACACACATAAAAGCACATTTTATTTTTCTCAACTTCGCTCAAATTCACTTATGCATTATGCAATATTTTTAGTTTGGGATGTTTTGTTGATGTAAAACATAATTTTCTGTTCCACTTGCACTCTTTATATATTTTCACTATGACTAGCAATTCCAATATATATTCTTTATGTTCTTTGCAGCATCTATCAAAATAACTGCTAGTTTTAGCTTCAATTTTCTTGCAAATTATCTTTTTAAGGGCACGACATTCTGGTTTTCTCAATAGGAAGTTTGAACAAATCTCAAGTCCTTTAGTTACAAATAAAAAAAGTTCTTCGCTAGGTATACTTAAACCAACAGATGATGGTAGTTTATTATCATATAATTTGTTTAATATTAGTAATTCTCTCTCATCGTTCAGTTCCCCACTTTTTAAAAGAATAGCTTCACAATGTTTACATAGATATTTGTCTATACATTTTTTTGCTAAATATCCAGCAAAATAAGCAGTAGAACAATTTTCCAATGTTGCTTCTTTGGTTCTTAATTCTGAAGAAGATAGAGAAGATGACGACGAAGATGCGAATGATGTAGCAGATGACTCGGAGGCAGCTGTTCCAATTGCTTCATGACCAGGTGTCTGTTGAATAGCTTCTGTTTGCTGTAATTCTATGAACTCATCTTCGTCAACTTCACAATTTCTGCTAACTGCAGGCTTCATCATGTTAGTCAAAAAGCAAGCTTTAAAACTTGATCGTAACAGTCTAACTGTTGGATTTGAATTGAAGCCTCCTCGTTGCCGAAATATAGAAAACATATTTTCTAGAGGATCTTGGTTCAGTCGATTGGTGAGCAGGAACTTATTTCCTACCTTAATTTCATCATGAAATAGTGATAAAATAGCATTAATACTAAAAATAAGTCCATCAAAACTGGGTGGTCTGGAAATAACTCCTTTTTGATTTATTTTTTTTAATGATATCATAGTATGCATTGCAGTTTCCAGCGTTTTTAATGCGTGCATTATTATCAGATAATGCACATCGATATGGATTGCTGCTGTAAAATACTCTACTGTTTAAGCAATCAAATGTTTGATCCATCAACTCGATAAAATCAGCAGTGTCTTTTCCTGTATTAGATATTAATTGTTCTGTTTTTAAACAGGTTTTTATAGCTGCTGCCACAGAATGACTTAAAACTTGCAATGCCAGCTTACAAGACATTTTTTGAAATGTGTTTGGATTTATATGAGCGTCCGTTAATTTACAGAGAGCTCGTGCTGTGCTGCTCTTTTTATCAATGTTGTAGACAGTTATTATATCCCTGAATGCAATCTTTTTGTTACCCACCATAAAATCTCCATCCAACAAGTTATTTCTAATACTTTTGAATATATGCGGAATGTCAAATATGGCATATATTTTTCTTTCATTTACATAAAAAAATGGCTCTTCTTTCGTTACATCGAGGATTTTAAATGCTCCAACATTAGATGGACATTGATCACTAATAATAGCTTTTGGTTTTAAATTGCATAAAAATAGTTTTTGTATTGTCACAGTCAAAAGTTCTGCAATATCCTAGGCAGTAATTTCCTTTTGTGACACAAAATATGCTACTGGCAGTTTCCAGTTTATGTATAAACCGCGAGCCATAAATACCATCGCTTTTCGAGCTAGTCTGTTTTTTCTATTCCGACCCCCAAGATCTTCAAATCCTTCTATGAGGTCAAATGGTTTTGAATACTCTAGGCACTCTTTATAGATAGCTCATCAAAACATAGTACACAGCTACATTCACGTTCTGACATTGTACTAAATTTTAGCTTCATTTGACTAAATAGTTCAGAGTTAAAACCAGTTTTACATTTGGAAGACCCCATCCACTGTTTTAAAGTAGATATACCTGGTAATATAAGTCCCTTTTGTCTTAAAAATTTGTACGCTGATGGAGATTTATAAAATAAGCTTATTGCCAACTCCTTTTCATTTTTAGACCACTTTGATCGATTTCGATGCAGAACCTGCATCTTTACTAGAGTTTCTGATGTGACAGAAGGATATGTAATAGCATTTATCACTTGTTCTATTTTAAGACTTGGTAAGACTGGTTTTCCCTTCTTCCATTTGCTTATTTGTGATCTTTTTCTTCGTAAAAGATCAGACTGTTTTTTTATTTTAGTTTTCATTTTTTTATGTTTAGTTCATCCTCTACAAATAACTTTCTTTTTGTACTTATTAAAGGTGAAGGTAATGAAACTGTGGCAACTAGCCATTCACTAGTTCCTGGACTTGTCTCCAAAGACATGCCAGCGGTTGGAGTTTGTGGCGATCTTGTTTGCGTACGTACGTATGTTTTTGTTGGCGTCAACACTTTCAGTTCAGGTGATTCCACATCAACTGATTGTTGGTAGGGCATTGGGACTGCATCTTTCTTCAATCTGCTTCTGTCTACTTTAGCAAAAGCATTAGGATGAAAATGGTTTTCACAAATCAATCGTTTGCGTAACGATCCTGAAGACAGTGGGACTAGTGTTGCATTACCTAAAAGTTTGAATTATTAACCAATATTACACTTATGTTAAACCTTTTACCGCAATTCAATACCCAGCTTCTGCATCGTAAAATATCTTTTGATGGAAAACGATACATTTTTAGGTTCGGATACGCTCGTCTATTTTTATAACAGTTATAATATTGACATCTGTGTCCAGACATCTTCCTAAAACTAATAGCATATACTCATAAATTTGTCATTACACGATAGAATAAAATACATTATACCTGTTGGTATGTTCTTAACTTTACTAAAATATCTCGACACAATAATATACACTTGAAACAACTTATATTTACAAATTTAAATTAAAACGCTAAAACTAATTAGAAACTAAAAACTTTAATACTTATCAAAATAAAAATACAATATACGACACGAACAATAAAACGACGACAACGATGATAAAAATGATAACAAATAAACTGTCTAATGTCAAAATTAAAAGCATGTTTACTATAGTAATAAGCGCCACCACGGAATTCGGTGCATTGATCCCAAACTAAAGCGCTTTGGGTCCCAAATTACGCGCAGCCAAAAATAGCATTACGTTGATAATCTGGAAAGCTCTTTAATATGTGCAATTGACCAGGCTTTTTAACCTGATGTAGTGCATATGGATTTTGAGGCCTTCGACTCCATTCGCAATGAATTGCTCCTTACGAAGATGAATGATATTGGCTTCTGACCTTCATGGTCGCACTTCATGACTTCTTATTTATATCGCAGGAAAGGCTATGTATGGTTATAATTCAGAACATATCTTCTGGCGTGCTGGGGGGATGAAATCTAGAACCCTTGCCTTTCAAGATCTGTGTTATATTGATTTGTTACTAGATTTAAAGTGCAAACATGCAGTCAACTAAAATATGCTTGTGTTTTCTAGTTTATGTACTATACCTACCAGCACTTGATAAATAAGAAGATTCCTAGTTTGAGATGAGGAAGTAGTCACAATGTTTTTGCCTTAACATTGTTTGTATCTCCTCATTGTTAGTTTTGTTCCTATAAAAGTATATTTAGGGCATGTCTGATTAGACTATCAGCTTTTTGGTTTCCATCCAAGTTGTACTAAATATTACCTGGTGGAATGATACTGAAAAGTAACATTTGAGCTGTTACAGAAGTATAAAGAATGTAACACTTTTTATGTATAAAGTGCAATCATGTTAAATGGTATATTTAAAGACTAAGGAACCTTATACATATATAGTTTTATTGTATAATACTTTGCTTACTCACCCCTTCCTCCCATCCTCCCTCCCCACCCTTCCCACGATAAACATGTTAACTGCATACTATGTAATATTTGGGGTGTTCAGTGAGATTGTGGGCTAGTACTTCTGTTAATTTAAGTGTAGCAGAATCATTCATCCCCCCCATGAGCCCCCTGACCAGGGGTTTGAAACATTGGTATTTGAATTCTGCGCTGATACTGGAGAAAAATATACAATTCTGTAATCGTGGTACAAAGAATTTATACCTATATTATGTCAGTTCTAGCATGGGAATTTTGGTTAATATCAGCCAATCGCGGTTACTACAAGCATACTAAGCTTGACTGACATTATTTAATCTGAAATAAAGTTTATACCAAATACCCTCGGCAACTTTGTTATTCAATATTTTTAATAGAATTGCTAGAAAGACAGATAATTACATAATTAGATAAAGTTCTGCTATGTAAGGAGGTGTCAACGACGATATAAAATAAGGCCTCTTTACAGCGAACATGAGCAGAAGGGAGTACCTGAGAAATAGAAACACTTCGTTTACAAAGTTTACCAGATAAAATTCCCTACTCGTGGATATTTATATACACAACTCAGTCATTTTACTCTCATACATCTTTTCTCAAATGATAAACTAAAGTTGTTCGTAAGCTCTATTGCCTTTTTTGCAACTCATATTTTAAGTCATTTCAGTAAGAAAAAATAAATCGCAAGTAAAAATGTTACAACACCTGCCAAAATTACTGGCCAGATCAACATGAAATTCAAGACTACATTTTTATCTCATACTAAAAATATATATAACTTTATAACCTACACAAAGAACAAGTCATATTTGCCACAAATGATTAGAATAAAATGCCTTCTGTTCTCGGATGCCTTAAAATGAGAGTTGGTTGACAATTTTTAAACTTAACGCGCTCAAAACTTATGTGAATAATTTTTTGCATATCTTTTTATCTTATATGACTGATCGTTTTCCATTTGTAAAGGCACCGATAGTATTTTTTTTTTGTTTTGCATCAGGTTAGATATTGGCTATCTTGAAAATGTTATCAAAGTTATCATCATCTTGGGAAATTTTTTTACCATTTTCAAGATGCATTTTGGAAATAATGAATAAAATTAGCAAATTTTGTGTGCCAGAGCGCGTATAATTGCAGTCGTGTTTTTCTTGAATCTATTTATAAGATCAGGATATCATAGTCACAAGCTTCTAATACATGTCGTCTTATTAAGAACAATACTATGAAAGCTATTTTTAATATAAATAGTATTTATAAATCTCAAGTTATTAGTATTTTATTGGTACAATTTTGAAATTTTCTCAAAACACCAACATGCCCTCAGATTACGAACATTCGATACTCTACGTATTGTACTACATATTGTATTGAAATTTACAATTAGGAACATCTCTTATGTCGTAATCGTATCGTGTGATATGACACATGGGGTTCAATTTTTAAAAAGGTATGGAGACACCTCGACGATATATCTATCTTTCTTTGTTTTAATGCTCATTTCTGTCTATTCTTCGTACATCAAACATAAGATTGTAGCAAGTACACACACAGTTATTGTTTTGTTTGTTTTAATTTGTACTAAAAATATATTGGTCAATGTATTTGTCAGCTCATCCCATAATTTTTTGTATTCTGCCCTGCCATTAGGGCCCACTAAATTGCCGCTTTAAAAAATGAGGATGTTCCGTCATAAAGTCTATATACACCTACCAATGCTGCTCCGTCAGAGTTTTAGCCGACATGTCTCTTATTGGCCCAATAATTAAAAGCGTATACAATTTTCTTTGCTATGTACTTTTAAAAGCCAACGAAGAATTTCCGGTAAATAACCACAAATAAAGCAAATCTCTACTACGTGTACCAACATTATCTATCTAATTTATCCAAATTGTAGCCTTTTTGTTGGTGCATTTACAATAGCTCCCGAAGAGAACCGAAGCAAAATTGTATGAGATACTATATTACTTCGTAATTGGAAACCACAATACGGCATCGAGTTAGACCGCGTATCCTGCTCTACTATCTTATCGAATGTTCGTAATCTGGTTGGTTTCTGGCGGAGATGATCTATAGATACATATACAGGGTGCCCACCTAGTACGCGGAAGTCCAATATCTTGGTTAATAAGAGAGATACTTGAAACTTTTTTTATTTCACGTGTCTAGTTTTTTCAGCATCTACAAACATAAAATAATGCCGATTATACAGGTGTTCCATTTCCTCTGCACAGACAAAAACTTTGGTTTTTTAAATACAAACCTATATTGTTTATAATTTATTTTTAATCTACATGAAAAATAAAAGGGATATTATGTATGATATTTATATGAAAAAACTGACGGTCTTTCAGATATTTAGCTTACTATGTTTTTCTAGTCAATTTTAGTCAATTACAATATCGCAAATTTTGTAGTTACGCTAACTAACAGCAAAGCTATTTTCAGATCAAATGTTAGGCAATGATGGTTCTTCAAAACACCATGTCAGAAACTGACCTACAGTATAAGGGGTTCCCAGAAAATGTTGTCAAATTTGACGAAGTAAAATATGCAAAGTCTCCGTTAATTCAAATGGAATAGCCTATATATTGCTGATCAGTAAAACGCAGAATTAAATATTCCAGAACTTTGCTATAGCATTCCCTATACCTAAGTTCAACATCTTAGATAAAAACCGCAGTATTATAGTAAAGAGTGAGTAAATTTATGCATTTCTTCAAATTTACTCCATTAAAAAAATTCAAAAATTGAAAATACAACAAAAAAAATTGTTCAAACTGTTTACTGTGCAAAAAATAATCCAACAAGTTTTTAATAAGTTTTATTATCATATTGATGTAGGCTTGTTTCTACAAAAACTGAAATATCTACATTACTATTTGTTGTGAAATCGTATTGAACGCAAATATTTTTGTAGGCCAGTCAGGTAATTATTATAAACTTAATAAAAACCAAAAAAAAAAAAAAATAATAAAGAGATTGTTTGAAGAAATGAATGTTGGACATCGTCCATTTCTCAACAAATGCAATTTAACTAAACAATTTGAATTTTTTTGAAAATTAGTTTACATATTATAGTGCTAATAAACAATCCCCCAGATATTAATAATCGACACTGGTTTCAGCATGATGAGGCTCATTTTCACATTATTGGCAATCTTGTTCATGAATTTGATATTTACTCTACATACTAATTTTTATTTCAGATTAGGCAACATTAAAATGCCAGATATACCTACAAATAGATGATTATCACAACATAGCAAATTTGAAGAAATGTGACAAGAAAATTCCAAAATAGGATTATGTTATGCTGAGAAAACATCGCTGGATATTTCAAACAATCTCTTTACTTTGTTTGGGTTTTTATTAAGTTTATAATAATTACCTGAATGGTCTAGAAAAATATTCGCGTTCAACATTATTTCACAACAAATAGTAATGCAAAGATGTTGCAGCTTTAGTAGAAACAAGCCTACATGAATAAATGAATGAATTTGAAGTAATGCACACATTTACTCACTTTTTACTATAATACTGTGTTTTTTACCTGAGATGTTGAACTTAGGTATAGGAAATGCAATAGCAAAGTTGTAGAATATTAATTTAATTCTGCGTTTTACTGATCAACAATATATAGGGTATTCTATTTGAATTAACGGAGATTTTTCATATTTTACTTCGTCAAATTTGACAACATTTTCTGGGCACCCCTCCTACTGTAGATCAGTTTCTGACATGGTATTTTGCAGAACCATTGTTGCCTAACATTTGATCAAAAAATAGGTTTTCTGTTAATTAGCGTAAGCACAAAATTTGCGATATCATGATTGACGAAAATTTATTAGAAAAACATAGTAAGCCAAATATTTCAAAGACCGTCAGTTTTTTTATATGAATCCCATACCTAAAGTCCCTTTTAGTTTTCATGTAGATTCAAAATCTATAATAAAAAATATAGGTTTGTATTTAATATAACAAAGTTGCTTTCTGTACAGAGGAAATGGAACACCCTGTATAATAGACATTATTTTGGGTTTGTAGATCTTGAGAAAACTAGACACGTGAAATAAAAAAAGTTTCAATTATCTACTTCCGCGTACTAGGTGGGCACTCTGCATATTTAACTTACTATGTGAGATTTTCATTGTTAGTGACTCCAATTTGTACCTATGAGTGTGATAAATTTAGCTAAGGTTTCTGATTTTTTAAGTTATGACAAATAGCTTGAAATACATAGCGTAAATGGTGTTGCTTTAAAACTGTGCTATTCATATTTCCGTGTTGGTCTCAATATTATTGGGAACGACTCTCTGAATTGTATAAAAATATCACTCCCAATGTTCTTCACTGGATTTCTTGGTGCAGAAATAGAACACTAAATACTTCAACCCACTAAACACCAAACATTTTTAACTAAATAGCGACGCGTTTCGACAGCGAAGCTGTCATTAACAAGGCAATAATAAAACTTTTATTGAAGTGCTGAGTGTTGATCACTCACAATCATCATTTTTCTTTAAAAGGGTCAGGAAGTGGATAAAGTTAAGTGGACTTCTCATCAATATTCGCTTAATGGACAATTTTCTAAAATAACAACACATATAACATTTATTTAGCTGCCCAGCTGCAGTATGATTTCCAAAAATTTTCAAAACAGTTTAGTTAGTAAAACTTTTTAGCAAATTCCTAGTAATATTTCTACCGCTAATATTCTTTTTTAACTAGAGGATCTTGTCATGAGTTTAATCAAAAAGCAGACCACGAAGTTAAACGCGATCCCACTTTGAATATGAAATAATATTACAGCCTACTAAATAATTTAATATTTTTACCGTAATGGTGGCGTTCTCTCTGAACAAATTTGCCAGACGGTGTCCGCTAATTTAAATTTAATGCACTGTGTAATAAATTTTGCATATCTTCACTTTCATGCGATAAAACGTCATAATGCCCGGTAATCGTGTTTTGTACATAATCTAATATATACACACATAGGAACGGGAGGTTATAGTAGTAGTAGTAGTAGTAGCATGTAAAACCCAGGTTAAAATATTGCCGGTTGAAATTATGGTGATGGATTTCAGTGATCCAGCATGCATCGTAAAATATTTATGAGGCTAGCCGTCCCAATGTATATACACCCTTATACTTACCACTGTAAGGGTTATACACATATATTCCGGAAAACATACAACCTTGCCACACTAATGGAAACGCTTAAATTATGAATAAGTGTTACAGTTTATAAGTTCGTGTCGGTTGATATAATATACCGACACATATTATAATAAAATATTTAAAATTTCTCCTGAATATCCTTTATAATATGCGCAAGGGTACACATACGATGCCATAAAGGTGAAGCGGTAACGTTTAACTACACTATGTATGCCTCAACCGGTTACAGCGAACTATTCCGTTTTGAAATGCGCTTACGTGCGACAGTAGATGCTGTTAAAAACAATTACCTGTGTAATATTCACCCTTAAGGAACGTTTTTAAAGGCGTTCTATTACGGTTTGTGTAACACGAGATGTATTTTCGCGGCGCCTGAATTTCAATAAGAGCTCGTTTCATGTGTTTTCCCATTAACTGCACCATTTTTTTAACTTCAACTGCAATATAGTCATTTAATGCGCCCAACTGTTAGATGTTGTACCCTGCAGTTACATTAGAATGAAACCCAGCAATTGCAAGGAACTTGAACACTAATGACAGAAAATATATCAATATAATTTACAAACACAATTGTTTCCTAAATGATCTGTCTTAGTCTTTTTTAATTTGGTGATTGTACTTCTGTATGAAACTGTATCTGCAAATACCTCCAGTATACATTATAGCTCAAGTAAAATTTAAAGCTGGAATGGGAAGACTTAACTGTGATTTGATAAACTCCCAAGTTAGTTATTGTTGTAATTTTGTTTTCTGAATGCTTCAGTCAAGATAGACTATTAACCGAATTTTCTTTCAACGAATAATATTGGTCAGGAATTATAACTCACATAAGTATAAGTCTCTCACGACAACATCTCTTACCGTACCTACTTCTGTCTTACTATTAAAAAGTGCAACTAATTCAGAAAACGAATTTTGCCATAACGAATTGAGTGACTTTGTCCATGATATAAGTTGATTGACTTCAAGTCAATAGTGGAAGCACTTGGGTTGAGAAAATTTGTGTCCAAGCAAGTTCCAATGAATGCTGACCAGAAGCGTGTTTGACGGACAACAAGTTTTCTAAAACTATTTAGATCAGTTTGAACTTACTTTTAAAGGAAATCTGAAAATTAAAAAGAAATAATAGCTAATACAACGTTCGCAAAACATGGAAGAATAAAAATGATTCTGATTCTCAACAATCCAAAATATTTATTATTCAAAAATCAACTACCAAGCTTATTGCTTCAATTTACTAGGACAAATACGACATAAATGTTGTCGATTTTTTGGAACAGGGTGGAGATATTATGAATTCTTTGGCGGTACTATATGAATGATGTTCTAATCAATCCGCTAAATTAGTGTCACTTTCATTGGTTTTTTTATACCTTAAGCCATTAAGAAAGGCAAAAAACTGCTACAAAACAATTTTTTCGGTTTGACGTAAAAGTGACTTTTCAAAGGTTGGCAACACTTTCACTACAGGGATTACGTTATTCACTTCCGCCATGTTTCTGATATCTACTGTCAAAATTGCAAACAAATCCGAGAGAAATGGTATTATATTGTACTTATTTAAAACAATCTGTTTTTAGCGTGAATGTGCTTTGCTCCACAGAATAATTCTAAGCGGTTTCTTGCTTTTATAAGTGGCAATATGAACACGGAGAATCCAGAATGTTTTGAATCTTCATTTTCTGCAACTATGCCAGAAATGGAGAATTAAATCTATGGCCTTGTAAAGCAGATGAGATAACTCATGAAGTAAACATTTGAACGAAACGGGTATACAATATCCTTGCATGAACAATTATCCATAAAAAACTTGTTCATGATATGGATACTACGTTTGCTTAATGCTAACCAAATGCACGCACACTTTCAAATATCAGGAGAATGTTTGGCTATGCATTATTATACTCCTGCAATAAAAATACAGTCTAAATAATGGATTTCTCCTGCGAAACGTGGCCCCAAGAAAGCTATAACCGCTTTTTCGACCAGTCAGGTAATCGCCACAATTTTTTGGGATTCCAATGTGTTACCTTAATTACATTATTAGAAAACAAAGGAAAAACAGGACAATATTATGCTGATTTTCTGACACGTCTTGATGCTGAATTAAAGAGAAAATGGTAGCATTTGTTTGAAGAAAGGAGTGTTGCTCTATCATGGTAATGCTCTTCTTATTCGTTTCTATTGGTTCAACAAAATTTATCGAATTGCATTACAAATTATTTCGTTGATTTCGTTGTATTTCCAAATTAAAAAAACTTAACAGAAAAAGACTTCAGACAAATGGAAAGTTGATATCCCAAAGAAATGCATTATTTGCAGAGTTGCCGAAAGATTACTTTCTGGACGGTTTAAAAACAATGTAGACTTACAAGGGGATTATGTCGAAAATAAAATATATTTTTTACGGTCAAATCGTCCACCAAACTACCTCCCAAAATAACTTCTGAACACTTAAGAATAGAAAAAGCTGATCAATAATGGACTTAGGCCGTCTAAGGACATTTTGTCTGATGGGGGTGCTCATATACTGAGTGTTTAATGATAAAAAATATACTATAATAATAATGTGTTACGTTTTTATTTGTACAGGTGTCGCTCTAGTGCGTCCACGTACATATCTCCCATTGTAGATATTTTTTCTGAAGAGGTTACTTGAATTGATATGGCACATATTTTTTTGATGAATAATGAAAAAATAAATTATTAAAAAATGCGGGGGTATGGGGTACCCCGTCCCCCATTATTAGTTTTTGTGAAGATATCTACTTTGAGACCATGTACTATGTTGGAAATTATGTTAAAGAAAAAAATTATTTCTGCTGTAGTTCATTTGATTTATATCAATAGACAAGTTTATTAATTTCTTAGCTTTCTTATTACATATTTTTCTATTTTTACAGTTACTAATGTTCTAAACTTGCTATACATCATCGTATTCTATGTAAAATCGGCCTTCTTTTGATGAATAAGAAAAAGAAAGAATGTAAAAAAAATGGGGGTACGGGGTACCCCGCCCCCGTTATTAACTATTTGCGAATACGGACGACCCCACCCTTAGGACCATGCAATATGCTGCATATGTCTGTGTTATGTATATCTGTTATAATTGAGGAAATATTTGCAAAAATTGAAAAATCGTCTAAACTTTGGAGGGAGCTGTACCCTAAAATCGTGCGGATACGCCTATAAAAAAAAATACGTGTCTCTTATTTTAAGGTACTCTTTCGATCTGTAAAGTTTCATCGAAATTGGAGGGGAACACCTGCCGGTGTTCCCTTGCTAGTAGTAGTTGGAACCAATAATCTCTAATAACTCAAAAACTAATAAATATAGGTATATGAGACCTTAATACGAATCGATGTAGAATTTGTGACTGAATTAAGTGCTACAATAAAAAGTACTATGTGCCATTTGAGAAAAAAGAAATTTTAATGTTTGAATATATCTGCATTGGTTGCTAATTTCTGCACACCCTGTATAAATTTTGTTGAAAGTTATGACAGTTCACAGTATCTATGACCCTTTACTTTCGTTTGCAGAAGTTTGGTACCTTACGCTTCAAAAAGCTTTAGAATATTAATTTTTCTTTAAGATGGTGCAATAGGAAAACATTATGGAAAATTGTAAATATCTTCGAAACAGCTGAATTTAGGTGCAGGGTACTCTAGTATAAAATATTTGCAAATAATACGTAGAATTGATTGCATTGAAATACCATTGTATTTAAAATAACAAAGTTGTGTTTTGTTCAGTGAAAAAAAAACACCCTGTATAAGTAAAAGTAATTTTAGAACATGTGCCATATCACTTTAAGTAACCTCCGTATAATTATTTTTCAGAAAAAATATCTGCAAGGGGAGATATGGTACTTGAACGCCCCTGTACATAGTTCAGAAAACGTTCACGAAACGAGTTCACACAAGTTTTGCAGTGTATGTAGATATGAAAGGAAAAAATTACTGCTAACGTGCAAACGCTATTATATCTAAAGGGTTCAAGAATTTTGATTCCTTGATTGTTTGTCTAATAAGAAAGATCAATTAAGACAGTGCAGCTAAGAATAAGACATGTTGAAAAGATTCAACGGTATATTGAAGCAATGAAAAAAAGGAGACATTTTTTTGTTTAACACATACTTGACTTCATGATTACAGAGACTTGTAATGTAATAAATTCTTTTTTTTCTCGTGGTCAAATAAAGACTTCGATATGACAAATATCCAGTTTTCTTGTATTCTATGTACACTCGACACGACTTAGTCTTCGAACGGTTTTATTAAGTGACAGTATGTAATGTTACATTACAAAAAGTACGCTATTACCCTTATCGAAGAAACGGTCACATTAAATGTGGAGGGGATGAACTGACAAACACTGCACACTGTCGCTTAGCAAAACCGTTCGAAGACTAAGTAATGTTGACTATTCGAACCACACCTACGACATTAATAAACTCATACACTTTCGCTATAAATCGTTTATAAAAAAGGAATTTAATTTCCTCGATTACATTCCTCGTTTGAAAATTAAATTATCTCCCCTATTTAAACAGCAGTCGTTGGAAGCGACATACAGCGTACTGGCTTTTCAACTGGAAAAGACGTCGACGACTTCGTGAACACACCATTCCCGCTTTCTCACCTTAATTGTTCGATGTTCAGCTAAATAAGACGGAAACTACGAAAACTGCATTGGAAGGTAACAGCCCGTAAACAGATTCGTACATTAAATCTCGCTCGATTGCGTTAATGTTATTTTCGTAATGTCTCTTCGCTTCCTTTATATAGCAGTTCTGGTTGTTTAAATAGGTGATAAGTATAATAAAAGGGGAAATATCAATTATAAAGAAATAAAAATATGAACTTTATTTTTCTAATAGGTTTGTGATAGCGTAAAAATTATTTAGTGAGCATTAGCGTACGTACGAGTGAGTGACAATTATTTTCAAATTATGAATGATTTCTAAACGTAACGGTTGAAATCATCATAAACGCTTAATTGATCTCCCAGTAAGATGAATCAGATGAAAGTATTTGAAAATAATTTTATAAACATTTATTTAAACTAAACGTGGTTCATGTTATCCTCTTCAATTTCTGGAAACAAAAATTTTGTGAGGATTGCACGGTAACGGTCGGCATTGACCGTCACGGCGACCCAACGATGCCGTGCCAAAATCCGCACAAAACTGTCACTCGTTTTGTGTACAACGGCGCAATGATAACATTTGGATTTTCTAAGTCCCTAATAGTACAATTTTTCTTATTAATTATAGCCTCCGATATGAAAATGGTCGTGATCTGAAAAAATGATTTTGAGGTAAAAATGCTCATCTTCGGCCAAGCGATCTCCAACCCATTGGATGAACCGAAAACGCATCGGATGATCATAACGCTTCAGTTATCGAACTAACTGAATTTTGTAAGCGTTCATACCAAGATCTGTATGCAAAATTTTCCTCAGAGAAGTGCGAGAAATATACAGTTCCTGACAACGGTGACGAGTTGATGTTGATGCATTTTTAGACACACTCTGGACAATAGCACTAATGGTTTTAGCTGAGCGTACTGGACGAGAACGTGAATGGGTTGTTTTGTCCAATAAAGTTCCTGTTCTAGTTTCACGAAATCACTTCACGAATTGATCCACCAACCAAGTTGAAGACTAACCATTTTTGGCAAATTTTCTATATGAGGATGTACTCATTGCTAAGCTAAATTCTTTAAGTGGACATTGTTTACAACTTTTATTATTATTTTATCACTATCTAAATGCCGTAAATGCCGTAATATGCCGTAAAAAGTCCCATCGACGAGTTTTTCGTGCTACTGTATAGTTGGTCGCACGTATCTACGATTTTCTTTCATTGAACAAACGAGGATGTCTGATTTGTTTGAAATTTTGCTGCATATTTACTTGAACTAAACCAATTGTTAATAAAGACATTTCGATTACTTCCATGCAAGTATTTACAGAATTTTAGAATGGAATAACAATATGCATATAAAATAGGCAAACATAGCACAATATTTTTTCATAACGGGCGAGTGTTTTTCGAATAAAATGGCGCTGTATACCATTTGTATCTGTTCGTTCCATTTATAACCTTCCTGTTATTTTAGCCAGAATCTGTATCAGAGTCACTACTAGATCTTCTGATACTACGAATTCATCGTCTTGCACTTTCTCAGCATCAGCTTCAGCATCAAAATCATTCAAATCAATTTCATAATCTTCATACTGATGTGCAGTGACCTTAAAAGGTATCCGGACACGTCTGGATAGAGACATACCTTGCGCTCAATACTTTATTCCAAAGAGCCGCAGCTAATTCTTTTATAACTTGTTTCGCATTCATTTTACGATTGAGACTCTGACATTTTCAGAAAGGCATTTGACGTTTGTACCAGCACCAAAATACTATCAACAAACCCAGCTAATCATTATCTTACGATCTGTCAGACAGCAATCATTTTAATTACACATTTATTGTAGAAAATAGGGTAGTCGAACATAAAATTATATATATATAAATAATGACTAGTATAAATAATAGGCAGTATGTGTAATGATCAGTATGAATAGTGACCAGTATGTTTAATGATCAGTATAAATAATGACCAGTATGCATAATGGCAGGTATAAATAATGATCAGTATGAATAATGACTAGGATGTACAATGACCAGTATGTATAATGACCTGTATAAATAACGACCAGTATGACTAATGGCCGGTATAAATAATGACGAGTATAAATAATAAAAACTTATATCGTGGTGTGACCGACTACACTATGTTACGTTGTACGGTTAATTTATTTAAAACAAAGGCTGATTAATGACAAAAATCCAAAATAAGCGTTCAAATGTATCACAAGACTAACGTTGTATAGTATATTATATAATTTCCTATTTCAATATAATAATCAGCAGCATATTGGAAAATATAATTAAATTAGCGACCACATAATCACAAATGTTGCTAACAAATAAATATTCGCGGAAAACCAATTCACAGTTTTAATTAATTTGCGATAATGAGCTTCAAATATTCGTGAGTTTTCATTGTAACTAAATTAATGAGTTGGTACTGTACAATAAATACATTTACCTTTATTAAACAGTTGATGCACATTTGTAGGAATTAGGTAATTGTGGAAATAGTAGATATTGAATGCAGACTGGCTTAAAAGATAGAGTACCATTGTGTTTTAGAGTAACGTTTCACATAGGGGTGCATATAGTCACTATATCTAGTTACTAATTACACTGCTCAAAGGTTCAAAGACATACTTGCATCGTTTGTTGGTGATCTCGTTTCAGCAGTACTAGTAAGTTATACAGCAGTGGTATTTCAAGGCATATAAAGTTAAGCAAGAAACAGAAAATTATAAAACCAGTCGCATATCCGACTAAAACGCAATATAATAACAGCCTTAGGTTTTCATTTCAACAATGAAACCTTACAATAAACAACTCGAACATACTGCGTTGTCTAAAATCGCCACGTTAACTTTCAGTCTTTATTCGAGCAGTGTGTGCCCTTTCATCTACTGCCGTTTTATCTCAACTTCCGTATCAGCGTAGTAAAGTGTTTTACTTTGCGTTTTGCGAATGGTCTCGGTTTTCGGCTACCCATATAACATAGGTAGAAGTACAGGATTTACAATTTTCTGTCTTTGTTGCATAAAATGAATACAACTACGCTTTTAGCGCTATGCAGATTAAAGGAACCGTTACGTCGTCTTTTCCGGAGCTCCTTCAAATTTGAACATGGCGTTGTTGGAAGCTAAAGAATCTGCTTTTTATATTTTGTTTTAATATACTCTCGGATTAATATTATTTCGCGGTTTTTTTTTCTGTTTAGTTTAACAAGTCAGCTTAATTGGTGTAAGACGTGGGTTTTTTATTCCGCTACATTTTTTTTTTAATGTGTGGTGGATGCTTAGTTGCAGTGACTCCGTAAGCTGTATTACTTGTCTGGCTATCAAAGCAACTCTTGCGGTGTAGTTTAGTGTGTGTAAGTTGTGTTTAAATGGCTTTGTGACAGCATCATATCGCCTTTTATGATGCCGCGCTGTTAATCACTTTGCTCCCAACAGCGAATGTCAAGTCGATCCGGGATTAAACTCTCTGAAAAAATGTCACCGTCCCTCCAGAGAATTGAACCCCGGCACCTATCGTCCTCTCACAACAATAGTCAGCCGCCTAACCACTGCGGCCATCGACCCGTTAAATGACAATAAAATTTATTTTAATTGTGTTGTATTGTTGCCTCTCCAATTAATGCTGATAAAAACTAAATCTTAAAATAATTTCATCGTTGGGAAACAAGCAATATTGGAGGTTTGTTGTATGGTTAAGTGTGTTGTATGGTTAATCGAATATCGTCATAATCGTCATAAAATTAATAATAGTTTTCCTTGTTAAAGTTACACTGTACAATTGTGACTTGAACACGTCTAAGCCAGGCAAATTTCGAAACAAGTAATAATCACAGGGTGCCAAATCGGGCGAAGAGGGTGAGTGTTTCAACAGCGTGCAACCCAGCTGAGTGATCTTCTAGCTAGAGTGTAACATTTTCTTTATGGCCTGGATAATTGTTTTGTAAAAATTTGACTTTACGATGCTTCCTAGCCGCAATTTTGCCATTGAACACTTCACAAAGGTTCATGTAGTATGTTTTGTTGATAAATTTACCAGATTTGAGATAGTCAATATGCACAATCCTATCTTTATTCCAGAATACAGTAGCTATGGTCTTTTTGAATGCCATTTTGGTACGTTCAACTTCTGGCGGTGGCTAACCAGGAAGTTGCCATTCGGAAACTGAATTTCGGGTCTGTGGTGGTTCCTAGTAAACCCAAGTCTCAGCAACCGTTAGCAGACTCCCCAATAAATCATCCCATTCGGCACCATACTCGTCTAATCGATTGAGCATCATCACCTCTTTTCTTCTTTAGCTCGTTAAACAGAAACTTGGGCACCCACTTTGCCAAGGCATTTCTAAATTGAAAACACGTTTTGATAATGTGTTGTAGGCATCCTTTTGACTTTAGGATTCGTCACCAGATAGTCGGTGATGCCTTTTAGCAATCTCGAATTAACCGGATTTGCAGGTCGTCCTTCTTTCGTCTGCCTGTCGGTTTTTATATCACTTTGTTTGAAATAATGATACTATTTGGAGATAGTGTTGCCATATGCAGCATTCAGCTTTCGCGTCGTTTCCACTAGGCTATCACCTAGTTTAACGCAAAACTGAATATTAACACGAATTTGAACTATCCCTTTACGAATATATTTTGCAATTTGGAACAGTCACTAATTACCAAGCTCCTACACAAACACAAATGAAGTAAACACAGCTGTTCAGAAGAACTGTCACTTAGTTAAAAAAAAGTCCGCAGGAGGGTCCACACACGGACTAGTTATTCAACCTGTATTTACAAAGATAAGATGTGCCGTGATCGTCAAAAGTTATGTCTCTTAACATGGCAATGAGAATACAGTTGTGTACATATCGTTTCCAAGAAGGAATATCAATTTCTTATTTATGTTCCTACTAGGTTCAGAATAATAGACGTACGTTGATAGGCTAAGGTCGATTTAGAATTGAGGTTCACACTTTCCCCAAAATCACACTCATATTAATTTTATATTCACCAATCTTATATCTAAATATAACTTATTATGAGCAGGAACAGGATAGATTTTTGCAGTTATATAAAAAAGTTTGCGTGGTGATGTGTTCTGATTCGCCCGTCTTATCTTGCAGTTATGAATAAGACGTCATGCTGCCTTTCATATTCCGTAGGCAAAGATATGGAAACAAAGTGACGCAAGATATCGCCTAATAAAACAGCATAAACACGCAGGCAACATATGTTTCATTATGACCAATTTAAATCATGATTAGTGTGCTTTTTTCTTATTATATCAGATATCCTTATTTAATAATAATCCTATATTATACCAGTCAAAAAAGAGGAAATATAAAACCAATCGCTATACTTATAAAACATATCCGACAGAAATAAAAGCAGTAATGGGACCGCTAACCATTGCTCGTTTTATGCATGGAGGACACGTAAAGCGAAAGGATTTGTGAAATACAAAGCGGTTACGTATTGACATTTTTTCTGCTACAATGAGTCTAAATTGGTTTAGTTTTGTGTTAACAACATGCATCACTCAGAGAATGATATACATACTCAACGGAGTGCTGAATTTAAGTGTGATTACCCAAAAAACAGTACTGTTACATAGCTTGTACCCTTCAATCGCAGTAGATCGTTCTGTCTCTCTGAAGCAGAAAGTAAGAAATGATGATTTACTCACATTTTTTGGTAGACAACCCGGTAACACTGTTGCTGTGATCAGTGAAAGCTACAGAACTATGCTCAAGGCAAATTATAGATTTGCAGAAAATATGGTATTAGCAAGATAATATAACCACACTCACAGTAGCAGTGGACATGCTGAGGTAAGCATTCTCCAGCTGATTTATCTTCCACTTCAGGAAACGAATTCTTTCTCCTCACACGTAAACAGATTACAATAATTTCAGGTAGTTTGTCAATCATATTTTTTTTCAATGTTATAACTACGACGCAAATACAATCTAGGTATATGAAATAGAGCTTGATACTTCTGTACATTGGAACCATTTTACAAACGTACAAAAACACTAACACTCAGAGCTATAGTATCATAGCGGCAATTATTTCCTTGTTGAGAGGGAAAAAAAATGAAAAACAAATAACGAACGAAACCAAAATACATTCGAAGGAAAAACAAAGGTATTTATTTTTATCCGACCAATTCCGCTGTTCGCGATATAAAAAACTTGTTACGTTACACGCCTTTTCGAAGCAAATCCCGAGAACAAAAACTGGAAACGGATACATAGAACTCCCCCTGTTCTCCTCCCAATTCTTTACCGAGGACCGAGAGCTTTGTACCGCCCAAAGTGCTCGATCGTGGTAGAACAAAAAGGAGTGAAAGCACAATAAAAATTCGTTCATCCTTTTACGAAGTATTTATGGACCTACATACTTCTTTTCTGTAGTGATGCTTTATCAATATGATACTGAGAAGATTTCGGTAGATGGCGGATACGCTTTGGAAAATATCGTATACTTATTTTCTTCGTTCTTTCTAGGTCGTTTTCGCGCCACCATACTATCCTATTGTTTACATACGCATAAAAAGCGGAATCTTTCATCTAATTTTCGCCGCCCAACGATAGCACACGATGTTCTCAGACGGGGAGTTTAAAGCGGGAATATCAGAGAGGCGTCGAAGAACAAAGTCGAAAGCTTGTTTCTTCTATCGTTTCTTTGCCAACTGGGGGGATAAGTCGATGCCCGATGGCGGTATACCAGAAACAGTCAATCGTAAATTTTTGACGTTGACGTATTCTGTTCTGTTTTTTGTCCTTATGCGAGCCTATATAACTGAAGATGAAAGTTTTTATATACGAAAATGTGTTAGATAACAGGGTAAAGATACTTCGATGACATACAGCATCAGGTTCAGTTTCGTTTTTTGCTTGTTCTTTGATGTATGCGAAATCGCAACATTTGCGGAAAATTTTACCTCCAAAGTGAAATTGATTGGAATTTTATTGATAAATGTTCACTAAAAAATAAAAAATATGATGAGGGTTGATATTTTTAGTTTTTATCGCGATTTTTATACGTGTTTGCGTTCTTGTAAAGCTTGATGTTGTCAGAGACTCAAACTTTCTTAAATAATACATTTAATATCAATTTTTTTCTAATATTTAATATGAGCAAGACAGGTACAAACAAACAGTCTTACTTATTCTACGATTCAAATTTCATGTGTAATGTATTAAATAGTGCACATGTAGATATTGTTACAAAAAATATTATTTATATAAAAAATCAAATGTTATTCTCTTACATTTGTAAGTACAAAATTATGTGCTGGTATCTTGAGGCTAACTATCTTTGGAATGTATCGACTGAAACACAAGATAAAGTTTTGTGTATTACTTTGTCGTTGCAATATTATAAATTTATATTCTATGGTCTAATTTTCAACACATCACAACACCACGTTGAGATGGGTATCAAGTCACTCTGCAATCAGAGGCAATGAAATGACTGACAAATTAATTAGAAGTGCCAGCGAATAACCACTCGTAGGTCCAGAACCTACAAATGGGAATTCCTATGGCAGCCTCAAAGCCTCTGTCAGATCCGAACCCGAACATTACTCGAACTGGAATGCACTTGTCGGCATGAGTCACTGGAAAACTCTTGGGATTTGCTCGTATGCGAAAAGACTACGTAAGGTAGTCTTTATGAGCAGAGACAGGCTGAGGTTACTGACAAGGATCTTAACCGGTCACTGCGCACTGAGTAAACACCGCATCGCATGGGTATAGTAAACCCTCCCCTGTGCAGAAACTGTGGGAATGCGGAGGAAACTCCAGTCCATGACCAGGTTGCGGACATCTTTGTCTGAGTGTAGCCTGGTTAAGAGGACTAAAACAGCACGGAGGCACAATAGGTCGCTCCTATGGCCGAGATTGCCTTTATGGTTCTCCCGCCCGTGCAGTCCCAAAAAAAGGAATAAAATTCAAAATGCTATCGCATTTTTCATACGATTCAGCTAATCTTTTGAATATAAAGTTGTTGATAGTTTTGTATCCTACGTCCTCTAATTCAGGCAAAATTCAAAATATGCTCTACTAAATTTTTTAAGGAAATAGATAAATTTAATTACGAAAGTGGTCCTGGGATTACGCAACCAGGCGTATAGGTTGCAATTCGTCGTCGCATGCGATATAATAATTTCATTTGAAAGCCTTCAATCTAATCAATATCAAAGTCGAGCTAGAACTACAACACTAACATCTTAGGTAACAAAGTTTAAATGAGATTGCATAACCCTTTCGGTATCGCTTTGAGCACAAAAATATAACACTCCCAGTATATTTGTTCCTCCTCGGGGACAGTTAAACTAATCATTTTAAATATTTGGTGAGTAAACATACTAGCCTTGCTATTGTAGTATATTTTTTGCTTTTCCTACAACTCATTAGAGATACACAGAGGAGGGAATATTTACGTCCCTGAGAAGGGACAAACGTACTTTATGCATCTAATGAAACACCTCAAAGGAACTGTTCTTGAAAAATATGTTGCCGCTGACTAATTGGAAATTGTATTTGTTTATAGAGATATATACATGGTTTTCGTTTTTATTGCAGATAATGTCGAAAAACAAAAAACCTCTTATGGAAGAACAGCTTCTTTACTATTTAGAGAATGATGATGACTCAGATATTCGTTTACTATCGGATGATGATGAGGAAGGATAGACCGAGAAATACAATGATGACGATGAAGACATTTTCGAAATGTTAGATGCACGACATGAAGAGGAAAATATTGAGTTAGATGATGACGTGCAAGCCGAAACAGAAAAATTATTTGAAGTAGCAGAGGAGGAAGTTATACCTGATATACTAAAACAAGAAATCGAAGATTTTGTGCAAATCCATGGTTTCACAGACAAAAAGAATGTAGAATGGATGAACAATGTGGTATACAGGAGGGTCCACTTAAAGTGTAACACTGTAATATCTTCGAAAGAATTAGTCTTATGAAGAAAAGTGTTAGACAAAAGTTTAACTAAATGAAGGGGCTCATCCGATGGTGCTACTGTTGTCACTATAAAGGTCACTCTCTTTTTCAAATAGCATATGGTATTTCTTTTATCAAATTCTGAAATAGCAATAAGTTGTGAATAGAAAAATGGTAAACCACATATGACCTCAAATTAATATTAATCGAGATATTTCGACAAAATGAGGACATAATAAAAGTCAGTGGAGCAAATGTTTTATGTTTGTTTGTTAAATGAAAAAGTAGAGAGTAAATGTTAATAGTAGCTACAAATTGATAATTATTTTAGCTCTTCATCTTTTTCAATTGCTACAAACAAAATCTATTTTTGCTGTGAGTACTATAAGAATAAATAGTTTTCTGCATCCACCGTTACCTAGTGATATAGTGTTAAAAAACAAGGACGTGGATCTTCTGTCTGTTCTTAGCAAAGATGGTGTTGTCATTACCAAATGATATGACAATAATGCTGTTACAACAGCATCGAATTTTGTTAGTGTTGGACAAGAGGACAATTGCAAAAGATGGGATAAAGTGAAGAAAACTGTTATAACTATTCGGAGGCCCCAAGCAATACAATTTTATAATGAAAATATGGGAGGCTGAACAATAAGAATGTTATATCATGCTATTGATTTGGGTGTAGTAAATTCGTGGCTCGAATATAGAGAGCAGACGGCTCACCTTTATATACCGAAAAAAAAGATAATGGATCGTTTGGAATTTAGAAAGGCCGTTGCAGAACATCTTATCCTGTTTAGAAGTCCTCCCAAAAGGGAAAAACCAAGGGACTTTGATCCCATTCCAGTAAAAAAGAAGAGCGGTACTGAAGCGAAACCGTTTCAAGATAAACGGTGTGATGGTTATAATTATTTCCCAGATGTTGATGAAAAAAAAGATAATTCGAGATGTAAACTAGAAGGCTGCAAAAATAAGACTCATAGATTTTGTAAAAAATGTAAAGTACAGTTGTGTCTCATGAAAGGCAGAAACTGTTTCACAAAGTTTCATTCGAAATGAATTTTAGTTTTAATTATCTAATATATCTTATGTTATTTTTTTATTTCAATAAACATATGTATCTATTTACTGTAAAATGTTTATTATGGCAAGTCATACTATCCCTTCCAAGGGACATCACAAAACACAGGGAAGGGAGAAGACAACATTGAAATTCAAAATGAAAATTACTTGTAAATAGGTAATCATAATTTTTTATTTTAGTAAATTACAATTGTATACTGAAACATACATGCGATGTCCCTTGGAAGAGATATTTATACAAAAAGGGTATTGGATGGCCATTGACTGAAAGTGAGCGAGCTTACACACACGGCAGGAATTTATAAAAGTGCTATATATTATATATTGACTAAAAATTAAAAAAAGAACAGCGTTATGTGCTATCGACCCATTTTATCAGACCGTTTTCTCTTATGTGTGGTGAGTGCTTAGTTGCGGTGACTCCGTAAGCTGTATTACTTGTCTGGCTATCAATGCAACTCTCGCGGTGTAGTTTTGTGTGTGTAAGTTGTGTTCAAATGGCTTTGTGACAGCATCATATCGCCTTTTATGATGCCACGCTGTTAATCACTTTGCTCCCAACAATGGTAAGTCGATCCGGATTTCAACCCTCTGAAAAAATGTCACCGTATCTCCAGAGAATTGAAACCCGTGTCCTATCGTCCTGCCACAACGATAGTCAGCCGCCTAACCACTGCGGATATAAACCCGTTTAATACCAATAAAGCTGTAAAATTTTTGCGTAGAGATAATTGTAGGTAAAACATGTACCCGTCACTTCATACCTTAGTCGAAGGAATAATCAAAATAATTGACTGAAAGAGAAGAATCGGGTCCAAGGAAAGCGAAAACAGTTCCATCTGACATGGCGTCAATTCTTTGCGATGCGTGTGGAATTGGTTTCTTTCATATTAAAAAAGGCAGAACTATAAACGGCCAGTATTGTGCAAACTTATTTCAGTGTTTCAGTGTTGAAATCAAGAGAAATCGGACGCATTTGGCGAATATTCTTTCATCATGACCCGTCAATGCGACAATTGATTCATTCATCATCAGCGACCAAAATCAACGAATTAAAGTTCTTATGCCGAATTTACCTTTCTCGGAGTGTTTTCTCTTTCAACACTTGAAAAAATTGCTCGTTGATGCAACTGCATTCAAGCTACAGAAAAACATTACCACTTGCATATCATCAATTCTAAATTTAATTTAATGTCGGGATTGGAAAAAAACTTAAAGATAGTTATAGTTTGAGAAGAACTTTCAAATGTAATTATGTCCATGTTTCCGTCTTATCTTACTGCATATAAAAATTTAAATATATCCTGTTTCAGTTTAGAGGAACATAAAACTAAATACTGGAGAATATAATAGATTTATGTAATACCAGAGAAAGAAGGAACGAGTACACTGAAAAATTTGTCCCACATTATCTAGCGACGTCATCTACGTATGTACAAGATACATTAAAGATCTAATTTTATTCCTACGTTTTTATTGCACCTTCTTTACTCCATGAAAGAATTTTTGATAAACATCTTTAATGCCTGCGAAAAGACGTAAATTTACCGGGGAAAGAAACGTCTTATACTTTATTCATAAAAATATACATCAATTACCCTCTCCATAAAGGAATTAAAAACGCGCCCTGCTTTAATATAACAGGGCGAATTGTGACGTCGCTCCCTTGCAGCTTCAGAACTGCTGTTCGCTGCTGTGGTAGGTAGGGCGCTTACATTAACAACTGGCAAGACAAGAAAGAACATCAAGCGCCAGAGATCCCTGGAGATTAATGAAGAAAGATGACTTTTGATGGGGTAAACGTATACCTTGAAAACATACCGTTTATTGCGTTAATTTATTATAACTTATTATGCAGGACGAGTAATGGAGGCTCTGTGATGAAGTGTAAGTAAGGAAGGTTCAGTAACACGATCACCTTGAACATCTTTACGACGGAGTTGCTTTTACATATTAAACATAATTTTAAGACAAGGTTATCTATCTATTTGATCAACGAAATCAATTTCTGTATGCGTAGTCGTAATATCTATTCAAGGTGTGTATGTGTTGATGCTTACATATTGGAAACGTTGTATATCTATTTATCCTGTTGATGGTATCCATACTTCATTCAGGAAGGACTCAAATTAAACGTTTAAAAAACGTATAAAAGATAACGGAAGCAAGAACGTAAATAAGAATCGTCCATCACTTCAGTGCACTGGCATTGTACTTCTCATGAGTTTCCAAAGTAGCTTTTAAGTTTGTTGTTCATTTTTGATTTAATATAACAGTTATTAAAAAATAATTACAAAGAAGTGATGACAATAGCAATGTGGATTCTTTGGTATTACATTCGCTTCTTTCCGCGTGAATATATTACTTCTATAATATCAATTTCTAATGAATCCTTGGTATGGTAATGTTTACATTCCTCTCAACCATAACCGAATCGTTAACTTAAAGAGTTCAAATTGTGGACTATAGTGGTGTTCTAATTGTACCATTAATGGACACCACGTTACTTCAGGTTCAAGGTTCGGATTATGCGTTTTGTACCCCAGTGTAAACAGTTATAATATAGGCTTCTTGGCTAATTGTGCTAACATTATCCAATAAAATATTCGCATGTTTACACATTCAAGGATCTCCACATCACTTCTTTTTGGAGTTTTAGTGGTGGCACTTGTGGTTATGAAAGAGACAAAGGTGTAGTTTTACATTCATGGTATCCCAGAATGGACTGATACACTACCTTGCTCACTAGAGTGCATGAGGTTGGAATTAGTCCAAGTTACGGGGTATTATACAGTTAAAGTTGAAAGTTGAAAGGCGATGAAATTAGATCTTGCATTCGGAGTTGCGCTGACAAGACCTAGAAGGTCGAAACCACGTGGTCCGCTTCTAAAGCTTGATCTATTTTCCATGCATTCGTCCGCAGGGTGAATTCGAACAATATACCATGAGCGCCTAATAAGGCTTTTTTTTTGGTTTTTATATTAGCATTTCTCGACGTTTCCAATATTTTTTATTTATTTTTTATTTATTTTTATTTTATTTAATATTCGGGAAATTGACAGGGTCGTAGCCCCAAAAAAATTTCCACGTAATACATGAATACAATACAAAAAAGACAAAACATCAGCCAAAGCCGAACTAACTTAAGAAAAAAGTAAAAGTAAAAAAAAAAAAAAAAAAATTATATTACTAACAAAAGCGATAGCAGTAAGTAAAATAAATAAAATAAAAGTGTGGTAGGATTAATAGTATAAGTACCTTAAACTAGAAAAAAAAGAAAAAAAAAACAAAACAGAAAAAGTCTATCCATGAAAAAGACCGATCACTGAACTCCTGAAAGCAGACAGCGACAAGTTAAAAATATCTAAACTACTCGCGAAACTATTGTAGTTATTACACATTCGATAAAACGGTGAGTTTATACCCATGTTGGTTCTTTGAGTTATTAGTTGGAATGTCGCGGAGGATCTAGCCTCCAGTCTCGGGACACTAAAACTCATTTTGGAGAGCAAGTCACAGTCAAAATGATTATGAACAATTTTATATATTATCAATAGATCTGCGATTACCCTTCTATGTTTTAATGATAATAAACTATAAGCAACCAGACGTTCATGGTAACTCTGTAAATTGTTGCCAAATTTGTATGTCAAAAATTTTAAAAACTTTTTTTGTACCGATTCAACTCTATCAATGTAAACATTATACATGGGGTTCCAAATCACAGAGCCATACAGCAGATTATTAACCACAAGCGTGTTGAAAAGGGTAATAAGACATTTGTGATCATTAAAAGGCTTAGTGATTCTACAAATAAATCCAAAAGTTCTAAAAGCACGGCGAGTAATGAAATCCAGGTGGTATTGAAATGAAAGTTTCGAATCAAAAATTATGCCGAGGTCTTTGACAATGGAAACCTTCTCCAGAGCTTTATTGCTGAGAGTATAATTGAATTCAACTGGTAAACGCTTCCTAGTGAATCTAATAAATTTACACTTGTTAATATTTAAGTGTAATTTATTGGAATTACAATAAATTTCAAATTTATTCAATTCATATTGTAACTGTAAACTGTCATTAATACTACCAATACTATTAAAAATTTTTAAATCATCAGCATACAACAAAAACCTGCAAGAGCTGAAAACCCCACCAATGTCATTTATGTATAAATTAAAAAGGAGCGGACCGAGATGGGAACCCTGGGGCACACCGGAGGTCACGTTTATATAGTCAGATCTAAGTCCATTAATAGCAACAGCCTGTGACCTATTTCTAATATAAGAAGTAATCCATCGGAGAAGGTTTCCATGGCAACCTATTTGAACTAATTTAGAAATCAATAAAGTGTGGTTGACTTTATCAAAAGCTTTTTTAAAGTCTGTCAAGATAACATCAACCTGGCCACCTTGATCCAAGACAGAAGACAAATAATCGGTATAAGTAAGTAGATTTGTAATGGTAGATCTACCCTTACAAAAACCATGTTGCTGTGGCAGGATAATGTGCTTTACGGAGTGATATAACTCGACAGTAACGATTTTTTCGAAAAGTTTAGCAAAAATGCTAAGTTTCGAGATAGGCCTATAGTTTGAGATTTCATCTGCGCTACCTCCCTTGTGAATTGGAGTAATCAAAGCATTTTTCCAAACTTGAGGAAAAGTTCCCTGCGTGAGAGATAAGTTAAATATTAGAGATAGGGGATATGCAAGAGATTCAGCACAAGATTTAATAAATAAAGGGGGAATATGATCTGGACCACTACCCTTTCTTACGTCCAAAGATCTTAACATCTGCAGTACGGAACTTTGGTCAATCAGAGATACATTGAAAGCCGAAAAAGGTGCATTGATAGCAACCGAAAGACAAGAGTCCAGCAGACAGTCATCCTGTTCAAAAACAGACTTAAAGTAGCTATTAAATAACTTACAAATACCCAGTGTAGAGGTCGCCGTTTCATTCATATGGTGCATGCACGTCGGGAGTAAGGACGACGCACGCTTCGACTTAACATAACTCCAAAAGTTATTAGCGTCCGATTTGATATTTGACTGCACAGAATTTATCCAATTTCGATAATCAACATTTATGGCATACTTGAGTCGACGTCTAAGGATGGTAAAGGACTCGTAATCTCTTAATCTTAAGTATCTCTTCCATTTCGAGTGCATCTTACGCTTTTCTTTATAAATTTTAATAGTAGACCGTCGATACCATACAGGAAAAGGAGACCTCCCCACAATCTTTTCGGAAACATTTTTTTTAATAACTTTAAACAAATGAGAGTAAAAAATATCAACAGCATCATCCACGGATTGATCTTTAAATATGTCGGACCAAGCAATATCAGAAATCTCATTGTTTATGATTATATTGTTGGCACAATAAGAGGTCTTCACTATACTGATCATCGGGACAAGCACCCAGTAGTGGCTTAGTAATAATTAAGACACACTTAAATTTTTAGATATATTTTACTGATTCTTTAGAGGCAACTGAAGAGTTGAAGAAACCGCCCAGTACGACATCTTATGCAGTATTATGCCCACCTGACATGAAATTACAAATACTGTACCACTAAAAATATTACTGTAAGTGAATAAAATGCTCACATTAGAAGTACCAATACAAGACGTGATTGTTAAGCGCCAATGCAAGCAAGAGAGAAGAAATGATATTGAAGACTTTCACGGTCGAAGTCTCAGTTATGAGGACTGAGTTTTGACCGCGTCATAGTAATATACATATATATACATATGTAATACAAAAAAAAAAACAAAAATAAAAATTAAAAATAAAGATACAAAAAATATATACGACTTACTCAAACTCGACATTTCGGCACTAATGTAAGTGGGTTCTTCAGGAGCAAAACTAGGTGAGGTGCAGGAGAAGGTTACAATAACTCGACATGTAAACCATGTGAGAGGCGAAAACCACCTGACAAGGGCAAAAACTGAGTAAGGGGCATCAAAAGCTGGGGTATATATACAACTGTACAAAAAACAGATCAGTGAGAACGGGATTCATCAAGCGGAAGGACAGATTTCCAAATACTGGCAAATGGGTAACCAACATCACGATTGAGATTTGTTAGATTAGATTAGATAATTAAGGCCTCTTGCTACTACGACCTATGGGTCTATTGTAGCTTCCTGTTATCTAGACCATCTGGTCTAGCTTTGCCTTCTTCATGAGGCTTTCTAGTGTTGCCGCGGTTGTCTTCATGTAGCTCGCCATATCTGAGTATGGCTTGCCAATACACCCTAGTCTCAATCTGGCCCTCGCACAAGATGTGCTGCGAGGTCTTTTCTTCTGTCTGACAGATTCTGTACATAACATTTTTCGCCAGACCAAGATTGCTCATATGCTGTTATGTCTTGTTAGTAGACCTAATACGAGCCTGACCGTTCTCTTGCCTTTGTTCAAAAGGTCATCAGTGTATTTAGGCATGTATTCTTTGAGGAATTCTATAGCCTGCCTCTGTGTTGCGGAGCTTTTCCACCATTCGAGGGATTTGTCCTCCGGCCAATTCTCCGTGGTTTTGGCTATTTTCCTGTTCGTGGTTCCACACGATGGTACAGATCCAATGAGCGGCATGGACGCTTTGCTCTCTGAGATTTGTTAGTCAACGTCGAATTAACGATGTTTTCTAGCAATTCTAAAGACATTTATCTCTTCAAATAATTAACTAAGAAGAAAGGTCCAACAATTTAATCACCAAAAATTATCGTACGTTTAATTTTTGTGCGTGTTGGGTACGTTTTTCACAAAATATTTGATGGTTAGAAGCCGATGAAGAACGACAATTTTGACGTTTAACTGGAGCATCTAAATAAAACGAGTATTCGTCCGAAATGCAGATTAGCGCAAAGTTGCTTACCATTTTCTTATGCTCTTTACTTTTGGTTTTTAAAGTAAGAAATGCTCACGATTTTCAAAAAAATACATATTTTAAGAAAAAATACTGATTTTTTTCCTAATGTTTTTTTTAATTGAATTTTAATGCAATATAAGTTACTGTAATGGATGTGTAGCCCAACGAGTACGGTATTAATAAAAACTTCTGTTCCTCATACATCAGTTTACATTCCAACAACTCTTAATTCTAACGGGGAATTTTAGGCTTTTTCGGTGAGCTATTCCACACAAAAATCGTTTTTATTTTAACTGAGTTCCTCTAATCCTCTTCCGGTATCGAACGACGGAGTACAAAAGCATGTCATAGCTCGCTGCGGATCAATGCTGCAGTTCCACTTCGCAACTTAACTTCGCCAATCTCGTTTTCTGACACGGTTTTAAATCCAATTCGAACGTAGGAAAAACGATTATCTCGAGAGATACCATCTACTGGGAGCAGAACGTATTCGTTATTCGATTTATACTTATATCTATTACTTTCTGGAAAACTTCTACAACAATATTAGTAATATATTATTCCACCATATGTTAGGAAAACGTAGCATTTATACAGCGAAGATGTCTTATTAATCTTAAAAATATCAGTATCTCGGTTCTCGAAACATGTTTGTTCTGTTCCTTACTTTAAAGTTTATCTTTTAGCTGCATTGTGCATAATAAATCCAAAAGTAGCAATTACTTGTAAGAATGATGTTCATTCCGGAAATCTCTGGAAATTATACAACGTAAACAAGTTTGAATACATTATAAGCTTCACAAAGAGCTCTACTCAAAGTGAATGTAACACAATGTTTACTGTTTGCACAGTGAGAGCTAGAATATCCTTAATGTATGTATAAACGTGTCATAGTTGCATAAACGATCATATGTACTTTACAATATCAGTGATGTATTAGTAATGAAAGACAAGAGGTTATTAAGGTATTGTTTTAAGGTAAAGGTATTCCATATATTTCGAAATTGTTTCATTATAGACGTTTGAAACGCACTGTAAAAACAAATCCCTTCACTATATTCACTGTCAGGTTATTAGATTTTGAGAGTCCTCTCTCTACATTCATTCTCGATGTTTATTCTTCTAGGTCAGGATGGTAGATATCCTTCAGGTTAGGATGACCGATACCCTTCAGGACACGCTTCTTTAGCTCAGAAAGTTATCACACATTACCGATATTCTACAGATCAGGAATCCACTACCAATCACGAACGAATTCCTTTAGATTACGAATTACGGAAGGTACCCCTAACCTATACACGTGGCGGACCTCTTCAAGGTCACAACTTGTCTATTTGCTAAATCGTTCACGCTTTAACGTTAATGATTTTCTAAGTAGGTCCCGTTTCAAAGCATTAGAGTAAGGAAGATATAACTAAATACGTGTAATCTAGAGCCTGTTCATTAAACGCCGTCTAAAGATCGCAATCTGAACAATTTGACCTCATTTCCTCGGTTAAGGAAACACGCATTTGTTCTAACCGCCCACATAAGGTTTTACTATTATTAATAATGTACGCTTATGTTTATAATAAAAAGATACAGGTACCTACGTTATT
Source organism: Holotrichia oblita (assembly GCA_023690525.1). NCBI lineage: Eukaryota > Metazoa > Arthropoda > Insecta > Coleoptera > Scarabaeidae > Holotrichia > Holotrichia oblita. Next base: position 54,939,170 of record CM043016.1, on the reverse strand, counting down.
AGTAATAAAATCTGCAATTTTTTATTGTGTAATTTGCAGTTGGTTACTAGAAATCGTTAACTTTTTTCCATAAAATAATTTATTTCGCAAAATGAAGAAAAAGAAGCTCTAGACCGGCGAAAACAGACTTCTTCTTCGAAAGAGACATAAGTCTCATATTTGACGAGATTTTGAGATTAATCAAAGTGGCAAATCGAAAACGAGATTCACCATTTACATCAGTAATCTACAATAATCCGTCAAGCTTGACAATATTCAATTATAAGATATTTGAGCATGGTTAGTGGCCCAGTGGCTACTCCATGTGCACTAGTTTCGACCTCTAAGACTTAATTCATCTCTGAATTCGGATATTTGTGGTTTTCAACATTCTTTGACAAACATGGAAAGGTAGCATCCAAAATCGATCTAGAGACAAACGCTGACCGATGTCTCTTCTAAGTAGTGCAATGCGTTGGACGATCCTGAGGTATGTATAATTGTTATTATTATTTGATCAACTAACTTTATTAAAAGCATCAGAAGACACTGGTTATTGAACTGCTGAAGATATGACGTTTTGATGTAATATGTGAAATGAACTCTTACAAGTTAATATTTCTTTATTTTAATTTAAATATTATATGACTAATCTTTTAATGAAAAATATTAATGAGTATTAGCTGGTGCGTTTCAGCGGCAACATTGTAATTTTAAGCTAAATCGAGTTCTTGTTAATTTTCCAACAGGGTTTAGATAAATTTGACTCTTAAGTTCACAAAAATATGTCCTCGCAAATCACAAGTTTGATATATGTTAGTGGATTGATGGTTCTCTGTCTCTCTCTCTCTCTCCTAGCTCCACAGTCAGACATCGGATCTTGGCGTCCTTCCGAATCCTCCTGTAAGCCTTTCTGTCTTTTGCTACCCTTTTCCAACTTTTCGTTCCAGCTCACTCTTCCAGTTCTTTGGCATCCTCGTTAACCGCTTCCTTCTATCGTCCTTTTGGCTTGTCCTTCTCTCAAGGAGTTTGTTCGGTATTCTCCCTTCTTCCATTCTGAGCACGTGTCCTGCCCATTGCAATCGTTTAAGCCTTACGTACATCTCTCGATTGTATCTCACTCTCCAGATATTGCTTTCTTTAATTGGCCCAATTATCCTTCTCAGTACCTTTCTTTCGAATATATCCAGTTTGCTCGCTAGGCTTTCCGTTAGTACCCAAGCTACGCTTCCATAACTCACTATCGGCCTTAGGATGCTCTTATAAACTCGTATATTGACAATGTACTGACTTTGAAAATATGCGCCATTGCGAAATATGCTTTATTAGCTTACACAATTATTTTTAGCATCTCTCCTTCCTTACCATTTCTGGATATTTCTGTCCCTAGACAAACAAATTAATTCACCACTTCCAACTTATCCTCCGTGAAGCCCTGTATGGATACATTCGTGTCTCTCCTTGATTGGAGCATGACTTTAGTTTTCTCCGTGTTAATTAATTAAGCATATTTCCTGCTTCTGCTTAAGATCTTGATGTCGTCTGTGTAGGCTACCAACTGATGTTGGTTTTTTAGTCAAAAAATTCGATCTTCCCATCTCCATCTTCCTATGGCATACTCGAACACCAGATTAAACAGTGTTGGAACTAATCGGTCACCCTGTTTTAGACCTTGCGTGATAATAAACTCCTTCCTCATTTTGATGAGTTCTTTAGCCTGCCTTTGCGCCGCGGAGCTTTTCCACCATTCGAGCGATTTATCCTCCGACCAATTCTCCATGGTTTTGGCTATTTTCCTGTTCCTGGTTCCACACGATGGTACAGGTCCAATGAGTGGCATGGACGCTGCTCCTTTGGCCAGGGACCTTGCATGATACTAAACTCCTTCCTGATTTTGTATCTGAACATAAGCTGCTGTGCTCACCCGTGTTGACCTTGGCGATATATTCAGTTCTCTGACTACCCTTGGTAACTATAGAATCGTAAACCTGACGGAAATCTACAAAAATATTGTGAACATCAACATCATACTCCCACGATGGTTTTCATTGCTGAAATTTGAAGACAAATTATATGCACATAGTCTGCTAACGGTCCAAATGTTGAAATGACTAAATGCATATTTATTGCTGAATATTGTGTCAAATTTTACAACTGCCTGTGTAAATAATAGCAACGTTGCAAAACTTGTTTATCCATCAGAAATTGTTGTATTGTACTCTGTTTTAAATATTCGCACGTATGCGTTATTTTATGAGCAAATACTGCGCAGACTTCATTGGAATTTATCATGTAAGTATGCTAGCACTAGATTTCTATGTAATATTAAATGGATAAATTGATGAATGTTGCTTAAACATTTTAATCAAAAGCAGTTAGTTGAACAGTTTAGTAAGGAGATCATGTATCAGAAGAAATAAACGTGTTGGTTGACTATGAAAGCACAGTAATATTTAAATTATTGAATTAATTAATAAAAACGAAACGGTGGTGAAAATAACGCTTAGAAACTTTTGATATACAGTCTCCATCTAATACTTCGAGCTTTAAGCTTTCCATGCACGTTATATCCAAACATCATTTCCTTTCTTTTCAACGCCGGACAAGTTAACAACCGAAATATAAAATAACTGAAACATCGCGAGCAGAACGAAAAAATATCAATTTTAATTAACAAATCGCTACTGTTCGCAACACACTCAGAATATCAACGAACTATCGTAGCCTGTATCCGTAACATGATCAGATACAACTTGTACGCTAGATAAAGCTCACGCCGCGACGGTCTATTAGAAAGAAGACATACAGCCTCCATATATCTTTCTCCTTTTCTGGTTGGTAGTGAATCAGGACAACGGTTACCGACCACACAGTCAAGCCGTCTAGATCCGACTCTATATTACTGACTCAGCCGGTAGGGTGTGAAAAGTGAACAACTCCCGGAGTGGGCTAAGAGATAAATTGTAACCAAATCACGTCCTAAATAATAAAGTTATCGCGTGACATCTACGCCCTTTATTGTATAACGGACGTGCATAATAATGGGTATGGTACCTAAACCGCGACAACCTACTATTCGCGTTGCAAGTTAAGCAAATTGTGCAGCACGACTAGACAAGATGACGTGCTTGTCGTGGTTGTATTTTCATAAGTAGGGACTTAATATCGTTTCGTGGTTGTCGTTTTCTTTCGTAGCGAAGTTCTTTAGAATTTTCAGGTTTACTTATGGTAATCATGAACGTTACTAGATTTAATTATAGAGACTTTTAAAAGGATTTGATTAGATAAAATGTACGATGAATGACGCGAAGCAATACAAATATTATGGAAAAATTCTTTGTAATCGTTGAATATTTTAAAGTAAGTGTAAGTTTACGTGATTGAAATATATCAAGGGCGAACTTTAGTCACGATTGCTTCGACTTAATTTATTCAAATATATGTATATTTCATGTGTATTTAAAAATTCATTGAACCTATTATTATTATTTCAATATCACGATTTATAAACGCTATTACCTCATTATACCGAATTCAGCAAAGGGGTAATTTTAAATTAAAAATTTAACCATTCATTTTAACTAGTTTGCTTTTGTCTTAAGAAAGATTCACAATTACCACTTAATGATGAAGTTTAATCTACTAATGTGTTAAAATTTATTCAATTAGTGGCGAAAGCTTTGTTCTGGAAATAATTAGTACGCAAAGCAGAGCTAATAGCACCGCCAAAGTAATTATTACTGTATTTCCCGAATGTGCATAGAATAGGTAATAAAACCTATTCATGGGAAATTAAAAAAGAACAATAATGATAATAAGATTTTTACTTACTATAGATCCGTGCTTATAAACTCTAATATGATTACTATTTGATGGTTTACGGTATTAGGTCTTACAGACGTTGCTCCTCAACTAGCTACGTCGCAGAGTATGAGTTAAATGATCTTAATTGCTTAAGGGTGCTAAAGTATTAAATAATTCAGCTAGTGTAGGGATATGTTTAATCCAGCACACTCCGATCAAGTGAAAATATTAAGCTTGTTCTCCTTAGTCAGAGTACACACTTTCGACTAGAGTATATCAGTAAGATTTAACGATACGCAAAAGCAACCTTGGAAATAGTATTGCTGAGTTGAATTTGGAGAAATGTCATTATTAGCTTGAATTTTTTAACATATTACAGTGGCATCCATGAGAAACTGACGATAACTGTGGCAATTATTTGGACATACGAGGGAGCGTTTCTATATTCGCGGAATGGGGGATAAGGGGTGGAAATAAAAAAAACCAAATTATTTTTCTTTTTCAATATATTCACCTGCAAGACGGATACATTTTTCACATCTTTCAATTAATTTATTTATACACTCATAAAAAAATGATTTCTCTTTATCTACAAAATACGCCGAAACTGCCTCCTTGACTTCATCATCGGCAGTAAATTTTTTACCCCGCAGCTCTTTTTTCATTTTCGGAAACAGGTAATAATCACTCGGGGCTAGGTCTGGGCTGTACGGTGGGTGATTCACAATTTCGAAGCTCACCTTATTCAGGGCAGCTAACGCAACGCGGCTCTTGTGGACGGGCGCGTTGTCGTGCAAAAGCAGCACACCTTTCGTCAATTTTGCCCGTCTTTTCTCTTTAATGGCTTCTTTTAGTCGCTCTAATATTGAAGCGTAATATTCTCCGATTATAGAAACACCTTTATCATTATAATCAATCAACAATATTCCTTCCGAGTCCCAAAAAATACCAGCTGATTGTGACCTTTAAATTTCTTGGGAGTTTCCCAGTCTTGTTTGTCCTCCAGTAACAATTGTCTTTATTACAAAGGTCCAAAAATGCACGCGAACACTCTACGCGCTGTTGGTTTTGTGGCGGCGTGAGCATTCTCGGCACCCATCTTGCGCTGACCTTAGACATGCCGAGATGATCGTGTAGGAATTTAAAAATTGTTGTATCGGATACTCCAACCATTTCTGCGAGTTGTTTCTTCTTTAGTCGAGCATCTACGAGCACAATTTTTTCAACTTTTTGGATAAGTGCTTTCGTGGTCACCTTGTTTAAATAAACTATGCCACTTGTAGACCATGGTTTTTCCTGGACAAGAGTCGCCGTAAACCAATGACATCTCATTCATTATGGTCGCGACTTATTTTCCTTGCCTGGTAAGGAACTTTATAACGGCACGATATTCGATTTTTTCCATATTTCACTTTTCACTCCTGATTATGTTACTTGGTTGACGATAGCTCAAAGACTAACTGTCTAATAACAATGAAACTTCGTATTTATGCTAATTATGAGTCGCTGCACAGGCCACGCCTCCCATGCGCCTAATCACCCCCCTACAACCCGCTCATTCCGCGAAAATAAAACGCTCCCTCGTAAATCAATGTAAATTCAATTAATTCGTTCTAAGGACTCAAAAAAACATACTATTTCATATTAAACACAAACTTAACCCTATTCTTAACGTATTAAAGACAATTAGGAAGAGATTATCTGGGATCAATTCTCTTCTTGGTCTTTTAGGACTAGGACCAGTTTTAGAGTCCAAGGACATACGTTGCATAACAAAGCTGTTCAGAAGTCTCTTGTAGACAATTCTGTATTTAATGTGACCTGACTATCATGTAACTCATGTTTCTTTGTTTGTCTTTGACATCGTGCACAGTCTCCACCATCACATTGTTTCTATTAAACTCTTTAGGAGTCTCTGAATATATCAGTATACCAGTAAGGACTTCATTTTACAATCATGACTAGTATTTTAACACAACAAACGAGTTAGCCCCTCTGTTATAGGTTATTCTGGTAGTGTCTTTTCCTCTTGTGCAATGAATATCCCCTTTGGCTGTGTCTTCCAAACAAGCCAGTTTTATCATAGTTGAAGGTTTGTCGGAAACTGAGTCCTTCAACCTAATCGTTGGATTTGAATATACATTTTTTGATCCGAAATCACACTTTGGTTGGAACCCCTGCCGGCCTTAAAATTGCAATGTACATTAACAATCGTCCCTGGCATTTTTTAATGAGATTGGCATTTAACGTTCAGCCCTTTTCACGTATGATGGTCTTTAAAGCAGAATTTGCTGGCCACTATTTTTGCCGTAGTAGAACTTATTGTAGATAGTGACTTTTCGTAGACACGCTCTCGTATTTTTTCAATGATCTCCTACTTGAAATACATGAAGATGTGTCCTGATAGGCAATTGACCTAAATGTTAAACGGTTTATCATAAAGCTGTAACGTTTGGAATATACACAAGTCCGTCTTGCTCTGTAGATGTCCTTTAGTGTACGATGTTCCTCTAATCCTCTTACTTTTCGATCTATTTATAATCGTTGGCATTCTTTGATCCATTGTTGTAAACATGCTGACTCTCGTTGTAGCAAATCTAGTCATCGATCCAAATGATAAATGAGTTTTCTTAATCTATTAATGAAAACATAATATTAATTGAAACAAATGAAAAAATATGAAATGTTAAATTCATATAACTAGATTTGCAGTGTACGTTTCTATTTTACTTCGGATAAAAAATGCTAGTGATATGCATGTCAAACAATAAAAGACAAGCAACGCTCAGCCGTATTGCTACCAGTGAACATACTGAAGGGCTTAAATAATGCAAAACAAACAAGAGCTAATATTTAGTTGGTTGAAATTAAGCACCATTCATTTTTTGGTCTATAAATTAGAATGTAAAGCCCAAGCTAGTTCAAATTAGAAGTTATCTCTCTGAATATAGTTAGTTGTAGTTTCAAATACACACAGAAGGCAGAACCGATATCAAATTATAACATAATTATTAATTTAAATTTTAGTAACTCTTTAGATAAATGAAGAAGATACAAAAGCATCTATAACATGAAGTACCATCAACCCTTAGATCTGTGTAGTTTCAGGTGTCTAGAAGCATCCACAATGACTGGCGTAGACGCTGATACGAATCTTATTTAAGATAAATCAAGCTGAGAATTACTGTTTAATTTTTTTTCCACTCTAAAAGGATTATACCGAACTAATTCTCTGATTATCAAATATTCTGAATAATATTAGATAGCTACTAAAAGGGATTACGGGTAAACGTCGACCCTAACCACAATAATTTTTTTAGGTGCTACTGCTACCTGATCTTTCGCCTATTTATTCTGTTTATTAAGCAAGCTAGTATAGTTATGAATAAGTTTTCGATAGAAATATAGTGCTTTACGTTCATGTTGGTTTTGGTTTATAAAACTTTATAAATATTAATAGAAGTGCCCTACGGAAACTGTTTGAGATTCAAAAATCTACTATAATACGTTAGGTATCTGAAATTTCAGCTAACTGGAAACATTGAAGATTGAAAACATATTGGGTTTTGGAAACTGAAGATAAACACATTTTTTAAATTAGCAAACGAAATGGTTACCTACTAGCACCAAAAAAATGCTGCCATTTTTAGCAACAATCGGGTAAAAAAGTCTCTACGAGTACTGCTAAGCAACGTCTGAAAGAATGAATCAAAACTTTCGAACAATAGTGCCGTGTTTGTTAAAAAATTTGTGTCGGAAAAAAATGTTAATGTGGATGTGTAAGTTGTCCAGTGAAGCACGAAAGTGGTCGGGAATTGTTTATGTTTGGAAATAGTGCCCGTCAATTTTTGACACCAAATCATTCTCTGAAAAAAGTATAATACTAAGTCGAAACTGTTCGAGGTAAACTTATGCAAATATGTTGCAAGCAGGATAATATTTATAAATGTTAGTAGGCTAATAAGGCGAGTATCGGTACTGTGCAACCAATGGCAACGTGCAAACAGGGTGAGCGCAATCGCTGATCTAGCTAGTCCAATCATAAATTAATTACCGAAAATTATTAAAAATTAAAATTCCTGTTGAAATATGTGTGTGGGCATTTAACACAATTTTACGCAATATGTATATATATTAAACAGATATACTTCATTGATGTAATGAAATAACATCTTGATATATGTCCTACTGAATGCCTAAATATTAATGTCAATAATTCATGTACTATGTAAAAAATTATCATGGAAATGATACGATAGATTATCTGTTTCATTGGAATTTAAATTAAATTTCAGAAAATTCATAGTTGTCATAATTATATGATAATCCACAATTACGTCCAGAACTAGTTCAGTACAAACAAAAACTCGTTTCTGATTATACTTGTAAACGCCTTGAAGTAGTGAGCTAACTTGAAAGAACTGTAGAGTAAGCTGTATCAATGGAAATTGATGGTATCCTTGTGAGATTTTAAAGACGCCCAACCATAATATAATTTATTTAATAATTACCCGTTCTATTGAATTTCAACAGCGCACCGTGAAATTTATAACCGTTCCTGTTCTTAATGATTCGTTAGTTTGTTCGTATTATTACGAAAGCTAGTCATTACGAATACATTTTGATACACTGCCTGTAACCCATTTAAATAGCAGTACCAGCAGGCGATAATATCTGGAGCTCGCTCTCAGAGAGGACGGTAAATAACATAAATTTAAATTAGAGCATCGTAAATTTTCTTTAAATATTGACCGGGTTCTGAACCGCAAAACCGGTTATCTGTTAACTGTTACACCCCCTTCCCACAAAATCTACACCAACGCCACTCCCGAACGGCAGTCTAATATCGCTCTTGTATAGATCGTTCAACTATATACACTAATTTGGCAATAATTTTTTGTTAGAGTTCTACTATTCTTGAAAGGAAGAAGTAGTCAGTGTTTTAATTATAAGAACACACACTGTTAGAGACTAATATATACACTATAGCTAGGCATTAGGTTAACCTAGCAACCTAGCATGTCAAAAACAGTCTCGCTATTCTAGCATGAAATGGGTAGTACATTGAAGTGATGATTTTATTCATATTTATACAGACCAGAAGGTTTAGATATTAACTCCGAAACGATTTGTCTTTTTGCAAAAGGATGAAAACACTGAGTTGCTTCTTTGTAAATTTTTACTTACAAATTGCACCAAAACCATGCTTAACTGAATCCAAGACTGAACATACGCTATATGAATGGTCCTGTCTAAACAGAAGAACGAATAAATAGCCACAGTGATTAGGCGGCTACCCAGCGATGTAAGCGATTGCAGGAGGTGTTGAATTCTCCCCATTTCGAAAAATATAATCTGCTAAAATTAGACCAAATAGTCCAGAAAGAAAGAAGATAAGAAAGGAAGAAGCTAAGATCTGCAACTGGTTTTCGAGGCTCAGAACTGGAAAAAATAATGATTGAAGATCAACTCCGTTACGGGCGGTTCTCCACTTCAGCTGGCGATAATGTTGAAAACATCGTGAAAATCATTGCCGAATAATGGTTCAACTATTTTAGATAGGTATGTCAAATGTTTGGAACTCCTGGTGAAAATTCTTCTTCATTGAGGAATGCCACCTTCAGGCCTGTGATAAAATGAAGAATCAGTTGGAACAGAGCCCAAGCTTTTTGCCGAGATTACTTCTGGTGACAAAATATAGTACTTCTGGTACCACAAGGCAATAATCAAACCAAAGGAAAAAGACTCCGCATTCCCATTCAAAAAGATAACGCATCAGATAGTGTCAAATATCAAGACTATATTTATTTTCTTATTTGACGTGAGAGGTGTGGAAAGAGAGCACTCACAAAATATGGGCTGATCTTTGTCGCACAGGAAATTGGTTCTTATGTCAGAACAACACATTGGACCAAACTGTGTTGGCTACGAGGCAGTCGTTGAAGGAAAACGCAACGGCAGCAATTATTTACTCCATCCAATCACCTGACTTGCTCACCTATGACTTCTCTTTGTTTCCGAGACTCAAAGGGAACTTAAGAGTATAACGTTATGGGACTGTAGAAAAAGTAATACAAAATTTGATGAATACATTAAAGGACGTTTAATTTACTTGTTTCTTATGCGCTAAAAATACTAGTTTGAAGGTGATCAGAGTTTGACATGGTCTTAAATGAAGGTTCACCCCCAATTTGTTCTATGAATGATTGATTAGACCACCTCATAGACTATTAATAATATTGGTGTTGGCCTCTTTCAGGAATTATTATGTAACGTCTGCAGCAAGGACGGGCATTATTTTGCTAAAGTGTTGCTTTAATAAAATAATCTATCTACAGACTGACAACTGTAAACGATCCAATTATCACACTAAACTGGTCCAAAATGAAGATAACAAAATCTGACCCATAGATAGCGAGGATGATGCTCTAAATTGTACTGTTTGGACGTCTCGCCATTTTGATTTTTCATTCATGTCGTTGAGGAAATTGTATACGGATGAACGAGTTATACCATCTATGTTCGTTGATCGCCATCAAAGTAGGGCACACGTAATGTCGCCTAAGGGGCTGCTGTGTTTCACATACCCCTTTCGTCTCTTACAGAGCGGCATCGTGCGTAATAAGACTAACCCTCTACCCTTCCTGCCTCATTTCCAATAAAATTTTAATTCTCCATCGACAAACACATAACCGCCACGCGCGACGTTGTTTTACATTGATCTGCAATAAAATGTCTTATCTGCCGAACAGGATTCAAGTATATCATGCCCGGGGGATTCAACTTTGTTATTTCCCCAGACTTTCGTCTATCGTCTATCGGAGATAATACCTACTCGACGTTTCCGGATTTCACAATCGAAACCTAGGCATATCCTATATGTATATTATCTTTCCACTATGTAACAATATATCTAGTATGTACATACAACATACATAACTGTTAGATGTAAACTAGCTACTAGCTAGAAGTCAAACGTTACCTTAGCTACCAGTATTGTACATTTCTGTTTATTTACACTGTAAAATGATACATACATATGTATGGGGGAAAGTATAACAATTGAACTAAATACTAATTAAAATATATACAAGGTGTCCCCCAGCCTTCTGGAATTGCTGTATTATGCCTGCTATATAAATACTTACTAATACTAAACTTATCTGGCAGCGTTAATAAACATCTCCATGTATCTTCTAAAATACTTTCTAAATCCAAGGTCAACGATAAGCTTAAACATTATTAACCTACAATGTTTTATGAGAGTAGCAAAGGATGTCCCGATCCAGTTGCAAACAGGGTAACATTGAGCCACACAAGCCATGGTAGTGAAATTATATGTTTCGCCTATTAGCTAAGAAATTACAAGAAGAGAATAAGCTGAACTAAGATCAACGAAGACTACACAACTATATCGCATTTCAGAAGTTGGTCTTGTTTTTAATTCTGTGTTAGATACATGACAATAAAATTCTCATCGCCTACTAATAATTATTCACATAATGTTTTATAATCATAATCAACGCCTTCCAACATTATCTAATAGCTTCTCATCTTGCATAATGACGTAATAGGCCATCTAAAGTTTGTAGAGATCATCATCCCGCTCGCAACGCGCGCTACTATTAAATTAAACGTAACGATGGGACATGAGAAAATGCAGAGGTTTATAATAAATTGAGGCGGTCGTCCTTCAGCGCCTCTTTAGGTCTCAGATGCCGGCCACCTAGGTCCGGAACGTCCAAACCGCATTTAATCCAACGGACCGCATCCGCCCGGGATGCAAACTCTCCATCGCACAAATCTCTTCGTCCCTTCTTAATTACCGCCCGGTTACCCCGTTCCATTCGGAGTGATAAGATGGGATAGCTCCGTATCAAGCATGGGAAGCAGTCGGGCATGCCGAAGAGGCTCACCATCCTAATTAAGAAGAGAAGAGGTGAACGCTCGAATATGATGGAGAAATAGGAATGGGACGGTGTAGATCTAAAGCGTCACATCCGTTGTTATAAAATGTAAGTTTTAGAGGGAAAAATTAACGTTGAACAGGGTAAGTTGTTGAGAACAGCTGTCGAGTGCTTAATAATAATGATACGGGAGATTCTTGAAAAGGTGAATGATGGGCTTGTAGGCGTCGTTGTCTTTGTATTACAAGGAAAAAGCAGTAAGAACCAGTGACGTATTTTATGAAAAAAATTGCTAGCTTGATGTAATGATTTTGTATGTGTTTTAGAAAATTAGTTTGTCAATCTTAAAAGATGTCCCGGTAATATTTTCGATTACAACGGGAATAGATCTAAAAATATTTTATTCAAAGCTATACAGAGCAGCGCTATTTACTAGTTGCATTGTGGGTGAAATAGTATTTTTGTGTGTTTGAGGGTACTCATTATCAAATATACAAAACGTTATAGCGATCTGTTATAAACTTTGCAAATTTAGATACTGACTTTAAGATGGAGCCACAAATTAAAATTTTAAATTGGTAATTTTATAAAAAATTTCGAAATAATGTTATAATAGTTATAAAAGAAACAATATTTTTTAAATATGTGAGAGTGTGAGTGTGTGTTTGTTTTTCCTTTTCGATCTTCGATTGAGTCAGATTCAGTTCCGATGGGTGTCTTTTCCGGAGCGATTTTCTTCTTTATTCTTCTCTGGGTGTTCAATACAGCTGCTTCCAGATTTGGTGTTTCTAGTCCAATAAGCGCGCGACACCTCACATACGAACTCGACCAATGGCAGTTTAAGCAGACCGTTATTCCGCACTCGCAGGATTTATATATCTAATGCCAGTCAATTGACCATTCATCCTTTAAAATACAAAATAGTGATATTCATTTATTAATAACCGTCTTTATTAACTTATATACGTTCTTCCAAAATTTACGACGAAGTTATCATCCATACAAACACCTATGGTTTTCGACGTAATGTTTTTGAGCTTGTTTTTGGCTGGAGATAGTTTTAGATTATAGAGAATCGATATCCCCCTTCTACACCTCACAAGCTAGTGACATAAATACCAAAAAAAATGAAGGAACAGGAAACTGTGGAAAGCCGCTGTCTTGGCAAAAAACATAAAAGGATTTTGTGAATAGAAGACTGGGTGATTGATAACATCTAGTTCAGTGTACCAACAGATACATCCTTTTGTCATATAAAAATTAATCAAAGAGATGCCAAAAAAACAGCCCCAACATGTGTCGGATGCAAAGCAGATTTCGAAGATTTTGCTTCGAAGCTTCGAAGAATTGCTGATGAAACTGGTGAAATACTATATACACAGCAGAAGACATCAGGACAAACTATCTATTCGAAAACTAACTGAAATATAATATTCCACAGCTCAAGGTTTTAATTGAGAGAGTTTCAACAAGTATTTTCATCTTCTAAAGAGTCTTTTGATGAAGACTATTACTTGATTGAAAATTGATAATTGTAATTGCATGAGTGCTACATACCAATGTATGACTCTTTTAGCTATTCTTCCCGCAAAAATATAAGTTATGAAAGGGTCTCCGCCAGATTAGCAACACGTCACTACGCACCTCGCATAAGTTTCGGTCCTTTGACGAAACATTTATTTCAGCTGATGAAGAGGTATTACAGCGAAGATGTGCATGTGTTCGTCCATTTACTATATATGACGCAATAGACTTTTTAGGAAGTGCTTATCTGAAAGATCAAAGAAGTAATATTGGTGCCCATAGGTTTAAAGTAACCTGAATCTACCTAGTAAATCTAACACTATTCAAATGGAAGACTCTAGCTGCCGTACTTGTATATAATTCTATGTTTATGTATTAATCTTTTCTATAAAAACTAATGCTGCCGGTAGATGGAAATTTTATATTAAGTGCATCTATACCGGCAGCATTAGGCTCGTGTAGATGGACTTAATATAAAATTTATTCAATTATGTACACCTCATATTATTGTCTCTTATCTTACGCATATAATTAATGAATGTATAACTACCGGGTACATTCCAAGATGTTGGAAGCTTTCATTGATTACACCATTGCCAAAGAAAGCTGATGTTTGTGAGTATAGTGATCTTAGACCAATAAGTGTGCCTCTCGTTTTGTCAAAGGTCATTGAAAGGGTTATTGAGCAGCAATTAAGAAATTACGTATCAGAAAATAACATTTCACCTGTAACACAATCAGGGTTTAGGAAAGTTATGAACAGTTACAGGGGCAGGTGTACGTTGTTGTCTTTGTTAGATTTTTCAAGCGCCTTCGACACAATAAACCATGATGTGATAGCTTCAATTCTACATTACCTTGGTCTGGCATCAACTGCTGTAAAATTAGTATATAACTATCTTATCGGTAGAAGGCAATGCGTTATTATTGATAACAATATCTCAGAATATATAACAGTTGATTCTGGTGTTCCTCAAGGGTCTAATTTAGGTCCATTGTTGTACACAATATATGTATACTTTTAATTTTATTGACTATGTGCGTCAGTCACACTGTCGTTTCTATGCTGACGATACTCAGCTGTATTGCTCTTTCTGCAAAGAAAATTTTGAAGATGTGTGCAGATGTGTACTAATCACAATCTATCTTTAGGTTAGTTATCTTTAAGTTAGTTTAATTGAGGTTGAGTGGAAGAGCAGCAACTACGTTAAGTAGCGAGCTGAACTTGGCCTTATTTTCTTTTTCTATTATTTAAATATTATAAATTATACGAATAATGTAGGTACATGTCAGGGGAAAATAAAAGGCTATTATTATTATTACAATTATTATTGCTACGGGATTAATCTCAACTTATCAAAATGCTCTTAAAGAAGCTAGTTCTAAGAAGACAAGTCATGATACAACGGAATCGATAGTTCGGTCTTCAAGAGCTCCTGATATTGCCTTTTGCACCAATTTAAAAAATCCTATAAAACACGGCAAGTAAACAGGAACGTCCACGATTCTTATTTCGTTTAGACTTGTAGTGGTAGAGCATGTATGTATGTATATTACAACGCAAACAAGGCGAACGTTAAAGGCGGAAATACGATGAATTATCATGGAGCCTATCGACATCACTTCAAACAAAGCCGTGGTCTGAAGGTTTTTGTCTCTAGCGCGGTTCACATTTCGAGTTACTGTCATCTTCTGGTATGCCCTACTAAGCGTTTGCTCCTAAAAAATACCGTTAGACTAATGTTGAAACACCAAGTTGGTAGATTTGGTATTTCTGCGCTTTTATTTTACTTTATTTTGTATTTAGTTTTTTTTTGTATTGTACCTGTACCTATTACACTACTATGATGTGGTCAAAACCTGGAAGTCCTCATAATAAATTTTATATAATTTGGTAAAACATTGTGCGAGACAGTTATTTCTTAAAATCAATAGAAAATAAATCATTACTACTTTTACATTCGTATTGTATGTAATACATAAATATTTGTGTCCTACAACCGTTCTAAATCGCAGGGAAAAGAATGTGGTCCCTTTTACAACAATGCTAGTATACCGCCAACCCCGACAAAACGACTACTTAAACTTTCGAAGACGAAAATGTAGGTTATAGGCCAACCAGTCTGTACTTCGGACTCAAATACGACTGACGTTCGCTTTTTAACAAGAATGAGATATTTGTGTGGGAAATGCTTTATGACTGAAGCGATGTTTTTGTCCTAAATGTTAGAAAAGAACAGTATGGCAAAATGACGTAGATATAAAATAAATTAATCACAATATTCGTCTTTTTCGAAAGTAAATTAATAGGGAATTCATTCATTTAGAGTTTATCGGGTCATACTAACGATGGATTAGAAAAGAAATAAAGCGAGATGAAATATGATGTGTCGGGTAACGGTCAACTGAAAAAGATAATAATTTTTCTAGCTTTAAAAATAGAAGTCTTCTTTCGTCTTCTAAATTTATCACCGGAATTATCGCCCCGATTACTTCTCATTTGCGGCGAGTATATCCCTTCGTCAACGATGACGACTCCATTATTGTCTAATGATCTACCCCGGGTTACTGGATATTTAGAAAGATAAATTTAGTAAGTCGTCTTTAATGAGGTCTTGTATTTACTATTCTGGCAAAATGCTATTCTTAATACGATAAGAACGAGAGAAGTTCCAAACGGAACCGAGATATTCATTACTGGAGAGATATTTTTGAAAATATAAAGTAAATGGGTGACAATCTCACTATATATATTCCTTCAAATAAGGCATAATATACATATTTAACATGGTTATGATATAATACTGAGACAATGTATTACATTGATATTATGAGTAATGTACCCTAACGTATTAGCTACATAATGAAATCAGAATCAGAAAAGAATGCCCAATAAAGTCTACGATAATTAACAGACCCTACATATACAGAGTTAAAACTATAAAGATGATGAGATTACAGCAATCAATTGCAAATAAACGGAGCAAAAATGTTACAACGTTAAATTACTTGTAACTATTAACCAAACAGTTGCATATTTACGTCGTTTTTGGCTATCTGCAAACGTATAGATCACAAGATACGTTATCTACACTATGATAACTTCAAGAGTATAGTCGTAAAGTACGATGAACTAAAACGAGTTCGTGTGGATCAGATGCGCTGTTTCCGGAGAATAAAACCAATTTCACTGGAATTTTATAGAGCGTCTTAATATTAAGGGATAATATTATAAGTGACGGATAACATTCTAAACTGATTAATTACTTTAAAGTTATTTAACGAATGATAATGATAGTTAGCTATAATAGACATGAATGTGTTTTGATATTTAGCGTGAATTTGTGCTACTGTTAAATTCTTCTTCTCTAGTTACCTTTCGGCTAAAAAGAAGAAAATGACTCATACGAAAGTTTCAAGTGACAACAACGTAATTTTCTATTTCCGGAAAATTCAGAAATTGTAAATAGATATACGTGAAAATAAACCCCACAATTTTGCTTAGAAAACTCTGTTTCGGCACGATAATTGCAGGGGTCAGGAGTTGTTCGAACAGTAGTTAATGAATACGGCGTTGAGGAATTACAGCATCCACTCTACAGTCTCGACCTCACTCTTCCTCCCACCTTTTCTGCCATTGTGACCATTTATCTCTTTCCAAATCTCAAAAAACACTGCATGGTCATACTTTGTGGAATTGCCAAAAGAATTTTTTTTTCGAAGGCATAGAGTTATTAAAGAAATACTGGAATACGTGTATTGGTGTTAATAGTTGCCACGTTAAAAAATAAAAGTTTTGTTCGTTTTCTAACGCGTTTCTTTGATAGCTATTTAGGTAACATATCGTTGATATTGGTGATATTTGAAAGAAAGGAAAAGATAGATCTTAAGCTAATAAAATATACATACATACTAATAGTAAACCAATGGAAGATCAGAATGTCCAGCAAATCAGGTGATATATTAACGTGCACCCTAGACAAACACATAAAAATGAAAAAAAGGTAAATAATCCTAATCGGAAATATTAGTTGTTTAAAAGGAATTTGTACTAATTACAAACATAGAACTCACCTAAGAACATTTTTAAGTTTTGCACAACCTGAGTTTTCTCTGGCTTCGTTACGAGCGATGAACATATCGATTCTTTCGATAAAGGTCTTCTAACTCTTGCTGCGTTGCCTGGGGAAGTGAAAATCTTAACAAAGGATGAAATCCACGGCGGTGGAATAGTAGTTACTCTCTCGGATGAAAGAAATGAGCCAGCGCATGATTCAGGTGAGATTGTAATCATCCTCATCGTTTGAATCAGGGGTAGCTAAACGCCAAGGCCAAACTGTACTTTTGAAATGATGATCACCAATGTAGAACAATCGGATCACTAGCACGACAACAAAAGGAAAGATATGCCCATCAACATTTTAGGTAGCACACCCTGTATAATCTGAACGCGTAATGATAATGCATAATTTAACAGTGCATAAAGGTCTTCGAAACGAGTGTATGCAGTTAGTAAAAAAAACGTAGGAGCAACAGGTACAGTCAGATGAAACAGAATAGATGAATGTCCTTTGAAATTGTCACAATGTTATCTAATTAGTTTGAACCCTATCAAGTCATACAGTGTGGTAAATACTTATTATGTACTGGCTTTTTGATTTATGCACTACAAATGCTTACCAATATGTTTTTTTTAAAGACAATTTAAAATTTAGAAGTGGTAAAAACACTTCTGATCAAATAAGTATAAAAGGTATGGTACCTGGCAGAAAGCAAGCAATAAAAATCTATCCTCCAATCGCTTCTGAACGTTATCCAGTAATAGCTGAACAGACTAGATGTAGATGTAAATAATAGACGTGTAAAATATGTAATGTGCCACATCATGATACAGGTTTTGTACAATATTATAAATCTGATTTATAACAAAGCTTTGTAGACCAGTCATGATCTATTTTATTTTAATAAATATGGCACTACCTAAAACAATGTTCTATATAAGTTTTTCCATTACTGTAATACATATTTTCTGCGTGTAAAACTGCAATCATTGGAACTGCTCTTTTGACTGGAATACGATGAATATTACGAATAAGTAGCTTTGCTGTAGGGTGGGTGATCTTTGGAGTTTAATTCCAAAATCGCTCCGAAGAAATACATAGAATGAGAAATAAATTGTATATAGACAACTGCCATACAGAAAACCTACGTACTAATAAAAGAACCACAAAGTTCCTTAAATAGATAACTATTATGTTAGCCATTTATTAACACATTGTAAGCTTATAACGGATATTTTTTTGGCTGGTTTATTCATCATCATATCAATACGTTAATGTATAGTCATAAAGAAGAAAATACGTGGCAGTTATCGATGCCATCCGTGTGACCATTATTATTCTTATTGATATTGTACGAACGTCCATTGTCCGAAACGAGCTAGATCGTTCGATTTACGCCTTCCGACTATTTGTTCTTAATTTGTTTCTCCCTCGCTCCCTCCCACACGACGCGTCTGTAATTAAAGGGACCGTGAAATCGCTGTCAATAAAGGAAACCTTTATTATATGTGTGCGGCCCATAACAATGTAGAAAAATAAATTGCTATCGATTCGAACGACCAACTGGCTGAATTGGGGTAAGGTCTCTAATCGATGGTTTTGCAATATTGGTTAATGCTCTATTTTAGGACTTTAGACGTGCCATTGTGGGAATTAATTCGCTTTTACTATTAAGGAATGTTGTCACATAAATAACTACGCAAGTATTCTCCCTAATGAAATGTTTGTACTATTGACAGACTATGCATTAGAATAAAAGTGTGACGTAGCAGTCGAGTTGCTGAAACGAAGCCGAAATTATGCATATTGAGCTAACACGTATCGGTGTTATTCATGTTTGCTTTGCAAACCACGTACAACTTTAAGCAAATACGTGTATTTTGCACGCTTTCAACGTTGATTTTGGATATCAGAAAATGTAATACACATACAATCTAGTACCGTATTGACGACAGCATTGTATCATTACTGTTTCATCCACTTTTTGTCTGTGATATTGAATATATTGTTGAAAAAATCAGTAAATTAAATTGTTTATTAGACGTTTCTATTCGTTAGTACGATGTTGTTGATATTGTCAAAACCATGAGCACCTTATTTGTACCTGAACCGCTACCTCACTGAAAATGTATCACATCCCAACCTTATTTACTCACCAACCCCACACGTAAAGATATGTCTATGGGATAGGCTGATGTAATTGTATTATTAAATGTTTTATTACGTAGATAACGGGATCCCAATCGACAAATAATCTTAGAAAGTCATATATATTTTAATTTAAAACAATTAAAAATAAATATAGAATACCTGAACCATAACTTTTTCTTTTTTGAAAAATATCAGGTCAGGAATGTTTGTAAACAATTTTGAAAGGACTTCGATGGACATAGCTTTATACTTTGATAACGACAATTGTTTCCACGACTTCAATATTATGTGGTTTGACGTTGACAGCAAATTCTCAGAAGAATGTGTTAATCTTTGGGATAGTTTGAATTATGGACAGATAATTTGTGAACCCACTCGTATCATCAGTGTTTCTGTGACTCTTATTGATCTGATTTTAATTTCTGGTTATGAGCTTGTACCCACTGCTCAGTTTTGTATGCTTTCTAAAGATTTGAACAGACTCGTGTTGCAGATCACTCAAGCTATATACAGACTTGGATAACTCTACAACTGCTTAGTTCTGTGGTGTTTGGTCTACTTGCCGAAAAACTAGTTATAAATTAACAACACTGCCTCTAATTTCGCATCTATCTAACCCATAATCATTAAATGCTTTTTTCTGCATTCGTCGGTCTCTCTAAACATTGATTTCGACTTAAAATTATTCACTACAATATTTAGAAGCTACACCCTCTTAGCGTTTGTTTTCGTTTCGAAGACATCAACAAAATACCCCTGCTAGTGGTATGGGATATATCAGTTGTCACATTAGATGTTGTCTGTGTCATATTTTGGCTTTAGTTATCCTTTTCATCTGCTGCACCAAAAATTTCACTGAGCCTAATGTGTATCGCAAAAGAGATTTGTTTCTCTTGTTACAGCTTAAGCACAATGTATGATACTAAATTAACTAAGAAAAGTTGTAAAACATTTATTTAACAGTTACAATAAAAAAATATATAAACGTTTTATAAACCAAAAAGTATTTAATTTACGAATTAAGAAAATTTAAGAATGAAAATTTGTTGAACGATGTTCAATTATTCCTTTTGACACAAAGCACATATATTTCTCACAAGCATTTCTTGTTATTTTATCTTCTTTTCTTAGACAACGTCTTAGATTTGCGGATGAAATTCGGACTGGAATCTGTTGACCTTCATTTTTTGGATGGATTACTTACACAATTCTTTTATATAAGTGTGTGTTCTTTAGTTTCGCGGTAGCATTAGACTTTATAAGATCATGTCCATAATTCGGCAAATAATCCTTCTATAATTGATATTTTTCGTTGGTTCTGTAGGTTTAGTTGTCCAAATTATACGAGGATGCATTGATATCTAGTTAGCCTAGACCGGTTCCGTAGATAAAGAAAACATTCCGATACCATAGTAACGAAAAGTAACATATTGGGAGTGTCAGTGTAATGTTTCACGTCAAACTGTCAAACCGTTGTGCAATAAAATTTGAATAAAAAGATGTCGACCGAAATTGTAAAAATCAAAAATGGAAGAAGAGGTAAGCAGATTTACGAAGATATGGTTAACACCCTTGGAGATCCATGTCCTTCGTATGCGACCGTAAAAAATTGAATTGTAAGTTTCAAAAGGCGTAAATTTTCCATTGAAGATGAACACCGATCAGGAAAGCTAGTTTCCGAGTCCGTCCCCGAAAATGTTGATGTAGTTCACGACATGATTTTATCAGACCGTCGAATTGGGCTAAAACGAATACTTGATGAGCTGAATATTTCATATGAACGTCGACTTCGAGAAAATTTCTGCAAAATGGATCCCCAAATGTCTGCATAACGTTCGATGTGTGCTCGCACTCTGGTTCTCCAAGGCCTAAGAAAATTCGTATTAAAAATCTGCTGGAGAATTCCTTGGTTCAGTTTATTGGCATTACCACGAAGTAATTATGATTTATTTTCTGGATGGGGGTGGAACAATAATCGGGAATCATTATTTGATGTTACTGACCCCCCTACGAGAAAAACTTATGAAGACAGACCATGCACACAAATCGCATGTTGCCATGCAAACAACTCATGATTTAGGGTTACAATTACTCGAACACGCCTCTTATTCAGCAGATCTGGCTCTATCCAGCTATCATGTCTTTCCTCAACTGAAAAAAGTTTAAAAGGTCGTAATTTTTTATCCAACAAAGACGTGATAGTTGGCAAGGAGTACACGTACCGTAATATTCTTCTAGGATTCATTTTTTCAGTCAAATATTTAGTTGTCCATACGAGGAAAGATAAGTGCCAGTAAGTTGATGTCTTACCAGAGATTTTTTATAAATTCCATTGTATTCGTAGCATACGTTTGAAACCTACGTTCTTTGAAACATGTGCTCTGTCTATAAACATCCGTGCATATTGTTGTGTATGCGATAGATACAGAGAAGTCGGCAAGTCGCAAATATAATTGAATTTCTAGGAAAGATATACATACCTAGATGTGATACAAAGGAAACCCATAAATGTATATTGCGGCATCCACAAGTGGAACAAAAGAGGAAAAAAATCAAAAGGGTTCAGTTCAATTTTAGGTAGTACACAAAAAGGAAGGCGTAACACAAAACCCGAACGTTCTTTTCGTGGAAATTTTATTGTATTGTATTTTCATACACACGTAAAAATCTAGAGGTAATTCTAACACTTTTTCAGTGCTCACTTGTGTCCATCTGTTTCTAGTGTTCTAGTGCTAAAAGCACGTTTTGAATTTCTAAAACATTTATTAATGAGATGGAGAACATCGTTCAAAACATGTTAAGTTAAAAATGCAAGAAACAATAATGTGGGATATGCAAGACGTACTAGTTATACGTTTTAAGACGCCTAAATCGAGCAAATTATATCCCATTAAATTTTCACAGGAAGCGCAGCTGAAAAATAACACGTGAGTGGCAATTTCTTCACCTATACGAACGTTATCGACGAGATATAATGGACTATAATGCTGTGTTTGATGAATTTACGTTGTTTATTGTTGTGTGACATCGATAAAAGCTCGCTGTTTACTGTGCAATTAACTAATGTGTTACCTATCTAGTTCCAGCGAATCGTTTTATTGGAAATAAAACCTCTATTAAACCTACGAAAACGTTAAAATGTATGGCACATTCGTTCCCGGTTAAATGGATCGTTGACTATATCTTCTACGTTTAACTTTTTTTTTGTTACTTCGGTACTCTCTTCTTAGTATAACAAAGAAATTTTAGTTAAATATTTTAAAGCAGTAGATGTAGAGAAATATGGTAGAAATTATAAATTTGAGTGATGTTACCGTCTGGACATTTATCAAATACAATTTTAGAATTTCTCAAGAAAAAGTGTATTTCTCGGTAACCGTGCAAGAAGACGGTTCTCATAAATTATTTCTGAAGACCTTCCGGATTTAATCTCTCCCGTGATACCTCGAAATCGGTTTAATTATCCCGTTCCCCGTTAATTGTTACGGTCATAAAACACTAAAAAAAGTAATTTACATGCAAAGCAGCTAATGAAAATTCATAGGCGATCTTCCCGAAAAAGGTAGCGAGTACGGATACCGAAGAATTTTCCTGTAACCTCGGTCAACATTTATCAAAGTTTTATTATATTAAAAGCGAACGATGGCTGCTGCACTTAGTAAAATGTCAAATATTTACACTTCTATAATGTGGTAAGCGACTTTTTCGGGTGTCATATTAATTTTACATTTTTAATTATATTGAATTATAAATTATCTCCGGAGGGACAGTTAAGATTAATCGACGGAATTACGTCTTTCTTAGATTTAGGTATCTCTGAACGAGAAAAAATAATGTTGGATTTTGTATTATTCAATTCTCTCTGGAATAGAATCGAATAAATTTTAATTAGCACATTAATCAAATTAAATACATTTATTAAATTAATTTTTTTCGGAATATAGAATATATAAATAAAAATAGGCAAATTCTTGCCTATTTGTACCATTATTCTTGGCTGGCTTGCCGATTTCTTAAACATAGTTTCTTAACACAACAACAATTGAAGTTTAGTAATATTGCAGCTATCACTCTAAAGAAATTAAAGACAGCTATCACAAAATCGAATTCCAACATTTCTAGTTCAACATTTATTCTACTTGAACATTTATCGCAGGCGTAAGATCACGAGCGACTTGCAAAATTCGGTTATTCTCAATTAAAATCGGGAATTTATCCCTTGGAAAACACGGCGAAGTTTTATGGTAGTTGCGACGAAATTTCGTCTACATTATAAATCAGGTCGCAACGTAATTTGCAACATAAATTACCCTGATTATCCTTTCGGTTGTATATTCCGCTCGCTTGTTTCAATTTTGCCGACGGCTTTAAGTTTCAGTACTAAAAGGGAGTCATAAGATATTAAAGAAGAAAAAAGTAGATCTTGAACTAGAATGAAGTTCAGGATTTAATAATATGACGGGTTCTTATTGACGTTGGCTTTTCGCTTTTTATCTCCTCCGTACAACGAATTTAAGAGAAAACTCAGTTCTATTAATATTGTAATTACCGTATTTGCTACCGAAACAACTTTACAATCAAGATCATTAAGATGCTAATTATTTTTTATGATTCTCGAAATTTTCAAGGCGATTTTGTCTAAACAAAGAGTTCTTTTCTAGGACAGTTACGCAGTGTTATGCAGTTATCGGTTTCTTTTTTACAAATTAGTTCTAGTTACTTTCAAACTACTTAGTACTGTACAAAACTGTACTGTAGGTATTATTTTCACCTATTCCGCAGAACGACAAACCCGTCATAAAAACATTGATTTGTCTAAATGTACAATCCATTTCAAATAAAATCGACCAACTCGTCATCGAGATAACTAAAAATTCCACGGATTTTGCCTACCTATAAGAGTAGAAAATAAATACATGATACAGAACTATGAAATTGCCAGTGCATTTTGTAGAAGACAGCGCAAACATGGGAGGCCACTAGTACTTGTGAGGCGGGGTGTTGAGTATGAGCTCCTACATGATTTGAATGACATGTCTATCGAAATTGACATTGAGATTGCAGCGATTAGACTTGTTAAGTCCAACGTTGTAGTGATATCCTTATACAGATCACCTAACGGAAGCATCGACGTATTTATGGACTGTCTCTCGGAGCTAACATATACAGTAAGGTTTTTATAACACCGTACATAGCCCCTATGTTCGATTTTATACGTCCCATGTCAACACATGGGCAGTTATGCAGCCAACATTACTCCTATTGCAAACATGAGGCGTATACGTATACATACATCTAATCTCGTTGATACATAACTACGTAATAAACATAACCTCGTAAATAAATCACCTTTTATTTGTCAAATAAAATTAAAAGATCTTATCAAATAGTGAATAGAAAAGCAACAAATATTATATCTAAGGAAGAGTATCAACGTTTTAATAAATGTTCGAAATGTCCACCTTCGCATTCCATACAATTTGCAAGTCTATTATGAAATTCTTGCAAACAGTTTGATAAAAAATTAGGTTTGGTTTGCAATTCCTCAAATGCTGTAAGTATGCGTGTTTTTAAGTCTTCAATATTCGTTATATTTATATTGTTATAAATTTTTGATTTCAGGTATCCCCAAAGAAAATAATCGTTAGGCGATAAATCTGGTGAACGGGCCGGCCAAATTTTCCGACCAAACCTGCCTCTCCATTTATCAGGAAAAGTTACATTCAAAAAGTGTGAAATAGCTGCAGTAGAATGTGCTGGGGCCCCATCCATCTGGAATCAGGGATTTTCAATATTCAAATCTTGAATTCGAGGAACAATTCGTGTTCTCAGCAATTCTAAGAATTTGGTTGAATTGGAATTTCCGTCAATGAAGTATGGTCCTACAAGTGCAGTACCAATGATACATGCCCAAACATTGACTCGTGCATTATATTGCGTATGTGTTAAATTTTGACGATGATCATTAGTCCGTGACCAATACCTAATAGTGCAATTGAAACGAATCAATTAGATTTCAGTGAAACAAATTCTTTTTATACAAACCGAAAATTTTGAGAATTAACTGAACCATTTAAAGAAAAAGATGCTTCATCGGTAAACAATATTTTTGTTAAAATGTTGTCATTTTCATTAATTATATTAAATAAGGTTTAACAAAAATCTATGCGTTTTATTTTAGCTTCAGGCAAGAGTTCTTGGTGATTACTAAATTTGTATGCTTTGTATTTATACATTTTAAAAATTCTACGTACAGACGTTTTTGAAATGTTAAAGTGCTGTGCAATCTTAGTTGTTGCTGTTATTGGGCTTTCTTCGATGAAACATAAAACATTTAATTTTAGTTCTTCGGTAAGTACCTACATGGGAAGGTTTATTTTTCTTTTTGTGTGTGCTTATTATACAACCATCCATATTAAATGTTTTAATAATTGTGTGGATGATTGATAGAGCCGGTATTGGTCTGTCGGGATACTTTGCAGCAAAGTGATCTCGTATACTTCTAATACTGTTTCCAGCTTGATACAAATTTATAATTTCAATTTTTTCGTCTTTAGAATACATTTTAGGAATTATTTTATCTTGTCACGACTTTGACAGTTATCAATAAAATTGTTTATCTAGAAATCAATTAGGAGTAATGTTGGTTGCATAACTGCCCATGAGTTGACATGGGACATATAAAATCGAACATAGGGCTATGTACGGTGTTATAAAAACCTCACTGTATATTGCAGTACAATGCAAGGGTCTTCATCGCTGGGGACTTCAATGTGGATTTCTTAAATAAAACAAGCACCAGAGATAATTTATTGAATTTATTTCAAACTTTTAATCTGGGGTTGATAGCAATGCAGCCTACCAGAATAACACCTAACAGCCAAACGTCTATAGATAACATTTTTACAAACTTAGACGGCCATAAACATAAAACGATCTGGAAAATTATTCATCAAATAACTGGGAAAAGTACAAAGCAAACTGATAATATACAAATATCACCTGACAACATGAATCAACACTTTATAGAGAAAGTAAGAGATGATGGTGATCAATCAACAACTTACGCGCAGGAGATGCTTGCAAGAACTAATAAGAGCAAATTCCTGTAACCTAGCTCTTGTAACCAGAACACTAAACACTTTAACCCACTGAACACCAAATTCACCGACGCGTTTCAACAGCAATGCTGTCATTATCAAGCGAGTTTTATTATCGCCTTGATAATAACCAGCAATGAAATATTAACAGTGAAGAATAACCAGCAATGAAATATTAACGATCATTTACGAGATCAAATGTAAGAGCACGCCAGACCACTACGGATTCTCTACAAAACTATTAAGAGCGATTGCTCCTGCTATCGCCGATCCCCTGACAATGATCATAAACGGCTGCATTTCGGATGGACTTTTTCCAAGGGAATTAAAAATCGCAAAGGTCGTGCCGGTGCACAAAAAAGGAGATATCAACGATCCTGGTAATTATAGACCAATATCGATACTACCGGTGATTTCGAAGATTTTAGAGTTGGTAATAATGAAAATACATAAACAAATTGTTGAAAGAATGCTTGATGATTGAAAGATGGCTTTCGATTTCATTGCAAATTCATGATCACGCGCAAAGCTATAGATCTAAAATTTACTTAGGAAAAAGGAATGTTTTCAAGAATTTCTGTATTATTATTAAGTAAATATTGCAAAATACCTGATGACGTTAAGATTGCTATGTTGTCAAGTTGTGTTAGTGCTATTAGAGACCAAGGATTGCAACTGCACATCTACATGTGATACATTTAAACGTAAAGAACAGGAGAAAAAATCGTTAGATACAGTGCGTTTGAAATATATTATAATCCATGCAAAAATACAGTATTCCACAGGCATAAATATTTTATCCGAAATTTAAAAGAAGGAGAGTTTGACCAGTTTCAAACTGACAGATATATCGTTTACGATTGAGAACTATGGTAATGATTGTAAAACTTGTCCAAGATATTAAAAAAGTTATATAAAGAAGCTGCTGATCCATCATGAAATACCATATTTACTATTTCCTAAAACAGGTATAGACGTAAGATTTAATTGAGGGTGATATTGCAGCGCAATCTATTATACACTCTTGCATGAGCTGCTGGAGTTTGCCTGCTCTTGAAGTTCCCCATCCAGTTTGAGAGCCTTAATAAATTGCAATACCGGTGATGGTTTCAGAAAAGGTATTTCTTCTTCGTTTATGATGTTTTTGGCAAGATGGTTGGCACAGGTTTCTGTGATAGAACTTGCAGTCGCTGTACTGTCACTGAATAGGCTAAAAATAGTTATCTTATTGTTGTAGATTATTTTTCTAGGTGGCTACAATAATTCCGATACAAACAAAATAATCTCCAGAAATAGTAAATCAGTTAGTTCAATTATATTTAGATCATGGTAAAATTATTTGTTTATGACATATTCGTATTATTTGTGATTCCATTCCGACCAATATTTTCTGAACATAAACCTAACCATTCCGCTATTCTTTCGAAAAGATTCAGTATAATTACATAATCTCCTCTTTTTCCAAATGGTCAAAAGCTATCTAAGTTGGTCATAATTTGCTAGCAAATGGCGATTATTTACGAGGCAATAATAAACACAATTGTGAAATGTGGCTTCATTTTCAAAACCACGAATTTGCTATTGAGCCTATCCGCTAAACGCGGTTCTAAGTTGAGAATTTCGTTGATATAACTTATATGTATGCTATGCATACACTATTTCTTTTAGAGGCAAAATTTTCATGTGGAATATAACTAACAGTACCATACTATCTATTTTATTCAGTAGAAACAGTTTTTGCTCTTTCACAACCTTTTCAATGTTGCTGTTTTCAGTTTGTCCTTATTTTTGGTGTGGCAACTCCCAATCTCTGGTCGTCGGTACAGAAATCAATGGTAAACATTCCATATTGTTTGACATATGCATTCGCATGTGGGCAACTGTAGAAATAGAAAAAAAGCAACATTAATTAAGATGTTCATATCATTGAACTTTGCTCTCTGATCTGTGTCTTTCAAAAGTGCATTTAACTGTATTTATCTAAGTATTGATGTCGTACATATGAGAATAACATCATTTAATTCATTCATTTTACTTATATAAATCATGACGCTGATGCGAATAATTTATCCTCATATTCGATTTGAAATTGGCCGTGATGGTAAGCCGCAGGCGGCCAGGCGTTAGCCCATATCGTGCTAATTTCGTACCACGTTCTAGGATGAAACCGAAGGTTTCCCCAACCAGACAACCAGCGGGCGAACTACTCCTTGGCGAACCGACTTTTGTCCACCCCTACTATCTTCACCAAATCCTCTCGCCACGCCCGTTTCCGTGAGTGTGGCCACCAGGGATGGGGTAGTGCAGCTGCAGAGTGCTCAAGGTAAGTGCCGTAGGGTGCCTCACTTACCCACCGTATATTCCGACAGTTAGCGGCCGGACACCAGAACGTA
The DNA here is from genome assembly GCA_023690525.1 of Holotrichia oblita. Classification (NCBI taxonomy): domain Eukaryota; kingdom Metazoa; phylum Arthropoda; class Insecta; order Coleoptera; family Scarabaeidae; genus Holotrichia; species Holotrichia oblita. The sequence continues at coordinate 54,910,251 of CM043016.1, read as the reverse complement.
TGCCCATGCCTACGCCCGAGCATCCTCCCCTATATACGAAGTCTACTCCCGCCACGCCCGTTGTCCTGAAACTATGAAATCAGGGATTGGGTAGTGCAGCTGCAGAGTTTTAAGAGTCGACGCTATAGGGTGAACGCCGACCCTAAAATTTATCCCCATATGTACGAAATGATGTGAGCGGTTTGTTTAGTAGCTGCCTAAGGTAGAAGCAGGGCACCTGTTAGCTGTAGTCTAAAACTAACTCCAGCCAAAGACAATGACAAAGAAATATCAAATGTGTTATTGTAGTTATACGTATTTTAAGTAAGTAGGTAAGTAATTTTACTAGTATTTTTATTTTAGAGACCCAGGTATAAAATACGTCAATAAATCAATACAGTAAATCATACAACCACAAATAGAAAGAAAAGAGAAGAGAAAGAACAAACAAGGTATTTAATCTATTTTATATGATTAAAACAGTTCAAATTCACATTTACATTTTATAACAAATTCACACAATTAAATAACGACCCACTACGAAGAAACAAGTTTAGTTAGTGGGATTGTAAGAAAACAAAAGGGAAGGCGATAATGCTACCGACAACTTTTAAACAGCGCGGTATGCATCACTAACGTATTTTAGAGGATTAGCCGACAATTCATCGGATATATAAACCGTAGTGACAGAAAGAAAAGCTCTCGTTGAATACATATAACCACTCGTCAAGAGTGTTACTACGTAAGAAAAATGTTCTAACTGCGTTGAGACCTTAACGGTGCACCATAGAGAAGCCAACAACATCTAACATCATATCAAGGGTCAACTAACCACCTATAAAAAAAAAGAAAATCTTTGCAGGGAGGACGAGTGAAGATCGAAGAGAGAGCTTCCACCATACAGACATATTATTAACACACAAATTTAAGGTAAATTAATGTAATTAATTTTAATTACTAATCGAGCAATTTTATTTCTTTTAATTTTAAGTAAATTTTCAAAAAATTGTTTCTTAAAATTTAAAATACTATTTAAAGTAAAAAAAAAAATACAATTTGACTAGTGGTGCCATCTCTAAGTAGATATCTAGAATTAGATGATTGCAAAATAATGTAGTGAAAAATAAATTGTATGTATATATATTTTTTTGTATCTGTTTATGTTGTGTTAATTTTCATAATTTAATAAAAAGGCATTTCGTTTAACAAAGTTTAACAAAGCATATATTTAGTTCATCCTGCTAGTGTGGACAGCACGTAAGTACATCTGAAAATATATATCAATAAATATCATATGTCGTGCATGAAAAATATATCAAGCGATCACGATTTATGTGATAGTGATGTGATGATAACTGTGTGTAGTTGTAAAGAATGACGCACAGAGCTTTGTTAATAAATCTTTTGTTTTTCAATATAATAGTACTTAACAAAACATAACATGATTATAATTAGCTGTCATAATGGATACAATATTTTAATTAAACCGCAATGCTACATAAAACGTTAAATGTAGTTAGTTGCTTTATTTAGTTTTAAATAGCATTACGAGATGATATTTTTGTTAGAATCAAGTATTATAATACATGCAATTAATACAATCCCATTATTTCATATCATCAACTTCCATTAACACGAAATTTTGTACTACAAAGATATGGAAATTAGTCTGAAAGAACATAGAACATACAAGACATGTAGGTATTACATAACATGAAACTACCGTATCTGGTTCAATTACGTATATACAAAAAAAAAACACACGCGAGAATATTCTGAATACAATGGAACCCATTCCTACTCAGTTGATCACATCGTTGTCCGGCTGCTATAATATCGCAAAAGCGCCATACAAAAAAAAAACCATACAGATTTTACTGTTACGAAATGTACTTATAAAATCAAATTCGACTACGATGAAAAACATGATAACGAAGTAAATTTGCATATCCTCGCGATGAGTGTACCGAAATATCACTGGCACTAACAACTATTATATCGCGTTAATAAAGGAAATTGGACGACCGTAATAATTACTGTCGTCCATATCTAGGATTATACTTTTGTCACTAATGAATATTTTTGAAGAGGCTATTATATTGTGCAGGGTATTTTATACAGAATGCCATCGATCGATTGATTGCAAAATACATAAAATAGAAAAAATATATATACAGGATGACCGCTTAGTGTTATATATGTATATATTCGTGGATAAGAGAGCTAATTGAATCTTTTTTATTTCATGTATGTATTGCATTGATTTTACACTACACTAAACACCATACAGCACCAAATAGTGTCTGAAACATTTCACTAGTGTTACTATGAATCATACAGTATGTTTCTGGAACCTTTCGGTACATATTTGAAACTTTTATGAAACATGTCATAAATATCAATTTGTCCGCGAATGTTTCAAAAAGTGTAATGTTTCTGTAATATTTCTGCAATATAGTTCGAAATGTTTCTGCACTGTTTCTCATACAGAACTGAACAATGTGTGAAACATTTCTCTGATGTTACAATGAATATATATGAAATATGTCAGAAGTATCGATTTGTACATACAAATATATATCGTTCCTTGGATGTAAAATTATCCTATCCCCATTTTTTGCTATTTTGACAGTATCTCTTGATTTGATACTACAAGAACTTTTATATTAGATGGTGAACACAAGCTAGGTCGAGGTTTGACTGCTATCAGCAGTAACTGTGAAAATGGCGATCCTTCCGCATCAAATTTAAAATTACTTGTAGTATAAAATCAACAGATATTGTCGAAATAAGCACAAAAGTAGAGATAGGCCACTTCTGCATCCAGGCGACGATATACCTACAGGAAGCCAGTTAAGTTCAAATCAAGTGGATGTATGTCACAAGCCTCGTATATATATGTTAACTTGTTTTATAATATACAAAGCAATACACAAGAATAAGTTGTACATTTAATTTGCTTTGCTACTGTTTCTGTGCATAGCCGGCTTAATATTGAGATAGTAACTGTAGTACAATCCAACAGGCTGTAATGTTGCAAATTAAAAGATTGATGAAGTTCTAAAAGAGTATCTTAGGTGATAAACTTTGCTGGTGAATAAGGTTGAACAATAAAACTAAAATATGTCATATAAATACAGTTTATTTAAAAATAGCTTAGTATATATGTATATAAGATGGAAAAACGTAACGATGAAGTACTATATATTTATCTTTAAGTGAATATATAAGTAATTATTACATATCTTAACTCAGACGTCTTCTATGTTCGAATGTTTCCTCCTAATAAAAGATTGTAGGTTAGAGTACGGAATATGAATGTACCCTTCTTCTTTAGCTAAACATAATGCCGCTTGTCTAAGCCATGGGGCAACATGCACAGCTATTTCGTTTTCTGTACCCTGAGGTTGATGCTGCCTCACTGTATCTATTAACAATGAAACAAATGTATCTACAGCTACAGGTTAGGTCGCTACGTGATCAAATTGTTGTGCAAAAAGAATCTATTTGTATCTATACCTACAGGAAAAAATATAGCCAAATAAAACTTACCATTGTAAACAAACTTCGCTTACACAACACTGAACACAACAGCAAACTAAAATTCGCGTAAACTGCGGCATTAACAACATATAGCGGAATGGTAGGCATCGTGGGCATGCCGCATGCGCCATGCGCGAGCTTCAAAGTTGTAAGCTATAACCGACTCCGCAACGCAGCCGTTACAAAAGATTATCGTCTCTATTAAAAATGTTATATTTACAATATAATTATTGTAATGTTTGTATTTATTAGGTGGAGAACATTAAATTCATACTATTATTTTACGTATTTATTATAACATTTTTAATTATTCATAAAGATGATATTCATTACAACTAGATGTTACACACTTAAACTATAGTCTATCAATCATTCAAAAGTGACCGTTATTCTCGTCTTCATACAATGTTACCAACTTTACTTTTTAGTACATTAATTGTAATACATAACATTTCCTCCCTTGTTAATTCAAACACAAAAAAAAACTAAAAAATACATAATATAATTTACACAGTAATAAGGTAAGTACAATTTTAATTTACAAATCTAGTATTACTCTAGGTTTCTTAATTCTTTCAGATCTCCTTAAGGTAGGTGCTGGATCACTATTATTAACTACAGTGAATTCAGGTGATTTATTTACATTACTATCACTAAGCATATTATTATCTCCTTTTACACTTGTTTGACTTTTGTTAGGTGAATTTTCTGAGTGTGCAAAATTACTTGAAGTAATAGAAGTGGTCGTTACAGGTAAGTTTAAACGATTTTCTATTTCACTATTGGAACATTGATCATTGTCTATCTTTATTGTAGATATTTGATTTAGATGTCTTTTTAAAATTTTGCCATTCTCTAATTTCACTGCAAATATTACATTACCTAATTGCTCAACAATTGTAGCATTCAGCCAATTGTTCTTGCTTACACTATAATCTTTTACCATTACCTTATCTCCCACTTTTAATTTATTCACTCTTTTCCCATTATAATACTGCTTTTGTTGAACTTGTTTGTTATTCACATTTTGTCTGTTACAGGGTAACAAAAGATTTAACCGAGAACGTAATTGTCTACCAGTTTGAAGTTCTGCTGGTGAGCAAGATGTCGTACAATGTGGCGTAATACGATAAGCAAATAAATATTTTGGTAATGCATCTGTAACTGATTGATTCGATAATAAAATTTTCTTTAAACTAGTTTTAATTGTTTTGACCGCATTTTCAGCTGCACCGTTGCAATAAGGTGAATATACTGGCGTTGTTATATGAGTAATACCATTAGATTCAAGAAAACGTTTGAAAGTATAAGAACAAAATTGAGTACCGTTATCAGTTACTAACGTAACAGGTAAACCCCATCGTGCGAAATAATCTCTAAATTTTGAAATAGTTACCTCGGAACTAATAGAACTCATTTCAAATACTTCTACCCACTTGGAATAAGCATCCAAAATTATTAAATACATTTTACCAAGTATTGGTCCTAGCAAATCTGCATGTAACCTAATGGACGGTCCTTCTGGCCATTTCCAATTACTCAATTCAGTTTTTGGTGGATTATTTTGAAGTTGTAAACATATCTGACAACTTTTTATAATATTCTCTAACTCCTTATCTAAATTTGGCCACCATAGAAATGATCTAGCTAATGCCTTAGTCTTTACAATACCTAAATGAGTAGAATGCAATTCCTTAAGCAAAACATTTCTAAACTTTGTTGGTATTACAACTCGATATCCCCACATTATACAGTTTTGCTCTAAAGTTAATTCATGTCGACGTGTATAATAAGGACTAATATCATTACTAATATTGGTACTCGGCCATCCATACAAAATATAATGTTTTACTCTACTTAGTATAGGATCATTATTAGTTTGAATACGAATGCTTTTTACAGATATGTGTGGAATATTTTCTTCTATAAAATTTAAGTATGACACTTCCCGAACTACGTTTGTATTGGTATTTAAAGGAATACGAGATAAACCGTCTGCACCATTTTTACTTGACTCAACATATTTTATATTATAATTATACCCTGAGAATATAACTGCCCATCTTTGTAACCTACTTGCTGCCATTATTGGTATTCCCTTTTTCGGACCTAATAAATTAACTAATGGTTTATGATCTGTAATTAAATCCTGCCATACAGATAAGTATGAAATCTTTGAACTCCGTAAACCAATGCTAAACTTTCCTTATCTAATTGTGAATAACCTTGCTCATTTTTATTTAATGTGCGCGACACATATGCTACTGCTTTTTCTTCTCCATTTGGCATAAGTTGACTCAGAACTGCAGCTAATCCATAACTGCTTGCATCACATGTTAGCTTTAATTTTAAATGTGGATCGTAATGAACTAGGTAAGGTTCTGAAGTCATAATTTTTTTAACTTTTTTAAAAGCACTGTCACAATCCCTTGACCATTTCCACAATACATTTTTTTCTAGTAATTTATATAATGGCTTTAATATTATTGAAAGATTCTTTAAAAATCTACCATAATAATTTACTGTACCTAAAAATGCTTGTAATTGCTTTGTATTTTCAGGAATGGGAGCCTCACTAATAGCTTTAACTTTCATAGGGTCCATATGTATACCATCTTTATCTACTTTATGTCCTAGAAAACTAACTTCCTGAGTAAAAAATGAACATTTGCTTTTCTTTAATGTTAAGCCTACTTCTTGAATTTTACTTAAAACTTTACATGTTTTCTGGTATACTTCATCTATATTTTTACCCGAAATTAGTATATCATCAATAAAGACTATAACTCCCGGTATACCTTGTACTATCTTTTCCATTTCCCTCTGAAACCACCCTGGTGCACTGGCAATACCGTATACTAATCTTTGATATTGAAATAGACCTCTATGCGTTGAAATGGTCAAAAGTGATTTACTATGTTCATCTAATTTAATCTGGTTATAAGCGTCTGAAACACTAATTTAGTAAATATTGCTGCTCCATTTAATGAATTTAATAGATCCTCTATTTTTGGAATAGGGTATCTATCAATACGTAAACATTTATTAATTGTTAGTTTAAAATTACCTGCAAGACGAATAGAATTATCGTGCTTTACTACTGGCACAATTGGTGTGCCCCAATCTGAATGATTTACAGCTTTTAAAATTTCTAAGCTCAGTAATCTATCTATTTCTTTATTAACTTTGTCTTTCATAGCATATGGTAAATTGTAAGGTCTAAAAAATATTGGTTGGCAATTTTCATGCAGTTGTAAATGCAGCTCTTTATTATAACAACCTAATTTATCTGTAAATACCTCGGAAAACTTATCAATCAAACATCCAGTTAATTTAGATATTCCATCATTTGCAATATTATTCATACTCATGCCTAGTTCGTGCATCCAATGACGTCCAAGTAACGGATTTGGTCCGCCATTTTTAAAAATAACCAGTTTTAAACATTTTTCAACCTTATCTAACGTTACTTTAACATTTACATAGCCTAAACATGGAATAATTTGACCTGAATAACTTTTGAACTGCCAATCAGATGGATTGACGGTTAAATGTTTTAGATATTTACAATATAAATTTTCATTTATCGCAGAAATATTTGAACCAGTATCTATTTCGAATTCCAATAAAGTTTGATCAACTAACAATTTGGTTTTAATTGGTTCAATTACATTATCGTTAGTTTTAATTACACAATCTTTAGTTTCGCTTAAATTACAAATACTTTTAGAACTATCAGAATTAACGTTAATATTGTTTAAATAATTAAACTCTTCTACCTCACCTAATTTCTCTTCATTTGTAAAGTTTACCCTCTCATTTGCTCTGCCTGTTCTCCATTTTCCTTCTTCGTTTCTCTCACGCTTGTCCTTCGTTGATCGTCCATGTATCTCCCCTTCTTTCTTTGTGTATTCTCCTTTTCTACTGAAATGGCGTTGTCTGTCAACTGTAGTTTTACATGCCCTGACAATGTGCCCTAATTTTCCGCATTTCTTGCATTTGTAGTTCTTATAATAACAGATTTTTGCTAAGTGTGTTCCAGAATTACATCGAAAACATTTTAGTGCATTACGTCGACCGTCTTCTTCCTTTTCTTCACCTTTATTATAATTTATATTGCTGCCACTTTTCTTTTCATATCCATTCATCATATCAACTTCTTTCGTAGTTGCTTCTAGCGATGTAGCCAATTCAATTGCTTTTTTGTATGTCAGGTTAGTTTCACTCAATAATCTCTTCTTAATATGTACGTCTGTTACACCACATACCAGTTGATCTCTTAAATTTTCTTCCAAGTCTTTAAAATTACAATGTAACGATAATTTCTTGAGTTGTGCAACATAATCATTTATAGTTTCACCATGTCTTTGCTTCCTATCTTTAAATTTAAATCGTTCTGTAACTTCAGTTGGTTTCGGTTTGAGATGATTCGTCATAAATACATTAATTTCATTTAACGTCAATTTCGGTGGTTTTTGTGGAGTACACAAATCTCTTAATAACATATACGAATCATTACTTAATAATGTAAGTAAAATCGGTACCTTCTTATCGTCACTGACTTCATTTGCAATAAAATACTGCTCTAAACGTTCAAACCATACTTCCCAGTCTGTATTTATTTCAAATTCCTTAAAATTCACTTTTTCTGCCATTTTACCCGCTATTTTCTTTCTTTTTTTATTTTTTATAACCTCTGTTCCACGTGGTCTTCTTTTATCTAGCTAATCCATACTTTTCTCGTCGCCAATTTGTAATGTTTGTGTGTATTAGGTGGAGAACATTAAATTCATACTATTATTTTACGTATTTATTATAACATTTTTAATTATTCATAAAGATGATATTCATTACAACTAGATGTTACACACTTAAACTATAGTCTATCAATCATTCAAAAGTGACCGTTATTCTCGTCTTCATACAATGTTACCAACTTTACTTTTTAGTACATTAATTGTAATACATAACAATTATCAACTATGCATTCTTTGAACAAAAGTTATAGATTACTTCGTCGATTTTATAGTTTAGTCTGCTAATGAAATACCTATATGTAATATTTATGAAGCGATACTGAAATATAACCTTAGAAACCACGATGTTTAGTTACTTTGAAACATAAATGTAACATTGCTGCAATCCTATCAGTGAAATGATATCATTTCGAAACATTGGAAACCTAAAGGAAATGTTTCTGAAATATATGGTGCTGTATGGGGCAGTTCTAAAAAAACAATGGGGAAGGGAGTTTCTTTTATTCCTTTGAAAACCGTAAGCATCTCTTTCTTTAAAACTCAATACATTAGAATCCTAAGTAAAACTAGTAAATAACCTTATTAAAAATATTAAAGAACAGAAACAAACCCATAAATAAAGTTTAAATAAAGCATTTCAATAAACAGCAACATATTGTATTCAGAATTCCATGAGAAGTTAGGTTATTTATTGCTTAGAATCATTTAAGTAAAAAATTGACATTTTAAGTGTACAGATGTGTGCAAAAAAATGGGACAACTCTTATGAGCATAAATCCCAAGTTTACCAAGTACCTAAGTATGTCATATTACAGATTATCAAAGGATTTCTAACATTTCTGACGTTTTCAATCTCTGACAAGTACTTTGACATTATTGCAATTAATTACGTAGACTGTGATAGCCGTTTAGAGTTTTGTTAACTGATAAGTAACCGCCCAATTAATAATCCAAATTTTCTTTTTAATATTTGCTTCTCCGACAAATGTTCGTTTTATTTAAATCGTCTAGTTAACTGTCATAATTGCCGCCATTGATCAGATTCCAATCCGCAGATATTTCGCGAAGAACTTACCGAACATCACCACAAAAATTAAAAAATTATTGGACCTTTCTTCTTGGATGATAATTTGAACAGAGAAATGTATTTGGAATTGTTGGAAAACAATGTAGATCCGATATTGACTAACATTATTGAGAACGATGATCAGTATAGTGCAGACCACCAGCATAGAGCTCCTCCGAACTACACAGAATTTGTTCGACAGTATTTAAACGAAAAGTTTCCTGGGTCGTAGATTGGGAGGAGACACCACATTTAATAGCCAGTAAGATCACCTGATTTGTCGCTCTTAGACTTCTTTTGGTGGAGCCACCTAACAACCAAGATTTAAAAAACTTAACCAACTAGTCTAAACGGACTGTGACAACGTATTACTAACGAATGCCGTCAAATCGCTGCACAAATGCTCCAGAGTGTGCGCCGACGTTTTGAGCAGAATTTTGTCCATTGCATAGAAGTTGGTGGTGATCAATTCGAACATTTACTAAGCTGATATGAATTTTTGCTGTCTGTGGCGATGTTGTGCATTCAATTACATTATTTAAATGTTTCCACGATAATGCAATTATCCATCTGTAGCCATATAATATCTCTATCTATTGTGTCATAGTTTTTTTATTGGCTTGTTTCTACAAAAACTGAAACATCTTTGCATTATTATTTGTTATGAAATCGTATTAAACGCGTAATTGTTATAAACTTAATAAAAACGCTAAAAAATAAAAGAGATTGTTTAAAATGTCATCTGCGTGAATATATGTCATTTAAATGTTTTCTCATCTGAAATAAAAATAACGAAGAATATAGACAACGAATTCATAAAATTATTGCCAATAATGTGAAGCGCAAATCATCATGCTGAAACCAGTGTCGGTCATTAAAATTTGAGCGACTGTTTATTGGCAGCATATGTAAGTCATTTTGCCAATTGCATTTGAAAAATGTAGCCCAACAGCATGTTGTCCATATATTCCAGATCACATGTTCAGTTTAAAATATCGGTGATTATCTACTACCTGCAATAACCTAAGCACCCACGACACATTAAAAAAAAACGGAGTTTCCATCTGCATAATTGTGATAACTGCATTGGTTGGGTCTGGAGATAAAGAAAAACATCTTGAAATGTCATAGGATTTAAATTTGAGATGCTCCGATAATTCTTTAATAATACGTCCAATAAATTAATTTTTCTTTTGTATTTCCATCATAAAATCATTCACGAAATGTTCAAAATAATTTTTATCTCTAGAGAAAATTAGAATGAAAGATAAATATACTTTTCCTCACATAAATTAGACGGCGAATTTATCCACATGTTACTTTTATAGACAGTAGGTAATATAAATTTTTATTATTATGTTGAACGTAGAGAGAAGTAAAAAGAATGTACTTTCATGATAAAAGAACGTAGAATTGCGTCTGGTTTTTTTATTACAAGTTACGAAAAGTTCTGTTCGTTTAATTTATGGGAAAACTTAGAATAAACGGGTGGGCGTGGCAACGATTGCGGTAGTAGGAATCCCGTGCGACTTGAAATAAACGAGACTCACTTGTCTCGGAGAACTTGAAGTAAACGAGATTTGCCTGTAGTTCGATTAAGATTGATTTGAAGATTGTGATGGCCTAATCATAACTTTCAAATGTTTTTCACCTCTTAATAATTTTAAATACTTCACGCGCATTTTCAAGGTGTTATGTGTTATTCAAGTATGCGTTTACAATCATTTTTCTCATGGTGCCGTTAACATATTCCGCTACATTGAATTGTCCGATCGTAGAAGCAATACACCACCCCAAGCTTAATAAGTTAACCGTAGCAGTTATACATTGACTTTCTTTTTTGGTTGTGTTTTTCTCTTCTTCCTCTTTTATCTATTATAGCTATTTATTTATTTTTCGTGTTTGCCAATTTTTCCTATTTTGTCCCATCGACTAGTCGGTCGATACCCCACCGAATCCCGCTCTACTGAATCGTATATTTGAGATAACACTACTGATTATCTATAGGTTCAATTCCTATCAGAAATGTATTTTTTTAATTTATATTTATAAGATATTAAAGATTTTATTTTATTTTAAATATACAGCGTGGTGCAACTAAGATGGGGTGGACGATTGTAACTAAACGATGAGGAATTTCGAAAAACCTTTCTGGAATTTGATTGACGGCTACATGGGCTACGTTTTAAAAATATTTATTTTATACAGAGTGATCGAACCAGTCGGTGACGAACCAAACTTATGTTTTTTTTAATGGAACACTCGGTATTAGAATATTCCAATCGATTTTGCTAATCAATACAAACAATTTGATATAACATTAGTTGGGTCTAAAACTCATAATTACAGAGAGAAAAGCGATTACAGTTGAAAAAACGCTACAATGTCCGTCCATTTTATACCAAAACCGGATATGAATATTAAAAAATTAAATGCATTATTGAATGTGCTATAGTCTTCGGTAAAATAATGGTCTGCACTCAACTTGAAATTATTCACTATGATACAGGGTGATCGAGTTTTGTAAATCCAATTCGAACTTACTTTTTTCAAATGGAACACCCTGTATATTATGTTTCTGTGTTAAAGAGCACTTTATCAGCTTTCCAAATGAAATTTTTTGAGATTTGTTACGTTTAAACATTTAAAGTCATCAAAATACTCATCCAGTTAGTATTTTAATAAAGATGCTGCAAAAAAGTGAATCAGTGACTGTCATCCCCGTCAAAACATTAAATTCTCTATTTGTGATTTATTCTTGATTTATTATTAATTATTCAATAGAAATGACTCACTACTACTGCAGAGGAATTGGTAAATATGGTGTTTATACTGGGCGACTGCCAAAAATGCCCACTGTTGGCTAGTAGAATATATGCATCCCGATATCCGGAATACGAAAGAAAGCCAAGACCTGATGCATTTCGAAGTTTATTGGAGAGATTTCAACAAACAGGAAACGTTGCATTTACAAAACGTAAAGTAATTAACAAATCTGTCACAAATGAAGCAAAGCAGATGACGGTGTTATTAGCAGTTGAAGAAAATCCTCAAGAAAGTACCTCTGGAATTGAAAGAGTGTCTGGCATTGAACGTACCAGCATTAAAAGGATAAAAAAAAATATAAATATCATCCATATCATATGGAGAGAATTATTCTGAATTTTACTTTTAAATAAGATTTGGGATGATCCAAATTTCATCGATAATGTAATGTTTACTGATGAGGCTATTTTTAAAAGCAATGGAATGGTTAACCGGCATAACATGCATTATTATTCTGTAGAAAATCCACACTGGATTCGTCAAATTGACAATCAAAATAAATGGTCGATAAACGTCTGGGGTGGAATAATTAGCTCGGGTGTAATAGGACCTTTCTTTTTTGAAGAACGGTTAACTGGCGAAGCATATCTAAATTTTCTTAGAAATGGGTTGCCACTACTTCTAGAAATTCTAAATTTGAGAGCAAGAGAGCAATTTTGGTTTCAACACCATGGGGCTCCCCCTCATTACCACAGAAACATAAGAGCTTATCTCGATAACTGGAAAGCAAATCGCTGGATCGGACGCGGTGGACCAATTGCGTGGCCACCGAGATCACCCGATCTGTCACCAATAGATTATTTTTTGTGGGGGCATGTTAAATATAATGTTTATAAAGACATTCCTACAACAGTAGAGGGTATGAAGGCCAGAATAAGGCGGAGTTCTTACAATATTTCGGAACGCATTTTCATTTATCAGTCGGCTCGAAATGTGGCGACGGCGAATTGTTTGAACATCTATTGTAGTATTGTTTAATAGTTACCAATATTGTAATTTTTGTTACCAATGTTTTTTATTAACATTAAATCTACTTAACATTTTTATATTTTGTGCATATTGAGTTTTCTTTTGTTTGTTTAGTGTAGACCATTATTTTATCTAAGAGTATGGCACATTCAATGATACACTTAATTTTTTAATATTCTTATCCGGTATTGATATAAAATGGACGAACATTGTAGCGTTTTTTCAATTTTAATCGCTTTTCTCTCCGTAATTATGGATTTTAGACCCAACTAATGTTATATCAAATTGTTTGTATTGATTAGCAAAATCGATTGGAATATTCTAATACCGAGTGTTCCTTTTAAAAAAACATAAGTTTGGTTCGTCACCGACTGGTTCGATCACCCTGTATAAAATAAATATTTTTAAAACGTAGCCCATGTAGCCATCAATAGAATTCCAGAAAGGTTTTTCGAAATTCCTCATCGTTTCGTAACAATCGTCCACCCCATCTTGGTTGCACCACTCTGTATAGGTGCCGCATATCAGGGTGTTAGTAAATAAGTGCGACAAACTTCAGGGGGTTATTCTGCATGCAAAAATAATGACAGTTTGCTATATAAACGTCCGTCCGCAAGTGCTTAGTTTCAGAGTTATAGGGTGTTAAAGTTTTCTTAAAAACTGACGATTTATTTATTGCTCTGAAACTGGTCGAGATAGGCCAATGAAATTTGGTGGGTTTTAAGAGATGGTTATTGCGCATTTCTTGACATCCAACCAAGAATTTTATATTCATCATTGGCGTGCATATGGACAATGATCTTAATTTTTTAAAGAAAAAAATGGTACGCCACTGAGATATTTCAAATTAGAAATCATTTTTGAATTTGCCATTCAATTTGTGATAAAAAAACCTCTCTTTCCTTTTTTTCGTGTGAGGCGCCGTTTTTATGCAAAAAAATAACATCTTAACGTGTATTTTTCATTTCTTTAATACATTATCTAGTAGGCTACTGAACTACTGAACTCTTTAATACAATAGCATTAAACTAGAACAATAACAGAAAATAAGACTAAAAAATGTTAAGTAAGCGCAAAGCTACAACAAATGTTGAAAATGACCTCCCTTAGACATGACACAACTTTCAACTCTTCGCCTCATTGATTGTTGTATTCACGCAAAAATTCCTGGTGTATTTCTTATTGTCTCACAGCTGGCTATAATTCGATTCCTAAGGTCATCAACATTTTCGACGGGAGTGGAATAAACTAATGACTTAAGAAAACCCCAAATGCAAAAATCTAAAGGATTTAACTCCGGTGATCGAGCAGGCCAATGTTCCGTACCTCCCCTACCTATCCAACGATTTGGATACACTGTATCTAAGTGATTACGTACATTAATGCTAAAATGAACTGGTGCGCCATCATGCATGAGCCATAAGTGTTGTCTCAGCTGTAGAGGAATATCTTCAAGAAGGCCAGGTAACTTAGTCTTAGTGGGAGGAAATATGGACCGATTAAATGAGCATCAATTACCCCAAGCCATTACATTGACAGAAAAGTGATGCTGAAAATGAGCTTCAAAAATTCCATGTGGATTTTCCTCAGCCCATAAGTGATTATTATGGAAATTTCGTATACACTGTCGTCCAAAATTAGTCTCGTCAGTAAACAAAACGCCATTTACAAAATTAGGAATTTGAGCGATTTGATGAAAGATACATTGGGAAAAAAATAGGCGGGGAAAAAGTCTCTAGGTAGTAGAGCTTGCACACGTTGAATATGAAACGGATACAATTGCTGTTCTTTAAGAATTTTGAATACAGTGAAGTGGCTTACATTCAATATGTTGGCAATTTTTCGAGTACTTGTTGTACTCAGGTGACTCCGCTGTTAACTCGAGAACTTCTTCTTCTAGTTGCACAGTTCGTACTTCTCGAGGGCGCCCGCAGTAAGCCGTTTGTTTCTGAAATGTACCATTTTCACGCAAGCGTTAGTGAAGACGAGCAAATATTGTGTGGTGAGGTACCATACGTCCTGGATACAACACAGCATACAATCGTCTAGCTTGGCGACCATTTCCATTACTTCGACCATAGACAAAATGCATGTCTGTTAATTCTGCATTTGAAAAATCTTCCATTATTTTCAATAAAAGAAAAATTGATTACTTATTAACAATAATTTTATAGCTAACTAAAAGCTTAATAATGATGAGTTGCTATTTTGACACTTCGTTAATATATTTGTATTTAACAATGCATTGATATTGAATGTCGACAGTAGCCTACTAGATAATGTATTAAAGAAATGAAAAATACACGTTAAGGTGTTTTATTTTTTTGCATAAAAACGGCGCCTTACACGAAAAAAAAGGCAAGAGAGGTTTCTTATCACAAATTGAATGGCAAATTCAAAAATGATTTTTAATTTGAAATATCTCAGTGGAGTACCATTTTTTTTCTTTAAAAAATTAAGATCATTACCCGTATGCACGCCAATGATGAATATAAAATTCTTGTTTGGATGTCAAGAAATGCGCAATAACCATCTCTTAAAACCCACCAAATTTCATGTGCCTATCTCGACCGGTTTCAGAGCAATAAATAAACCGTCAGTTTTTAAGAAAAACTTTAACACCCTATAACTCCGAAACTAAGCATTTGCGGACGGACGTTTATATAGCAAACTGTCATTATTTTTGCATGCAGAATCACCCCCTGAAGTTTGTCGCACTTATTTACTAACACCCTGTAGTTTCACAGAATAATATTGTATATTAACATTTTATAGTTTCCTTTCTATCTTAATTTGTAGAAAGAGTCGGTGCAGCAGAAATTTTATTAAAGGCAGATAAAAGGGCCGGAAAACGCAGTTACATACATCTATATCAAATGGGTTGCTTTATTCATTCTAGCAAGAATTTCATTTCGCCCAGTTGATTTTGGATGCACATAGTTACTAAAGCAAAACTATATACATAATGTCAAAATTAAATCGTTCCGCCAACGAAACAGATACGCGGAAAGGAAACTAGAAAATTAATTCTGCCAGTGGCAGTCTAGAATTACCATTAAAAATTCTTAATGTAATACAACCGACCATCGCAAATTCTGTGAATGTAATATACATGTTTCGTAACATAAAGGAATTACTACTTACTAGGGAGATTAAAATTAATATTTACAATACAATTGATTATACATATAGAATGAAATAATGTCTCCAAAATAAAAATATGTGTGCTTTTGATTTTAATTTTTAGGTGTACAT
The DNA here is from genome assembly GCA_023690525.1 of Holotrichia oblita. Classification (NCBI taxonomy): domain Eukaryota; kingdom Metazoa; phylum Arthropoda; class Insecta; order Coleoptera; family Scarabaeidae; genus Holotrichia; species Holotrichia oblita. The sequence goes on along the minus strand of CM043016.1, from coordinate 54,893,856 downwards.
GAATTTCAAATTAATGAACTGCTTACAGCAATTATTGTTTTGTACTTTTGATTTCTGAACTTCATAACCAACAGAAAGAAACTTCTTAAGAACCAAAGAGCTTTTCCATTTCCCTTATTTAGTACAATCAGAATAAAGTTTGCTATAAATAAATAAAAAAAAGTATTTTTCGGTGTACGGTCTGCACTCGATATCGTTCTGGTGCCTTCACTGTTGAGTCCAACATGAAAGTATAATATTTGGAAATGGAGAAGCCTCCCGAGGGATGCTACCGAAAGAAGGAGCTTTCAAGTAAGTGGAAAAAACTTTCTTCGACGACAGTGGAAAAAATCCAAATAATTCACTTTACGAAATAAAGAGACGGGTTGCTGCAATCTACGAGTCAGATTTTATTTACATTTACCTCACTTCGTTCGATGAAGTACATTCACATGCAATACACAATACGTTATATCATGATTGTATTGATTTTGGAATTGCCAGCTTTAAATTCGTAGGACAGAGAATTCTGACAATATTCTATCAGCAGAATTGAGAAACTACTCAAACAATTGTAGAAATAGCTCTATTAGATCATTCGAGAAAATAATTAAAAATTTCTAGCCTCTATTAATAATTGTTATAGGACATCATGTTTTTTTTAAATTTTCGAATAGTTACGCAAAAAGCGAAACGTATTCAATAAAATATTTAATCCAAAATGTTGGATATATTTGGGGATGCTAAGGGATGAAGCAATGGTAATTAGTTATGATCTAAAAATGTTTTATCTGTGGTTGGTGCTAGTTACATCAACTTCTTCAGCTATATTGCTTGTTGGACTACCGCTGCATTTTTTCCTGTGTAATTTATGTTTGTGTAAAAGAGTTTAATAACCTGTGTGTGGTGCTGTAAATCACTTTGCACCTAACAGCCAACGATAGATCGGTGGCGATATAATTACGATAAAAATGTAACTTCCACTTCGAAGAATTGATCCCCGGACCCCATCAATCTTTCACATCAATGGATAGCCGCTTAACCACTGCGGCTGTCAACCTGGTTAATTACTGGATGGTCAACTTCTATACCACAATGAAAGAGAGAGAATTATATTTTAGACATTATTTAGTTTACCCTGATTGATTATATTATCGAGACGGGCTATAACTTCATTCTATAGTAGAACTAAGAATCTAGCCAAATGTTAACATTTTGACGGTATTGCATATGACCTTCGTCAGACTAGCGTGGATTATGTACTGATCATTACCTGTAATTGTTTCTGTACTTCTTTTTCTGAGAATTCTACGAACTGATGCCTCGGTTCCCATCGTTACAAAATACTTTAATTTCATACAATGTATCAAATCGAAAAGCTTTTGTTCGTTGTTTTAACGAGCTATTCACTTTTACGTGATATCTGGAACCGCAATCTTATTTAAACTAATTTTGCTTTTTATTGTACAACTAGGTTTACATTAGCTGCTTTCTATTTGCTTCTAAAGTGGAGTGAGATGAAAAGTTCATCCCACTTTACTTTAATTTAATCGTACATCTTTCTCATACATAACCATAAAATGTGATTGTAAAATGTACATAACTTTCAAAACCCCCACTATAATTGAGAATTCTTCTTGAAGTGAGTGTGCTATCGAACTTGTGCTTGAGCGGGATGGGGGAAGCAAAACATATTACTTACTCATTAGAAGATTAGAAAGAGTGAGAATTGTGGCAAATAGAAAATAGCTATTGTATGCTATGTAAAAGTATATATTGGAAGTGGGTTAATTGAAAACCATGTAATCCTGAACATACCCTCGACCTTGGTAGCTCCTAGAAGCTTGCAACATAATTCTATTTTTGGAAGAGGACATACGTTGCAGTAATTTACACTAATCCTGTATTTAATTCCTCAAACAGGTAAACAGATCAATAGCCGCAGAGGTTGAGGAGGAGATTGCTGTGGTCTGAGGTGTAATTGTAGAGAGGGATGGTTATACTTCTCGGAGGATTGTAACCGGATCGATTTACCATTCACCGTTGTGAGTAATGTAGTTAACAGTACAGCATTATAAACAGCGAGATAGTGAACACAAAGATTTGGCAAAACATTTAGGCAATATCCTCAGCAATGTCAAATTGGTATAACTAACCTGAATCGTTAACAGAATATAAAGTCATACGATCTTAATTGAGTCCTTTTATTTGGATATTGTTAGAAGAAACTACTCAAAACTTGCAGTTAAATTTTCTTCTCGTATTGCACTCCGGTCACACAACAAACTAAGATGATATCAGTACTCATAACCTTCGAAATATGGTCCATTTCTAAACGAATTCCATAAATTTGGTATACTTCAACTTAAATTGTAGCTATTTTTCATTTTCTATCCAACTTAGAAAATCTACAACTGGCATGTTCGAAAGAATTGCTCTAATTTTGAGCAGGATTTGAAACCAGCGTAACTAGTTGAGAGCTGGTTTTGAAATTAGCTAAGCTAGCTGCGAGCTGGCTTTGAATTGCGTTAAAAACCAACTCAAAACCAGGTCTTAACCAGTTAAATTGCTATAAAAACGAACTTTCAACCAACTAGGCTGCTTTGAAAACCAACTAATCCAAAACCAACTATTGTGTGAAGCCACTAAACTGGGTATGAAATGCAATTTTTCGTCTCCATTCCTATTTAAAGTAGCAGCTAACTCACTATTTCTAGCTTGGATTCAGGAGAAAATTTTCTTGCTTCCATCTTTCGTGTAAGTATACATAAATATCAGTAACAATACCGTTCTTCCACTTAATTTACTGACACCTTAAGACCCTAATATGACAGGAATTAATTTGTTCTTCGTCGTACTTCAAATTTGTGTAATATAATTTTCTAACCAAAGCAACTTCCAGAATCGGTATCGGAATCAAAGCGGGAAAATCAAATTAAAATTTATAAGCGATCCATAATCGAATCTATTAAATTCTGTTCAATATCTCCTAATCCAAATGCCAGAATTTGTATTCCGAAGTTTAATTACATCGTCAACGATTGTGGTTAAACGGCGTTTTGTTATTAATTAAACTTCGTTTTCATTGAAGTTTTTATTTAAATTCAGATTCGTTCCCCTTCCGAAAAAAATATTAATAACAGAATATATCTTAAGGAGCCTGATATAAGTTTCCTACCTTGCGTTTCCCCTACAGAATTCGTCTCATTGAAATTGCAAATGAACCAATTTCGAAAACAATTAATAATATCGCTCCGTTGTCAGCTGCCGGTAACAATTCGTATCCGACTTGCTGTTATAATTAAATATTAAAAGTAACAAAGGGGAAACTGATGACATCCCTAAGCGCTTGAGAAGCTCCGCCAAGAATAAGTAGAGAAAGGAAGGCACTTAAACGAAGGATAGGTTGGTTTCAAAATCTAACATAGCACAGCTCATGATCACCGCTCGAGGAAACCAAAACGAAAGGAATACCCCTATTTCTGCGTCTGTGTGTGCGAGTTAGTATCCTTATATATGTCTTATATACGTTTCTGGATTGCAAGCAGCGGCATTGTTTTAAAGGCTTTCTGCATATTCATGAGTTTCTTACCGGGGCTTAATGGGAACCCATAAGCACCGCCTTCCTCACACAATGTTTGACACTCCCCAAGGACTTGGGGAATGTGTCGCAGGCTATACATCTCGTCCTTGCCTCATACATGTTCTCCCTCTCGTTGTTTTAGCGTTTTCGTTCTACTTCGTCCTGGGGGATTCTTGCTGACAATCGAATCTAAGCTAAAATTACACCAATTGTCCTTTAGAGACCATTTGAGGAAAATTAGAATTTTTGATTGCGTATATATCGTGGACTACGAAAATTATTTGAATGACGATTGCCTCTAGAATGTGGTCTTAAATAATATGAACGTAATGGATTTAAACTACAAAGGAAAGTAACTAAAAACTTTATCGTTTTGTAAAGTTAGTTCCCCGTGGAGTAAATCTGGTTGTAATGATATGTCGTAGCCTTGATGTTTTAAATTTGCAGGGTCTCTATTCAATTATTCTTTCAGGCTAGAAAGATTAGGTCAATAGACAAGCAGAGTCCATCATAGAATTAATTATCAATTTATTATCTCTATACTCTAGTATAAGAGTTCTCTTTTCACGGCGCTTCTTGCTTTGAAAATAAAAGAGAATTATTATTCTGGTTGCTACTGTTGTTAAAATCAATACCATCATATATTGATCAGATGTTAAATTTGTTAAATTAATCATTTAAATTAGAGGAGCTACATAATCCAGCAGCGTTAAGGGTCCACTGCCAATATTTGGCGTGCATTAGTATTTCTTGCTTTTAAGTTTGGCGGGTAGTAAATGTCTAAAGTATGAAAAATATACGTACATAATGAACAATTTCTTTGATGTACATATGTGGAAAATACAACGAAGAAATTATCTAGTGTGAATGGGTTGTTACGGGTGCCGAAAGCTTAAAATATAATGTTACTTCTGTAACACATAACGAATCCACTTTTAGGGATCCTACTGTTTGCGATGATCAGCTACTTCTCGATGAGGACCTCAGATGGCGTTCGAAATTGGGTTCTTTGCTTTGGACAGATAGCTTTTGACATAAGTCAAGTCTATCTCAAATTTTTTACGAAGTTGTTCCGGCATCTGTGGAAGAAAATTAGGTAGTCGATCTGTCAACATTAAATCAACCAGCGATTGGCCTAAGATACTTCAAACTTGCCACAGTACCTCGCCCAGCATATGAAAATTGAACTTTAAGAGCCGGTAGTAGAATTTTGGTCGATGCAAGGCCAGTAAGAGAATTCGGACAGGCATTGAATTTATATCATAAAATTACGGTCTTTTATATTCAAAGCCGGTACTATCTATTTACTGCTAAATGTTATTAAACACGGCTCGAATTATAGATCAAAGGAAACCTGAGATTATTTCATTTTACAACAACTCAAGATACTGGCCAATGGTGATGTTCTATGGTCTGTTCAAAGTTGCGGGAATAAACTTCTTAATGATAAACATGACAGACTCGACTTTTGTGAAGCACTTATCGGACGTTGCATGAATGACGAAAACTTTGTCAAAAATATTTTATTCACTGATGAATCCCCTTTCATATTGCATGGACATCACAATCCTTCTGTTACACGCTATTGGTCTAAAAGATAATCAACACGTAACTTACAACGCTCACACTCAATATCCCCAAAAGATGAATGTGTGGACAGGTCTTTTAGGAGACCACATAATTGGCCCCTCTTTTATTGAAGGCAATTTGAACGCAGAAAGATATTTACAGCTTCTACAATATATTGTGTTACCGTACATTGGAAAACGTGGCAATGCGCGATGTTTGGTTTCAGCAAGACAGAACAGAAAATAATATCCCATTTGTCCAGAAGGAAGCATATCCACCAAATATTCCAAAAACTAGGCCAATTGAGGATTTTTGGAATTTATTGTGCCAAGAGGAAATGAGAAGAAGAAAGGATGAGAAGCCAAAACGACCAACGAACCTATTCTAAAAATCAAGAAATCTGTGAAAAACTTGACTATAGTGTTATCCAAAAGATGCTTAATAATGTTAGCAGTAAACTTCGTAAAATCGAAGATGAGGATTCACTTTCCTTATATAAAAGTAAATAATTAATAAAAATGAAATGTTTGAACCATCCAATGCATTTATTTTAGAAATAAAATTTTTTTTTTAATTGTTTTCGAATTTCCAAATTTGTGCATCTACTTTGTTGGTATACATATGTTAAATATGCAAAACTTTCCCTTCGAGTGAGAATTAAGACCAGTGGAATAGCTACATGAAGTTAATGGAAGTGTCCTGTATTTAAAAATTATACTTTCTTTATTTGTTTCCAGCAGGTAATCCATTATAACCCCTTTAGTAGCTAATTAAGGCCAAGTTTGTTAAGGTTTATGTTGTCTTCTGTTAGTTTCTCAAATATTTCCTCTAATTAGCGGAAAAAGTTGTTAGTAATTTTATAATAAATGTGCGTTCCCTTCGTTTCCTAGAGAGTATAGGACAAAAAAACTTCTATAATATCGGTAGACTGTTTCAGTTTCCAGCGTGTCCTACAAATTTTTGCTGTACTTTTAAACTAGAATTTTGTGGATTATTATCTACCATTTATCATTTTCGATTACATAAAAAAAAATAATTTTAACCTAAATAAAAAATATTTATTTAAATGCTGAATATACGTAAACATCTGTCACGCATTTACTATAAACATCGCAAAAAATATGAAAAATCCCGGGAGAACGAAACTACAAAATTTCAAAATCCATTAGTTCCTACAATAATATTTCACGAGCATTTTGCAGTATACACATATACAATTCTACGCTCTCCATCGTTATTTATAATGCATTTATAAAATATAACCCCTTTTCGGCCAATAGACATACGAAAAAAAATTCGTATTTATACTGCCTAGTAGCATGAATAATCCCTGCTCTAAATCATCCTAATGTTTTTAACGCCCGCATTAGCCGGCATTTCTAGACATTTTTATGTTAGTTAAATGATCGCAAACGAGCGAAATCTGTGTATGATTTATATTTTTCATTTCGGAGGGTATATTTGTATGAAGTATACAATGGATTGTTCTATCAGGTGAAGAAGTAAAGTCAAATGTTAAATCAATAAGCAGATTTGCATTGTGTGCCTGTCTTTTTGACCCCATTAACAATAAAGTAGTTTTGCAACTTTTTCACATTTCAAACAATTAAGATCGTCCAACCAAAGTTTTAGAACAAGACGTGAACATGTAAACAACATTATTGTACATACAGCGCAGATTTTAAGATTGAGTATCGATTCAAAAAGTTCGTTTACTTCTTTAAATTATGATGATTGCTATCATTACGGGATAGCTAATGACAATATAATAGCGATAGGGTACATTAACAAGTAGGTCACATCGTTGCTTTTCAAATATCAACGATATATGTATATAGATGAAGGTTATTGATGTTATTTATATTTTTCCGGGTTATATCGGAGATGTTTTGCTCTTTCTTTTCTCAGAAACATACAAGCTACAAAACTGAAGCGCATCTCGGTGCCGTTTTTATTAATACAGTTAATATTCAGTTATGGCGAAAAGCTTTTATGCACCAGGGATTATAAATTTGTTAAGTGCACGAGAAAAATGTAAAATTATGTGGGTACTGGTTAGAAAATATGGTATATAATACGAATTATATTTTAATTCTGAAATATTTTGTTATATTATATTATAATCACATTAAATAAAATATACAATACGTTTCCTTTTTGTGTGAACGAAGCTTCTATCCATTTACTTGGAAACCTTTGGCCATTTTCTGACTGCGACAGCATCGGAAATTGTTACGCTATCTAGTTGAAATATACATATTGTGTATTTATTAAGAGCCTGTCAAATTAACAATACTTCATGTGACAGATGTCATCATCATTAAATATTACGGATAAGTTAAGGCAATCTTGGAAGAATAAAACTGAAATTAGATTTTAAAAGTTTTTGGCGTGTATTTCAATCAATCAAGAATTAGGATTTAGAAATTTGAAGTGATTCTGAGCGATATTTTTAATAAATATTTTGCGAAAAAGAATCCTCATATGCTTCTCAAAGTTTTGCGTTAATTTTTATTACTCCTAGACTAGCTTTTTGCAAAGATAAAAATGTGGTTTAATAAACCGTCACAAACAGAACAGAACAAAAATCTGAATTTTATTCCAAAAAATAATGCTGATAGTTACCTACCAGTCAAAACCAAATGTCTCCCTTGAATTACCCACAAATGTTGTTACTTGTACACAATAACTGTTGTTGGGTTCTGATAGGTAGGCATGTAGCTGCTATGCTTTTTGGAACAAACCTATGAGAGTAAACAGTCTAATACTGACATCTTTATGAATTTCATTTGCTAAAAGCTTTACCATATTATTTAAGAACTTTATCTGAAAACTAGTAACCTTGGTCAGTCACCACTGCAGGATCTCAATCTTCTACGTCTTTAGCAGTCTTACGACGAATCCGTAATCTTCTGCTAGTGATGTTTCCAAACAACCTAGTTTCCATTACATTATTCGTCGATTTCATGTTGCAGCACCTCAGTATACTCACTTTATTTTTCTCACAAAACAAACTGGTTATAAGCAACATTATTGCAAATCCAGAGAAAAGCAAGTTAAGTTCTCTCATTTTATCTAAGGAATCCATTAAAATGCTCTGATTCAGTGACAAAATGGAAAGAAATGTGTTAACCTAAATCTGAGATTGGTAGAGGTTGTCCAAATCCCACTGGTATCATTGGTATTCTCATATTTTCTATTAGCTTACTCAGTGTCTCTGTTATACATATAAAGTGTTACATGCTTATTAATCTTTACCTTGTTCTGCTTCGATGCATAGATATTTGACATCGTTATTCATCTATTTCGCGTTTAATTTCTTTGATCGTTCATGTTATATTTTCCTCCTTGCTGCTTCAACGTTTTCCATGGTGTATATATGGGATTTGCTTACAATCTATCCTTCGATTATTATATTTTATTCGGGCTGTCATCTATTCTTGGATCCCTCTCATTGAAGGCTTCATATGTCTATAAAATCCATTAGAACTCGACGTTTGTCGGTCGTTCCTCTACGCTCCTTTTGTTTTGAAGTTACGTTTACCTCATTCTATTTGAAACAATTTTTCCTTCATTGCAATCTTCATGTTATAAACTTAATAGGTAAAACCTGTTAATTGGTTGCTAGGTTAACTCTTCCTTCGTTAGATGGTGTTGTTCTTCGGAAGGCCATGTTAAAGATCCCGACTACCACAGTACACAGGCGCTAACAGGTGACGGTTGCTTCCGAAAATATCTTTACCATTGAGGAAAGGTGGCTTCGGACGAGTGTCCACACTGGACCAAGATCAGACGCGAGTATGAAGAAACATCTGGAAAAACCTTCACACTTGAAAGCGCAAGAGACAACTTGGTTTCCGCACTATATGGCAATTTAGTACTTAAGTGCTTTGCAACAATTGTAAAATGATAAGAGAAAGACTACAGACTCAGAAGACGAGAAGGAAGGCACACACTGCACTAAACAAATGCAGAAGCGGGTTCCAGTGCAGGGTGAAAGAGCTCAAAGAGGGGTTTTTAGTCGGTAAAAATTTGATACAACCTGCAAATGACAACTGAGTAGGAGTCTTCTCGAAGATTTTGTCCTCTATAAAATAAAAATTATTCTAGCCAATTTTAGTTATTTAAAACGAACTGTTTCTTTCATTTCCCCTATTCTCGAAACTTCGTAGCGATGGAGTATATTTTCCCTTTCCGGACTATTCTTCCCTTGATTTTCCACGTGATATTTCGTTCACTTTGTTTTTGGTTGTCGGTTGTGGAACATAGTTTTGTCGTAGTGACCACTTTCACTAACGTAGTGTATATATGCTGCATCAGAAAAATGTTTACTTCAGATCTTGATATCGAGTTATATCGTATCGTTAATTTTATGGCATTTGAATATTTAAAGACAATCTGGATTTTATGTGTGATTTGCTCTACGAAGGTAAGTTTAGGCACGTGTTCATCCATTACAATTTTTTAATTTTTCTTTTCCTTCCTTTCAGAGCTTCTAGTATATGCGTAACCCTAATACGTTAATAAAGATTACCCTTAACCCCTCACCCTTCTGCTTTCCGGAGTCAGTACACTAAGATTCATCGAAGCGTTTGTGAAATCAGTGGCGCTACTGTATCCATTTTCACCCACAACCGTCTTCACTGGGTCATGTCGCCTTCGGCACCCACCAACAGGTAGGTCGCAAGCGCCAACATTTACTAAGTTCTGAACCTTTTGTAAAATTTTGGTTTTATTTTAGTTTACCAGTAATGCAGTAAAGGGACTTAAACATACTATGATTATATCTGATATCAGAAAGTTATATTGATGTTGAAGTACACTACAAAGTGTTTTACCACATTTTTATAGACATTATAGGAAGTACATACAAACATATCCCACTATAATTACGTTAAAATTCTCTTCTTGGACAAATCTATTATCAACAACCCTAGTAGTAGTAATAACCATAGAAAGTATTTCATTAGTTACTGGTTAGTTGGAATATAATAGTTTATTTGTTTTAATGAAAAATGAATGAATATTAAATGGAGATGAAACTACGACATCAAAATTAAACAATATCGAGTATAAAGTGCAAATTTTTGAACGTTTTGAATGTTAAAATCAGTTTGGAATTTTTTGAAAAAAAACAAAAGAAAACAAACAGGAAGACATTGACTTATATGGAGCGCTATGTATACCTCACCTTCAATTGAACTAGTTCTCACTAACTAAACTAAAATATCTCAACATCTCCCAACTATTCTAATCTTGAACACATCAGCTGATGTTAATTTTCCCCGATTGTCATTTGGCAGCTATTACATAGAAAACGTTCGACAGCTCATAAGCTATCTCTACTGCATTTCTAAATTTCAAAAATCTTCTAGTTGTTTAACTACTTATTTTCATCCGCGATAGGAGTAAATATAAAATATCAGAGGATAAAAGTGTCGCTGCGATTTCTCGTCCCGATGTTCCAGCGTATGCTCCTGGTCTTGATAGATTACTGTAAATTTTTTCCTAAGGAGGAATCCGAAACCAGGATTAATATAATGTTATGGTTAACTTGTTGAATTTGGAAGGCCAAGATATTCCAATGGTTCCAACGATATAAAAATCTAGCAAATCAGAAAAGGTGGCAGATCTACATAATTAAGCTGGATAGCATTTTAGACCATAGACTTTTTTAAATTTCTTTGAACCTGATCTACATACGTACATAGTTCATATCAAACTATTGGGAACGAAAAAGGTTCCTTCTGTTTTCAAAGCAAACATTGTAAATATCATATCGTCAAAAATTGAGTCTAAAATTGATGTCTTCCAATACAATGGATGATATAAACATATATGTACCTATATAAACGGTACACAATAACCACCAAATTCATCTACAATTACTTATCACAATCGAATTTGAACAAGATATATTATATTGAAGAGGTAAACAACCGACCAAACCTACACCATGTAATACATTCCCGAAACCATCTTCAGATTCTCTCAAAAATTCCTTCACGGCTTTCAATTTCTCCACGCCCTAATTTCCTTCTCGTCTTTGCTTTCAACTCCACTCAACCGAAATTAGAATTTCTGCGTTGTTCCTCCACTTGTACGACAATGATGGTATAGTAGGGGAACGAGGAATCCATGTTAGCGGCAATACAAATACACCATCATACACATACTCGCATTGGTGTACACGAATCAGATGTTACCAATTCCATCTCATTAATATTATTCTCCGTTATTGTTGCGTACATAGACACTGTTATACTCTACTTAGCTACAACGTCGTCTTTTGTATTTCTCTGGAAAAGGGTGTAGTGTGTTCGTTGTGCGAGCGAAAGATTGTTTCTCTCCCCATTGTAGGTATACGTATTCTATTCTTCACGTGGCATCGCCTACAGCGCCCTAGTATGGATATTAGTTTTGTTATAATAGTGTTTGACTAAACGCTCGGCTCAAGGATATTTTAGACGCAGAATAAGGACAATAAAGTGTAAATTTCGTCTTTAATTAAGAATACGTAAAACATATACATGTACATATATGTACGTGTTTATATGAGGACAGAACGCGACGTTAGAGCAAACATTTAATCTATTGCAATACGCAGCTCTTGTTTGAAAGGTGAAACGAAAAACAGCGTTAATTAAAATGACAACTACTGAATATATTCACAGACAAAATGAGGCAAGCGTGGTTTCAATTGAAGACAAACAGTCTGTTGGTGTTGCTTTTGAAGAAGTCGACCTTCATTTTACACTGTAGTGGAAAAATAAAACAATTTAGTCTGTTGACATTAACTAATTTCTCTGAAGAAGATCTAGAATCAAAAACAACTATCGTGCCTTCATATAAACTGATTTAAATACACTCATACTTTGAGTTTTCAAAGGATAAAGAAAACAATTTTGTTGCTGTCAGAACTTTTGTCAATTTTACTTTCAAAAATTATGTTTTGACTTATTAGTGTAGACTTATAAAGTATACAAACATATCTGCAGTGCATTTGTCTGTGGCTCATCGTGAAGGGATTAAATCCAGCATTGGGCAAATCAGAAGTTTCTGAAAATATAGAAGAGGACCGCCTTCAAGCTTGTGGTATTTATCCTTGGCTCTTTAATCAAAACAAACTAAACGATTTGGTTCGCTCTCTAAAGCTTTCCAGACGGCAAGACTGGAACAACGAAACCTTCTAGCTCTAGGCACAACAAGTTTCTGTTTTAAATCAAGATGTAGTTCTGTTGTTCAATATTTTGACATACAGAATTTAATGTGTATGTAGAGATGCAATAGTCAATAGTCAGCCAGGTCTATAACATAATCCACAGGAATGGCGTCTATTTATTGGCCCCAATGGAGCCAGCTTAAAGGAAGTACAACTGTTGGTGCCTTTGGTTTATGCGACAAACGTAACAGAAACTTATGAAACTATGGTCTTACTTCTAAGAGAGAGGCAATCAAATATAAAGGCCATGAATGTAAGGTTTGCTGTGATTCGTTGCGGCATTCCTTACAGGTGTACATGGTGGATTCACAAAGTACTGCAATGACATCAAGCACCAATATATAATTATAGAATGATGTACAAGGAAGTCTGATCTTACTGAAAAGAAAAATTTGGAAATGTTACACCGATCGTTTTGAGAAATAAGATAAATAGAGCCGGGAAGAGGCAAAGGGTATGAAAATTAGTAAAAAGTGGGGACGCGTATGACTCTACCACAGTCTAGTCTGTATCGGTGTACTCTACAATATTGGTGGGGACGTAGCTCCCTTCAATCCTCCCCGCTTGAAATATCTTACAACTCATCAAAACGACTGGTATAAACTACGTATATAGAAGATGCATATCGTGGAGATTTTGAAGCTAAGATGTAAACAGAGATAGCTATAATAGTATTCAGATGCATAATTATATATATAATGTGATATAACGCTACTACTACCCTACTGATGTCAACAGAGATAGCTATATAATAGTACTATGTTCATGTTGGCTTCAATTCTGCGTGTAGGCAGGTATAGGGAATGCATCTTCTATATACATATGTACGTAGTACATATACATATATGTATATAACAAATCTCTGGCTTCAAGTCCTTGTGAAAAGCTTGGTCGAAACTCTGGATAAGAATGTCAACCATTTCAAAAGTTTCCCAACTTAAGTGACACATTTCATAGATTTCGGACCACAAATAACAAAATTTTTCAAAGATTCAAACTCACAAATATCCAATTAGGTTCTTGGTCTTTTTTCAAAGCAATTGCACAGTGCTTGTTGAACTGCGCAAAATATGATAACTATTTTTGCAGTGCGAATGATCTGTTCGAGAACTAGAAAAAGATCAATTCACTTGTCACATTTCCCGGATAATAAGCAATGGGCAAAGTAAACATTTTCACCAAGTCATCCGTACCATGAAACATTGTTATCAAAGTCACTAGAATCCTCCCATGATAGGCGGCGTCTTGTTAAGAAAAGTAATAAAATGGTAAACAAAAAAAAGCATGGTTGTCAAATTTTGCAATAAACTAAGAAGATTAAAATTGAAAATATGTTCTGAACTAATTTAGACCATCTATTGGCATCTGGTTCATATATACATACAAAATAATATTGAGTTCCGAAGTTTGTATATGTTTCTTGTTTTTTATTTCAATCCTGTCAATAGTTGCGAGTACTATTTTTGAGTTTACTGTTTCTCTAGGAAATGTGACGTTATAGAGAAAAACTGATTTTACTAATGAATTCGGCAGGCCAAAATTAAGTAAGTGTACACATTTACAAACGAAATGCAGAAATAAATTTGAGATTTGCTGACTAGTATTATTGTAAGCTTATGCAAAATTTTGGCCCCATATAATAAAATTATGTCGGATACTTCATTTTCCCACATCTAAATGCTATTTATTTAGGGAAATTTTGTTATTATTAGATTATTAGATTTTGTACACATATGTAGAACATTATTTATTCTTTCTGGTCACTGCTCAGTAATAATCAGTCGAGTGGATGCTTTGAGAAACTAACTGCTTATTTTGTATTTTGTTTGACTGACCCCTCCCTCTCAATCCCTACTCCCACCGTTTCCCTAAAGACTACTTGTCAGCCCCAAAGTCACACTGTTAGATTAGACCGTACATAGCTGAGACAAGAAGGCTAAAGGGTGATTCACCCAGCCTTGAAAAAATATGAAGACCTTAGATATTATCTAGCAACTTCGACATATTACTTTACCTTCCTCTCTAGCATACTTCTTGTAGTCAAGTCTTAAAAATGTAACTTGGAAATCCAAATTAATAACTAGTTTTATCTATCTATTCAGTTAGGGTTGGACACCTATAGTCCAGGCACTTGAGGTGGGTGCTCTTTGTACCGTTAGTAACTAATTCAACAGTAGAGACTTTTAGATTGATAATTTATTGGCTAGAATTAGGAAGCTTCAAAACATATGAATTTTGTAATTAATATCCGCAATCTGTATTAGTCGCTAACATAATATCATGAATATCGAAATGGCGCCATGACAATTGAAAAAGGACACTTTAATCCGACAAATTGTTCGATTTTGCTTCGACTAGAGTCAGTCTAGGAATTCAGTCGACCGAGTGCGGCCTGTAAGTTGATATAAATCAGCTCTCTCGGTGGTCGGTGCCCTGTGTCGGTCGCGTGCTAATAAATTGCCTCTTCGAGTTAACTATAACAACACAACAAGAAGAACAACGGTGGCTCATGGCTCACAACGACGGAAAACAGTAATTTAGAAGCTCCGGTTTTCCACCGTATCGGTTTTGTGTACCACTAACTGCTGGTAAATGTGATATGTTTGTTTTTTTCCTCCTTGGGGTGTATTTTTCTTCTTATTTTGACGCTCATTGTATTGGAAAAAGGATACGTTATTTGTTTACTTCAGAGAGTGGCTTTTTAAAAGTTTAGAGACGATATAGATACAATAATATGGAATATTTGGTAAATTCGGGATATATTTGGGGAGATAGATACATTTTGTGTAGAACCAGATGTTACATGATCTGTATAATACTATTCATACAGCTTTAAATGGGGAAGATATTTTAAAGAATTATTATTGAGTAGTATTCAAAAGGGATGCTGCAGCACCAACGAATTCTTTAAAGTAGAATCAATCATGCCCTTTCTTTTGTTAGTGCTAGAAAATTGAAATTTATTTTGTTCGAATGCAGTTTTTGAAAAAATGCTCTGGAGGTATTCCGATAGTTTACATAAGACGAGGACAATTAAAAAGCTTTAAATTTGGTAAATAAGTCCCACGAAACTACTTTTTTGACCCAAAAGGTGAAGCAAACGGTTGGATGATAATAAGTATTTCAAGACGAGTTTGATAAATTTTTTGCATTTTATTATTAATATTCGATGACTAGACTAGATTAGATTAATAGCGAGGTTGATTAGGCACTGACTACGTCTCTTGACCGTAACCAATGATTGTTCCATTCTTAATCATTTAGTCTCAGTTGACTTCCAAACTTCTGAAGAAGTTTAGAATCCCCTTGAGGGCTATGGTTCTGACTTCGACCGATTCGAAGTGCTCCTATTCAAGGTGGTGGTACCTTTTGTAGGGCCACCGCCACGCAATTGCGCATAATCTGGTTCGCTATGTCCCTATGTTCGAAAGAAAGTCGGCATTTAACACTACCCACCTTGCCCATCTTCTTGTAGTGATGCCTCAGAGGGCCATGGGCAGTGAATAGAACCGAGATTGTGCTAAGATCTCGTTTGTCGAGGTCCACCAAAGATTTAGCCATAGTGGCTGTGAAAGTAATGAATTTGTTTGATAATATTTATTTTTGACCAGGCCCTCACTGTTGGAGAGGGACATTTAGGTGGTTTTTGGTAAGACCGCAGAATGCCTCTGATTCAATGAATCGTTCAATGTATCTCCTTTCTTTACAAGACCATTGGCAGTCTCATTAGATGAGCATAGCTGTGTTGCTTTGGGCTAGAGCTTTGAAGTTGAGCAGACAGTCCCAAATTAACTTCGACTCAAAGTCTAAGAAAATGTATTAGCGTGTGCCTTGGCATTATCTTTCCAATCATTCCTGCGCCCATTTTTCAATAGCTAATAGCTCTCTAAGAAATGGTTAAACCACTACCTAATATCACCGATACCTTACATCTGGGCCCGTAAATACCTATTCCCACAGATGTGCCAGTTTCGGCTCCGTCCGTGCATCAAGGTATAAATGGATTTGATAGTTCATATCCGCCGAATTCCCATGTTTGATTGTCTTAGATTGCAACTTCAAACTATCTGTCCAAGTCAAACCTGGGAGTCATATCGTCTTCTAATTTTATCAACGCTTCTATTCCTGGTCTGGGCATAACTAAGCCAGTCCAGAGGATCAACTTAGGCATCAGCCCTCACCTCCCCTTCCTCCTTCACCCATAGGACGACTATTGTCAAACCTCGATTTTAGCACGATTAAATATCCAAAATAAAAAACATAACTATTCTAAACCCCGCACACTACAGATTCATTACGACCACATGACAGAAACTGTTTCCATCTTTTAAAAGTACTGTGGGTTAAACAATTACCAAGAGTTCATGTGAAATCAAATGAAAACTGAACAAATAAACGTACCATGTCTGTAGATAAGCAAATAGTTGTTATTTATTGACGTAAATGTGCAACTTTCTTGAAAAATTGTTAAGTAATAATAATAATAATAATAATGACTTTATTTTCCACAATATGAAATTACAGAGTGAGGGTGGGTTAGCATGCGTATAACAAGAAAATAAACTTCATATTCGGAAAATCCATGGGCGGGGTCCAGAAATAAGGTGCATTATGCACATCTGCTTTATACCCAACCCAAAAATCTACAAATAATGATAACATAGCGAAACATCATAGCACTAACAATAACAATACACTATAATCAATCAAACATACAATCATAGGTAGCTATACACTATACTCTACTTAATAGTTTACATTAAAAAAAAGAACCTGGTGGTGGTGGTTGTGTATAGGTCTCCGTGTCGGGACTCTAGTTTCGACATATTTTTTGAGATAATTAACCGTGCCCTAATCTACATCACTGATAGATTTCCCCGAGCGGCGTTGGCGTTCTGTGGTGATTTTAATCTTAGTTTCTCAGATCCTGACAACAGAACGAAACAGGTGCTGGACTTATGTTTACAGTATAACCTGGAAAGTACAGTCCATGGTTTTACAAGACAGGTTGGAGACTCAAAGTCTCGTCCCGATAATATTTTCTGTAACTTACCGTGCAATAATGAGTCAGAAATAGTTGACCTCGGGATATCGGATCACGACGCGCAAATACTGGATTGCTCTATGGGCAATGTGGACAATGGTCTAACCAAAACAACGTTTCGTAAATTCTCTAATGAC
The DNA here is from genome assembly GCA_023690525.1 of Holotrichia oblita. Lineage (NCBI taxonomy): Eukaryota > Metazoa > Arthropoda > Insecta > Coleoptera > Scarabaeidae > Holotrichia > Holotrichia oblita. Next base: position 54,876,322 of record CM043016.1, on the reverse strand, counting down.
AACATCAGTACACTTAATCACTTTTTGAATAAAGAGACTTGGTCTGAGGTTTTCACTGCAGATGAAGCCGCTAATAAAGCGGAGGCATTTCATAAAATTTTTATGTTCCACTTTAATAATTCGCTGCCAAAAATCATTAAAAAGAACAAACAAATTAAAGACAATTCTTGGTCAACTCCAGAAATAAAAAATCAAAAAGAAATACTGATACTTTTACATACTAACCTAAAAAATAATCCCTCAGATTATAATAAAGACATTTACAATCTTCAAAAGGTAAAGTATAATACTTTGCTGAGTGTGGCTAGGCGTGAGTATAATTATAACAAAATAGTTAGTTCTGAAAATTTAAGCAAAGCGATATGGGGTGTCATTAACAGCGAAACCGGGCGAACCAAGACATCAGCTATGCCAGCTGTCGGGGCTGATGAGTTGAATTGCTTTTTTGTAAATCACGCGGACGAGGTAGTGAAAAGAATTCCACGTGGTAGGAAAGTTAGCGTTGATATTAATAATCATGAACAGTCAATGTTTCTTAGACCAATCACGGCATCGGATGTACGTTGTTGCATAAAAAATCTAAAAAATAAGAAAACCTTAGATATCTACGAAATTTCTACAAATCTTATTAAAAATTGTGCATCCGGTATTGTTGAGCCACTAGTTGAGATTATTAACGCTTGCTTCATGAACGGTTGTTTCCCCAATGTGTTTAAATTAGCTAAAGTTATACCTATCTATAAATCTGGACACCCAGCCTTGCCAGAAAATTACCGTCAAATTCATATATTGCCAAGTATTTCCAAAATTATAGAATATGTAATTTTAAAACAGTTTACAGATTATGTTGAAAAACACAATATTCTCGGTAATAGTCAGTTTGGATTTAGGCGTGGTAAAAAAACTTCTGACGCAATTATGACGTTAATAGATTCCATTCAGGAGGCTTTTGAAAATAGAGAGTCTTGTGTGGGTGTATTTACAGATCTCTCCAAGGCTTTCGATTGTGTTAACCACGAAATTCTGTTGGAAAAGCTACAACTCTATGGGTTCAGGGGAATCACCAACAAACTTGTGCGTTCATATCTCTCAGACAGAACACAGATTGTGCACCTAAATCACGTAAAGAGTACACCACTTCAAACAAAACGTGGAGTCCCGCAAGGCTCTATTTTGGGGCCATTTTTGTTTATAATGTACGTAAATGATCTGCCGTGCCATATGAATACTTTCAGCAGGTCTCTGTGCACAACCATGTATGCTGATGATACAAATTTTACATTTCAATCGCACGATGGTAAGTCCACGAATAAAAATATAATTAACCAGGTTGTCTGTCATGCAGAAATCTGGTTTAACTCTTGCGATTTATATATGAATAAAGCAAAGACCGAGGAATGCATATTTTCACTTAAAAGTGATACGGAGTGTAGCAGAGTAAAATTCTTGGGAATCTATTTCGATGCCCATCTCTCGTGGATTCCTCAAGTTGAAGATCTCTGCGGTAGGCTTAATAGCGCAGTGTTTGCTATTAGGAGAACAGCGGCATTGATTAATGAGGACGCGGCCCTTAGAGCATATTTTGGATTATTTCACTCCGTACTTAGTTATGGAATACTAGCGTGGGGGAATGCCTCTTTTACCCAGTTACAGAGGGTTTTTCGCATACAGAAAGCAGCTGTACGTAGTATTGTAGCTGTAAGCTTTGACGAGCACTGTGTGCCAATTTTTCGCCGGTTGGGCATAATGTCATTGTTTTCAACCGTCGTTTATGAAAATTTGTTGTATATAAAGAACCGTGTTGGCGAGATGCCCTGCCACCGGGACCTGCACAATCACGACACTAGAACAAAAAATAATATCGTACCAGAACGCCACCGAATAAATAGATCACGATCTATGGGAATCGACTTCTTTAATGCTCTGCCTCGGGACCTGGTTGCTCTGCCGATGTTGAAGTTTAAAAAATCTATTAAAACAATATTAATAAACATGTGCCTCTATAATATAAATGATTTTTACACTGAAATCAGGCATTGGAAATCGTCAGCTTGCAAACTCTAATGTGTTTTAAATCTCCTCTCTTTGCTTCCCTATTATGTATTTTGTTTTGTTGTATTTCTGTATGTACTACTATTAGATACATCTGTACTAATACCTTTGACGGGTCCATAAATGTGTATTTAACGGACAAATAAACTATCTATCTATCTATCTAATACTCTATTACGTAGGCAAGTCCAGCAACAACATCCTAAACAAACTAATTATGCTAATTACATTACAATGCGGTCATACAATCATAGGTGGCTACACACAATGATTACTCAACACTTATTGCGTAGGCAAACGAGATTTTGTGGACCGTCGAAAAGCAAGTGAAGACAGTGATTTGCATTCATTAGAAATACCGTTATAAACCTTGACAATATTATAAGTAAAACTACGTTCAAAGAAGGCGGTTCTGTGTACAGGGGGTGTCAATAGCCCCTTGCTCCTAACGTTTATATGGTGGACATCTGCTCGAAATGTTATTTTTCTATATAGATATACTGGACATTTAAGAGTAATTATCTTATGAAACAAGCATGCTGAGTGTAATGATCTTCTATCCCTCATATTCAACCAATTCGTTAGCTTTAGGGTGTGAGAAATTCGACAGTACTTTCGTATGCCATGAATTAACCTCAAACATGAGTTCTGCACAAGTTGCACTCTCCTCTGGGTAACCACATCCAAGCATGGCCCATATACTACATCACAGTAATTGAAGTGCGACAAAACTAAGCTATCGCATAGTTTAACTTTCAATTCTTGTGAGAGGCAATCTTTGTTTGCATAGATAGCTCTTAGGTTAGAGTATGCAGTACGAACACATTTAGAAATATGTGATGTAAACCTTAAATTTGTATCCATGATCAAACCCAGGTTTTTTGCCTCGGTAACAAACTTTAGCGGCATGCCATTCAGCTCCAATCGATAATCAACTATATCACATCTCTTGCTAAACAACAGGGCAACAGATTTATCCGGATTTATATGAAGAGAGTGGTCAGCAGAGATAGTGGCAATCGACCGGAGATCACTATTCAACTCATCCTCCGCACGCACGGCGCTATCGCTAGAAAATGAGTATAAGAGCTGAGTGTCATCAGCATACATGTGGTAGCGACAGTGCGAGAGACAACTATGCAAGTTACAGGTGTAAATAGCAAACAGTAGCGGCCCCAAGATCGACCCCTGTGGCACGCCTTGTGTGTTATTCATTGGATTAGACTCCAGCCCATCTGTAATCACCGTCTGAGTGCGGCCAGTTAGGTAACTCCTAAAAAATAAAATAGCATCCTCCGATAATCCGACGAAATGAAGTATCGCCAATAATAATTCATGGTTTAATGTGTCAAATGCTTTGCTGAAATCTAGTAAAACTAAAATACTATCCTGGCTACGATCTGCAGCCCTAATTATGTTGTCCGTCATATCTAGCAAGGCCGTAATACAGCTATGATGTGGACGAAAACCGGACTGGTATGTTGGTAAGATGTCATATAACAGCAAATGATCACGCAATTGCATATCAATAATTTTTTCTAGAATCTTTGATAATGTGCTTTCGACCAATATGCTTATTGGTCGAAAGTGTGCTACAGTAGTCGGATTATTATTCTTTGCTACCGGGATCACTAACGAATGTTTCCACATCGAAGGAAAATAATTTGATAATAAACACGAGTTAATTATGTGTGTCAAAACGGAATTTATGTACGGATAACAGAGCGTTAGCATGAATGCGTTGACACCATCAGCTCCTTTTGCATTAGTTTTAATATCAAATAAAATTGCTATAATAGTCTCAGTATCCACTAATCTCAGTCGAAACAAATTTTTAAAGACATTTTTCCTGTTATGTGCATAAAACTGGACTAGATCTATATTATTTACATTTGGAGGAGGTATAGAACTTATAAAGTACTCATTAAAGGTATTTGGATCCCGAAACGCTGCAGGAATTGGGACATTGGGTTTATTTCCTATATTTAATAATAAGTAAGCACCAAGACTGACGTTGACATTATTGCTCAACAATACTGACGACATTAGTCACATAGCAAGCTTTCACAACCGTTGTTCAAGACATTAAAGTCTTCCTGATGTGGTTATGCACAGAAGTTTTCATTTGACAGTTTGCTGATTATGCTATCAGGACCCATCTAATCATTACTGTTATCTGCTGCTGCTCGTCATATACAATATTTCTGTTTCGCTTCACTGATCCATGTCCATTCTAGTTCCATGAGCTAGAACTGTTTCGGCATTGAGATATTCACCAAGTTTTGCTAAATCTATATCCATCTTTTCGATTAAAGTGAGTGGGATTTGTCATTATTTGCAATGATTATTATTAATTCCTAATGGTAATGTGTAATTATAGTTAAGAATAAAATGAGATGAGATAAAAGAGAAAAAAAAAAAACAAAATAGAATAAATATGTTACCATTCATAATAAATTTCCTTTCCTCACTGTCATTATTATCTCGTCATTCATAAGCTTTCCCTTCGTCATATGCATACAAATTTCGTTTAACTTCTCCATTCCTCCTCTCTCCCCCACCACCTGTTCCGTAATTTCCTCACGTCCATTTTCTACACATCTTTCCCCATATTTCAAGCGTACATTCGCCGCAGGACATTTTCCATTCAATTACCTCCGAGCGTATGTAATATGTAGTCGCGACCAGTCCGACGTTCGCTCAGTGCAGGTCATTCATTTAACTTTATGCCCCTAATTTACACAATCGATTATCATTTCAGATCGTTCCAGCTTTTGTTCAGGCCGATATCTCTCTTGCGAACGTGTAGGCGCACATTCCTAGATGTCGTTTTTGCTATATCTCTCGGTAATAGCGATGATAGTATTGCTGGATAGTCGTATAGGATTAGCGCCGTGGGAAATACATTTTCTTGCCCCAATCGTAGCAATTTATCCGTGTCAATTGGCTTGTACTTGTCTAAAACAAAACAATATTGGCACAGTTGACGGGATACGGTTTTGCTACGCCGGGTATTATTTTTGCTCCATGAGAAGGAAATCTGCAGAATTGCCTTAATCGTTACTTAGTTTCGAATTAATTTTAGATAGAATTTAAATTATGAAACTATATGACTTTGTATTTGCCAATTGCTCTGAAACGGTAAAAGAACTAAAAATGGCAAAGGATATGATAAGTGCTAAGTGAACTATTAAATTTTAAAACCGTAACGGTCGGTTAGTCTACCCATAATCTGGAACGAACATGCAACGAATATCGATTTTCAAGCTCATTACATTCACATAACAACCTCATTATCCGAACCATTTGAAAATCAATTTACTGACAACCAAAGAGCGTTCTAATCATTACGAATATTACTACACGATTATACAAAACCATGCTTTAGACAACTACAATATAGCAAAATATGTTACTATTTTCTGAATGATGTGATTGAGTACATAATCATTTCCAGTTGAGCATTGGTGAATAGACATGCAGTTGTTTAAATTGATCTTTCTATGTTCTGTTATTCTGGCTTCCTTAGATACTTTATGGAATCAATTGATGTTATGATATGCTCGAATACATTGTGTTGTTTTTGCCGTTAAAAATACAGAATGTGCTCACATGTTGCATTAATGGAAACGTCTTCCTCAGTCATCTTTATCTATAGAAAATGATATTCAATTATACAGTGTTTTCATTTCAGAATTATGTTGCGGTTCAATTTTGCGTCAAAATACAGATTTTAATGGTTATGTAAACTGCATCATTTTAGTATTTTTTAATCGTTTATTTTTATTATTATTTTTATTATTATTTTATACCATAACGTTCTCAAGTTCGTAATAACTATATTTTTCAATTGACTGGTAATGAAACGGTCATATTTTACAGCGTGTTAGCAGAGATCCTTTGCAATAGATACAGCCCAATTTACCTTATCCAAAAGTCATCCGTGATCCGAGATATTGCGGTTTTTTTGGTTTTTTTTTTTCGAAATTTACTACTTACTCTCACTCAAACTTAAATTTATGAAAACAATGGACCCCTTTCTCAATATTTCAGCTTGTCTGGCTAGAGGACATGTCAACACACATTATCTATCGGTGACAATTACGTTAAATATTTGGACCAATTAAAAGAAAAAAAATTAAAATTTCTTTTTTTTATGAAACTGTAGTCGCTAAATAAATAGTCACAAAGGTGGCGATTGTGTCTATTGCAAATGGTCTTTATTAACACGCTTTAAAGTATGACCGCTTCATTACCAGTTACCCTGCATAATATTGAGGATTAGGTTTCTCACTCACGTCATCGTTTCAGTATATACATAAATCGGAGGCCTACCAACAATTGAAACAACTTTGTGGACGTAAGCTACTGTAATATTGAGGTATTACTGCAGGAACCCCACTCCTGCTACAAGTTCCAAATTCAAAAGATTTGGACAACTCTCATACCCTGATTTATACTGGACGTGTTGGACATCTATTATCTATCTAGACATTCTCAAAACCTGGATGTTTTATTTAGGGTGCTGACCTCAGATCACTAAAAAGCATCAATAAGTACAAACAGCCGATATCGGAAATGAGTCTTGCTATCTAGACCAGTGGTCTCGACTTCACGACCTGCAAGGCAAGACCGGTTACCTGCACCAAATCCTAAAAACCTAATCCGGGCAGCCATAGCATGCCAGATATACGTAATTCAAAAGTGCTGGAGTAAATGTGATCGGTTTAGGCGCTCGTGAAGTTGTGGAGCTATTAATATGGCCCTAAGCCTAAAGAATGCCTGCAAAGTTTGAACGCGCCTAACCTAGACAATAGTGCCTACCATATCACATGACAGATGCAGGCTAATTATCGGTCCTCAAATCCAAGTTTTCCGAAGGATAGACTCTTTAAAAGTAATTTGAAGACAAGGTCAAAGGGAAAAACGAATTACGAAAAGATGGTCCTCTCTCCGAAAATGGAATATAACTGTCTGATAAGAAAGATCGGAAGAGACAACAAAGCGTATCGAAGTGAAATATGAACTGATTTGACTTTGTACGGAAAAGTCAAATCAGAAGACCCGCACAATGTGTCTCGAAGAATGAAAAAAGAAACCGGCCCCCAAGCTGAAGATCGAGCATGGCTTAATGAGATTTCCTACTAGTTAGAAGGCGAATGCCCTGAATAGCAGTTTTCAGGATTATTTTACTCAAAATAGTCCCGATTAAGAGAGAGAATTCCAGGTCGCTTTGTATAAAGTTAACAAGATAGATTCAAGTCTATCAATGGATGTGTCTCCCAAAGAGGTCCTGTAAGTTATGAAGAATATTCTTAAAAGAAAGACCGCTATAGACGCGCTAAATAATCCACTGCTGAAGCTGTTTGTTCGACTGACATACTACCAAAGTAGGTGCTAGGATCATACCGGCAACGGAAACGTAAGGAAGAATCAAACAATGAACAATTTTCTAGAAACTGCTGTTGGACCCAAATACTAATCATCTAGAAAATAGCCGAATTATAGACAACGACCAGTTCTGATTTAGACCTGGACATTCAACCAAGGTTAGAGCTTTTGATAATCGCGTTACTACCGCGTCTTCAGCAGTAACCAGACGACCGTAATGGTTTTGTAGTTGAAGATGAAATCTGCCATGGAAAACGTCGAAGATAAAATTAGACTCATGAACCAAATATTTTACACACCCACCAACAACCGAGTGATCAACGGCATTTGTGCAGATGACACTTATATTGTTGTGCAAAGTCTAGCTGTCTCGTACAGTTGGAGAAAAAGTATTCTGCCAGTAGGTGAAAGAAGAAGGCTTATTCTACGGAAGCTTAGTTGTTCTAGTATGTACGAGTATACAAAGAATGTCTTTGCCACACACAGTCCATTAGGTACACTAAGACAAGAAAGTACCCCTGAATTGAGGCGTTCTTCTTGCGTACACTGGCAGGAAACTTTTTCTCCAGCTGTACCTCTATGTACCTGCTTTCGTAGCTGTCTTCTGTAATAACTTGGAGATACAAAAAACTCTTGATGCGGTTTCACTTTTAATACATATTTCGATCAGAAAATTAACCTTCCAAAATAAATAAACATATCTTTTTAAGCATGTTTCTAATATCATATACATGCACATATTTAAATACATATATGTGTATTTATGTGGTGAAGATTGAAAGTCGAGATAATAAATTAACAAACGACAAATCGCTAGTTCAATAGCAAGAAACGTGAAGCCCATAAAACTGATATTCACTACAAGCTATTGACGTATTGAATTCTTATAACGTACAGCTATCTTATTTAATCTTTCTTCTGTTATAAATAACTTTTTCATAATACAGCCCCAACCATATCCTCATCACGAAATTGTGCCGCCACAAAATCTCCTATCCCAAACTTCCGGATTGACGTTTTATTGAAAATAAAAGTGATATAAGGTACAAAGCGGCTGGGTGTCATCGTCTCTTACAACTTCAATTCTTATAGAACCGAAATTGATTGATGGTCCGTAAAACTTTTTCTCTTTCTTCTTTAACGTATAATACCCTCAGAAACGTTGCAGGAACACAATAAAAGCATATAATAAATGAGAATTTAATATCGATGATTTGTAACGCTGCTGTTTTCCTTTATTATTTTTTCTGCTCTTTTGAAGTCTCGTCCATTAAGGACGCCACAAGGAGACGACATGGAATGCAAGAAATTCGCAAAAGAGTTATAAATTAATGAAAGTCCTGGTGGTAGTTGGTAGTAAACACGAAATTAAATTCAATATTGGCTAAATGTGCGCGAGGTGGTGTAGTTCGATAGGAAACTAGAGATTCGTACTCTCTCGCAATTTGTTGTCTAAACTTGTTTATTAGGTTTAGTTCAAGTGAATTTACTGGGAAAGTTGAGAACTTTCAGAATAGCCCAGTTTGTAACACACAGAAGAGTTGTTCGAATGTTGCCGTTTTATTTCTGAAATTTAGCTGCTAAAATGCGTGGTCACGAGTCAATAACTTATACGTAATCAACCCTTGAGCTTGCACTTACCATTAAGATCTTTTTATACATTTATTTTCGCTTGTTCTTTGAGGGGAATTCTATCAATATTTGTTTATATATCTTGTAAAATTTAGGAATATATTTTTCTGCACTAGTTCCAAATTTATTTTATAAAAATAAAAGGAATCATTGAATTATGCAAGCAATTCTTGAATGTTATTTTGTTGAAAGAAATTGGGTTTAAATATCAAAAGAAGACACTAAACTAGCATTAATTGAGAAACATTATATTGCATTGTTGCGAAGTGTTTTTCTTAAAAACTATATAGCTAACCTTAGGTCGAGTTCTACCAAACAAGTAGTGTTTTTAGTTGAGGCACTCAAATTAAGTCTTGGCAGGATGATACAGCTAAAAGTGTTCGAAAGCCTCAAAAAGTTAACATGCTAAAGCTGCAGACTGCCATTCTGCAATGGATACTAGAAAATTTAAAGCATGGGCAACAGAACAAATGTAATCAAAAGAGTGTCTAAGCAATTAAAATCATTTTGAGCAATTATCTGCTGAAAATAAAATCAGCACATTTATAAGTGGAACCTATGAGAGGCATAATTATTGTATGCAATATTATAAATGAATCCATTACACAACATTAACTCCCAAAATTGCTCACGCACCGTTCAACGATACTTAGCACACCCTCATTCTCAAAACGGATATTAACGTTTAGAAAACAAAAATTCGCGGGTATTTCAGCAAAACGCATTCCCAAGTAATGAAATTCTACCGAAATTATCGATCCCAGCCACCCGGCGCTTTCATCGTAAAGAAGTCATTAATACATTTTTTTATCTTTCGAAAATAAAACTCTCAGAGAAGGAAAATGAAGGAAATGGACGTGAAGAGTCATCGGGAAGCACATTTCCAGCATCTTTTAATTTTAAACGTTGGAATTTTCGATACGCACAGGCGGTCTCTATTTACGACTATACACGCTCTTCCCCAACCCTGCGAACGCAAACGGCAACGGCGGGAAAGCGGTACGTTGGAGATTTAGTGGGAGAAGGGAAAACAGATTGGGGTGCGCTAGATAAAATATCGTCCCCGAATTAAAATTGATATAGTTTTCTTTATACGTGGGAGTAAAATGTGTTTTGAGAATAAATGAGAGAATCGAGGGAGAATTGGTGAGAGTCGAAGAATGAGGGAACGAAATTTCGTAGGATGGAAACGGCTCTCACTTCCTTCGAGTTGTTCGCGAATGCTGAACGTGATCGACGATTTACTGATGGAGAATTATTTGATATTCGAGAAACATTCGTGCAACGAGCTAATTCAGTTTTATTACAAACGATTGTCGACGCTATTGCCTTCATTACCTCGTACAACTACTGGTGTAAATATGAAAGGTTAACCTGTTCAATGGATGAGGAAAAGGTGTGATTAGTTGTGAGTTGGCAAGAAGCGAACATTAAAGGATTTCATTCATCTACAAAATCAAAAAGAAAAATTATTGCAGGTTTGAGTTACTTCTGTCGATTAAAAAGCTGTGTAATTTATTTGAACAAATTTGATATCTAAATTTTTAATTCTGAAGAATGTTGGGTGTTTATATATAATAAATTAAAAAAAAAAGTGCTATTCCGTTGCTTATTTATCGTTTCAATTCGTACAGTTTGCTCATAATATGATGGTGCATCTTTCTGAAACTGAATAAAGGAAACATGCGAGTTAGAATAATTTGTCTTCTAAACAAAACCAGATGGACTTCGCAATGCCGGCAAAAAGAGAGACCATCCTAAGCAACTACCAATACACGTAATTCCTACTATCCTCACCTATAATGTCAAATTATTCATTAAAGAGTGGTTATGTACTATTATAATCAGATTACATTTTGAGTTTATATTATTGCTTTATTTAGAATACTCATTTATTACTTAAGTTAAATCTAAGAATTTCATTGGCGCTAATTTGTATACTACCATTTCTTACTTGCAGGTTGTAAGCGGCTTCCTGGGACTGTTGTACAGCTGACAAATGTCCTCAAGCTATTTTGCAAATGCTCGAGGTCACTCCCAATAATAATAATTCATAATTTAGCATCCACCTACAGATTGTGCCAATTATATGGGACATCGGCTGGCCATAAGTTATATTACATCTGCGGCTGTAGATCGATTTAGGACGTCACTTTCTTGCATTTGGTATGAAGTTAGGGAAACTACAGAAAACTAAATTCAGGAAGGAAGTGTCGGTGTTCGAACTTGGGGCGTCGCTTTGTGGAACCACTTCTGAACTACTGAGACATCTATCGGGGCTGACAATCCACGAATTGTCTGAGCTAAATCATTACTTGTCATTACCGACTTCTATTGTCGACTTTCCGGGTAGTACTAGTTCTGACTTTAGCCCGATAGGGCGAGTGAGTCTAGGATTATTTTGCCAGCCCAAGTGTTACACAATACAAGTTAGTGAAAGCAATGGAAATAGATCTAAATATTTTGAGGGGCACTGAATGATTACTAGTAGGCAGGAACTTATAGTCCGTCACCAATACATCACCTTTGTTATTGCTTTTGCTAAATAGGTAGCAATGTTGGACGCTTCCAATTCTTTTGGGCAATCGTTGCGCTTTATAATTTTAAAAACTTTCAGTGTCGAGGCACAACTTGCTGTTGAAATATTTTTTGCAACATTTTCTGTCTGTATGTCTATTAGCGATATATTCTCTTGTAATATCCTTAGAAATAATTCCTATTGTGTATATCTATTTGTTAATATCGGGCTTCCACCTCTTTCAATAACTTTCTCACTCATTGTATTATTGATGAGTGATCAAAGCTCATAGTAGTTCCTTCATCTACATCAATGTACCCTGATAAAATGTTCTTTCTTCGTAAAGAATCCGCTCAAATCAGATTTTTTTGAAAGTCTATTCACCAATAAATTGGCTTTTACGAAGATTGTACTTCGCAATTAGTACCTTTAATTGCTTGTACTAATTTTTCTTTCTTTTGCGGCTGTCTTATTTGCACTAGAATGCCCTCCACGAATAAATTTCTGCGTGGAGTAATTTGTCAGAATTAAATAATGTAGCACTACATTATTTATTAGAAAAATGTTGAGTTAAAAACGGTTTTTTATTAATATCAGTGACAAACTTCCTTTATGTATAACAGGATCAATAGCCAGTACCAACAATTCCCGCTAATGATGTTGTATGACGGTTAATTGGCAATATGTGCTTACAAAATTAAACTACAGACTACCGGAACAAAGATAAACGAAAATGTTTTATTATAACCATATAACATAATAGATTAAAAGAGTGACCAAAACCAAACAATGCCTGTAACTAGCGCTCATGGTATGTTGCTAGAAATCGCCTCTGCGAAAGAGTGCAATGAAAATAGATCAAAGATTAGGAGCGGAATACGTGGTTTCAAACTTCGGGGTTTCGTCAGTGCAATCCCTAATGCAAGATCTAATTTCATCGCACTTAACATCTCAACCTTAACTGTGTAATACCTCCGACAATGAACTAATTTCAACGTCATGCCCTCTAATGGACAACGTCGGAAGTAGCACACCGCAGAGCACAACATAGGTTGGTATAGCAGCTACCAATCTGCGATCTGGGAATGGCAATCCACGAAATACTGTACCGATCTAAACACTGAACTTGTTGAAACTATAATAACGCGCTTCGTAATCGCACATTTTCCATTTTGAGAAATAACTTAAATATTTCTTTTGGTGCATTAAACACGTCTAATATCATCCGACAAAAATCCAGTGACTTGCCAAAATATAGAGAATGAATTACTTTCAATACCTATGTACTTTGTAATTATTCTTTAAATTTAAAGATAATCATGAGAAATAGCCATTTCTTTTATTCCCAGACGAAAAAATATATTTTTTCACCTAGAAATCGGGGAAGAAAGAAGCACGATTACTGCGCTCTCCAAAAACGCGGCGTTTACGTGAACTAAAACTGTGACGTATGATATTGTGTATATGTCATAGATGTCAGTTTATGTTATCGAAATCTATTGTATTTGGACGATTTCTTTTTACTTTTTAAATTTTAATTTTGAACTTTTGAAGACAATTTTTATCTTGTTTTGACTAAAATGTCTGCAACATACAAGTATTGTGCAGTGCTAATGTGTAAAAGTTCCACCATGAAAACCCCTGATAAAAAGTTCATCACAATCCCCAAGGATGTAACAATAAGAAAAAAATGGTTCACTGCCATGAGGAGAGATTTACCTTTGTCAGAGAAGACTACAGGATATTGTTGTACTGATCATTTTGATGTAAGTACAAGTACCTAACCTATACAAGTGGTATGGTATTAGAATTAGTGTAGGTACCTTTAGACGGTCAGATCAGTTCTCCGTTCAGTCTCAGTTTCAGTCGAACTGTCAGCTATCTGTATATGTAAATACCAAAAACTGTAAGAAAAACTGAAATTGATATGGAGCCGTGGCTCAATGGGTATACCAAAAGTTATCGTATCAGTTGTCAGTTAAACGGATGTATAAACAAACCTGTCCGATCTGGTCTCAGTCACCTAGCATCGTAGAAGTGTGTACTTCCCACCATGGTAAACCACGACCACGACTTTATTACGGAATTTATAGAGCTTTATCGGCAATACCCGGCTGTGGAACAAAATCGATGGCAACTGCAAGACACAACAGTGGAATCTTCTTCCACAAGAAGACTTGGACAATCTTATTCTGTCTATGCCAAGAAGATGTAGGGTGGTTTTAAACTCCAGATGCGGTCCCACTCTTTATTAATTCCTTAATCTTCAAATTTTTTAATTCTATATAAGACTAATTTTGAATTGTTTAGTTCGATTTTGTAGAATTTCTAATTAATAAATTATTATTGAAATTGTGTTAAATACTAATTTAAGCTAATTTCACTCATAGCTTATTTTACATTTAACTTTCAAGACAAAAATGGGTAAAAATATGCACTAAATTTTTTTTTAAGCAAATAAGCTATATCCTTAGAATTTGTTGATGTGTGTATATTAATTTGATTATTATTTTCTTATTGTAAATCGTTTTTAATTTAATGACTATGTATTATATATGTAGAGAATATATAGAAATGAAATAATGGCCCAATTTATATAACTAACACTTTTATTTATAAAATATAAATACATATCTAAAATAATTTTTTTTTTGTTTTTTTAAGAACTGCTCCATTAAATTATTTCTTTCCTCCTGTATCATATTGTGTTTATCTAAAGTCATCTTTAATTGATGTAATTCATTTAATTTTTCACATTCTATATCTAAAAACTTTTTTCGCATTTCGATGGTGTAGGTGACCTCGAACGTGATGAGCAACTTGAAGTAGATGGTTGCTCGGGTTCTATCGTATACAAAAGATGTCTACTTAAACTATAAATTTGCAATAAATATATTAGAAACAACTTACCATTTTGTATTATGGAACTAACAGTCTGTCCAAAGTTTACTGTTCTATCATCGTTAAAAATTTCCAAAAATTTATTATAGAATGGCCAGCTCACTTTGCCACGTCCAGTGTTTTTTTACTATTGTCGAGTATATTTTTAATGTTTTTTTTCATATTTCGGAATTTTGTATCTAATAGATCTTCTGAGACATTATATCCTTTACTTTCAAATATTTTTTTAATGTCTGTCCAAAGTCCTCTCCTCTTTATTTTTGGATCTCGAAACTGCTCTTTTTTCTTTGCATATTCAGTAACAAGTAATTTTATTAAGTTGTTGTCCCATTTAATCTCGTTGGTGTTTTCAATGTTGTCATCTACAAAAATAATGTTTTTACTAATATAAATCCTTCACTTCTTTAGAGAGTCCGATCAACCACAAACGTTAATATGGCCGAATACCTGTGAGAGTGTTTTAGGTTGCTTCCGCAATATTTCTGCTGTCTTCAAGATAGACCGGTAGACGTTTAGAGAGTTTCTCACAGCCACACAGCGTTTTGGTCACGTGGCTTCCTCGGGCATCTTTCAACTCAAAAAATCTCGAAAACCGCAAGTTTTTAAAAAATAATTTCTGTTTCATTTACCGGCGATCTCAATCCTTTATAAAATGTTTAATTCCTGTTAACTTTTTAGAAATCTAGGTTGTCTATTAGTCATCGTAATTTTCCTACTTCATAAACTTCAGTTTGTAAATCGCTATCTTAACGATTTATTGCATTCAGTATAGTAGCTACTCGTGATTCTTGTTCTCAAAACAACACTTCTGTCATTCTTAAATTAAATGATATAAATTCCATTCTATTCTAAGTATTAACGAATAAAAGGCTGGTAACTAGCATCTTAGGAAGCTGCAGAAACAAAATAGAACATCCATTTAATTAGAACGGTATAAACAGACAGATAGTTCCCGGTCGACGTGAAATTGAAACTCAAATCCTTCTAAACTCAAACACCAAATCTTCCACCGTCACAGGAGAAATTTTACTTTCGCACTAAACCTGAAACGTTAAAGGCGTACTCATCCGCCAGCTCGCAAGGTTTACGTAATAAGTTAAGGGATGAACCTCCTGCTAACGTAAGAAATACGGTGGATGCGGGAGAAGAAGAGGGAAGGTCACCTCGAACTAATTAGAACATCTAATTAATCTACTAATTAATCCTCCCTTCGGTAAATTAATTATGATTCCTCTCCTCTCTTACAGCTGGAGCTCAGGTGAAAAACTTTTGCTGTTGTACCCTTTCCATCGACCTGCCAACCTAACTTTTTAATTGGCCTCTTCTTCGAGGGCGACGAAATCGTTATTTTCGTCGAAATTAGCGTATAAACGCAATATCGGGTGATTTAGGGCGGTCATAACTTCGAACGGGAGTCCGTAATGAAACACTTTGGTCAAAGATTTGCTAACTACGACATTTATTCTCGCATTAGGATAGTGTAAAATGATAGTAGTAAGTTTTCGATTATAAACTAGTTTATAGGTGGTATTTTCATTTAAAAACAAATAAAATACAAATTACCGCACTGTATAACTTAAATTTGTTTTTAGTGATAGTGTATCTTACGTTGCCTATAGGTTATAAGCAGTTTAGGGCCTGCACAGAAGAAAATTCTCTTTATGTTTACTTTCAATTCGAAGCAAAAGTTATTAACGTATTGAGGGCTTCCGGGTCATAATAAAGTACATATTTATATACAATACAAAATGAAATAAAACAAAAATAAAAAAGAAAAATACAAAAAATATATATACAACTTACTCAAACTCGACGTTTCGCCACTAATGTAAGTGGCTTCTTCAGGAGCAAAACTAGGTGATGGGCGCCAGAAGATCACGGTAACTCGACGTGTCAACCACGCTAGAGTCGAAAACCTTCTGACACAACGTTTTGTGATCGCTTTGTGCTGGTTCGTTCACCAAATACTTGCTTCAAATATTGGCTCTTAAAAAGTGAGCTCCAACTCCAACTCTGCCATTGTACTTTTCAAACTACAATATTTAACTCTGCCATGAATTGGTGCCGGTTTTGTAGTGGTTTCCTGTCGCGGTGGTTTCATTATGTGCGCCGTGCGTTATCGATATATTGAATATTAAGCTATAATTAGCTGTTGGGTGCAAAGTGATTAACAGCCCGGCATTACAAAAGCGATATATTGCTGTCACAAGGCCATTTGATCACAATTATACACACACAAAAACTACACAGCGAGAGTTGTGATGACATTTGTACAAGCGACACAGCTTAAGATGTTGCAACAGCACCCACTACACACAAAAAACCGCCTCATCTTTGTTGAGCCAGTTGCCTTCAGAGTGTCACTATCTTCTAAGACACATTCAACCAAGTTTCGTTTCAATTTCGGTTTTGTTTCAAGTGTCGATTGCTATCGTCACATTGTTTCATTTAATTTCAATCTCACTTCACTGTAGTACATGTAAATCGTTGTTCTCGTCATATTTTGATATTTTTAAGATTTCCACTTTAAAGGTCGTATTCCTCCGATTCTAATATGGCAAAATTTCCATAATTATATGTTTGTTTTACTTTCATATTATATTTTTTATTGAAGTTATTCTATAATTTGCAAGTGAGCAAAATAAGGACACCACACCTTAGCTTTTTCTTTATATACCTGTTTCATACAGCGTGTGAAAAGCTTTTGTTTCTTTCACTACACTGCGATGAGATCGATTAAGTTCTAACAGAGGAAGAGTGGTGCTCCTAGTAATGAAGTAAATTCATTCTAATTGACCCACAAGGATTAGCAACGTCAGAGTAGAACGTTGGAACGATGGGATTTTAATTTCAATTATTTCATCGTGCTTCGGGCTAGTAAAGCTACTATAGTTCCCTATAATGCGTGAGAGGCCAGATTCAAATTTAATGGAATAATTAATAACTTAGTCGGTGGACAAGTGTCAGGCGTAAGTCGTCCGCGAATTATGTCGAATTTGTGGTAGGCCGTAACTAATATTGATTGTGAGGCATGCTTTCGTATTGTACGGTAAATATGTAAATGCATGTTGGTGCGGTATAGTTTCCGGAAGGTTTTTACTTCTTTAATGATACTGTCACTGGTGTGAGATAAGATAGTGTGTGAGCTTAACTTTTAGTAGCCGAAAAACCGCCAAATTTTTGCACCTTTTTTAATATTTTTTGCTTGTAGCTGGAAAACGATGCGTCAGACGGAAAATGTCATTCTATTTAAAAATACAGAGGACTAAATTCTGTGTCGACTGACATTTACAAAATCAAATTCGGTTTAGTGGTATAGCCAAAATCGACTGTTAAAAACGAAAAAAATTTCGTATTTTGGTACAACCTTACATTAAGCGGCTTTCCAAGACCATATATCTTGAAAACAGATACTACTATTGAAAAGACACGTGGAACAAAAGTTGTAGAGAATAAAATTTCATGTTACATAGATACCTTAGTTTTTAAATACATTCATTTAAAATTCGAAATTTGGCATCAATTCGAAATCGTTTTTTTTTGACGAAGCTCCTATATTATTTAACGTATCTATTATTGCCTGATTATTGTCGTCAGTTATGGTCATTGTTGACAATATAGTTCTTGCCAATGCCTAGTGAACTAAAATATGACCCCTGACAGCTCTTGAATATGCGTGCCCCGTCAGCATCTTTTCTGTGGACTGTCTTGCGTAAATGGTGCTAAGAACATCCTTCAGCCCACTACCATCCGTTATGTGTCCAACAGCCCCCATAAAATACATCAGGAGGTGGAAGCCACCTAGGCGCACGATTACTGATGATAATGGAGATTCAGAATTGCAAGAAATCACTATCAAGGGGATAAATCACTAACCTAGTATCCTCGCGGATAATGGCAGCGGTAGCTTTCACTATGCGAAGTCGCTCTTCTTTTTCGTCGACATTCCTGGACTCATACCAAGACTGAGTTAAAATTTTGTAACCTGTATTTTAAAAACATATTACAGGTGGCTTAGTTTTACCCCTTCCGCTAGTGATAATAATGTCGTCTTCATACTTTGTTTTCAGCTTTTTCATCAGGGATTTGAGTTGGGACAAAGCCTTCGAAGTCTTCCAAAATTTCTGACAAAGTGAATTGGCATTGGTCTTTATTTTCCTCCATGTATTTGCAAATATAGTTGAATACCAGAGACACATCTTCAACTTCAGGTTGGCCAACTAACAATCCAGTTTTTGCATGTTTTTTCAAGAACTTTATACTGCAGGAGCGGTGGTACCTGGCTTCTTATCCTTCTTTGCTATACTTCTTTTTATCAATGTTTCTAATCCTTTTTCTTTTACTGTAGTTGAAGCCTCATCATGTAATGGTTTATCACAAATTAAACACTTCGGGTCATTCATGTTTGTCACTTTCTTTCGAGTATAATCAACTTTTCAGTCGCACCAATCAGAAAGTAAAAAAACAGACTTTAAATTGATGCAAAATTTAGTGTTTCAAACTTGACTGAATTAAAAAACTGAGGCAGTTATATTACGTAGAATTTTATTCTCTACAACTTTTATTCCACGTGTTTTTTCAATAGTAGTATCTGTTTTCAAGATATGTGGTCTTGAAAAACCGCTTAATGTAAGGTTACACAAAAATAAAGGAAGGTGCAAAAAGTTGGCGGTTTTTCGGCTACTAAACGTTAAGCTCACCACCTGGGATGGTGCAAACTCAGATTACACGCATTTACGACCAAATAGAAATTTTAAAATGATTCCCAGCTTGCTGGAAATTAATTCCTCAAAATATATTAATTTGATTGGCCTATATTGTCAACTTTTTATATGACAGGAATGTCAGTGGTTATGTCAAATATTTTACCGAACCATCAAACTCTACCTCAATGGAATACACAGTTAATTAAAATGTGCAAATTATAAAGTGGTTTTATAATTTATCATAGTATTTGACATAACCACTAACATTCCTGTCATACAAACAGTTGACAATACTAAAATAGATACATTTAATTTTACTCCCCCCCATACCTTTTCCTATCAATAGGTTTTCGTAGTTCAAGTTGTTATCCTGTATATACAGTCCTCGCCAGAGAAAACGGGACACGTGTTATTGCGATTTTGGCTAAATTTTAGTTGTGTAATTAAGTATTTTCCTAAAACAATGAATGAATAAATTTTCTTGTCATTACATATGTCATTAATGTCAAATTTTTCAAAGCATAGTTTTTATTTACGTTGAAAATATTAATATGCCTCACGTTAATAAAGTATGTAAAGCAAGAATTTGCACTAAAATAGAAGAAGGATGGTCGATGAGAAGTGTAGCGGATGAATTTGGAATAGGTAAGAGTACAGTAAGCAGAATATATAGGAAATGGAGAGAAGAAAGAAGTTTTTCGAGATCCGTCGGCACAGGAGCAAGAAAAATATCTGATGTATACCAAAATGAAGCCTTAGTTGCACATATGCATAGAAACCCTTTCGACACGGTAAGAGAGGCAATAAGAAATACAGGTTTTCCT
The DNA here is from genome assembly GCA_023690525.1 of Holotrichia oblita. Lineage (NCBI taxonomy): Eukaryota > Metazoa > Arthropoda > Insecta > Coleoptera > Scarabaeidae > Holotrichia > Holotrichia oblita. The sequence goes on along the minus strand of CM043016.1, from coordinate 54,856,298 downwards.
GGATCTGTTAGAGATCCCGACGAATAAGGAATGCCGGTTTGCATTCACGTCTAGCAGTGAACAAAACTCTTTTAAGTCCTGCTTCGAAAGAACAAGGAATCGGCTTCGCTCTGCAGCACATGGGATATGACGCTTGGGATCAAGTAATATTTTCGGACGAAAAAATATTTCAGTCGTCGTACAATGGACAAGTAAAAGTTTACCGGCCAAGAGGTACACGTTTTGAAGACAAATATATAAATAAAATTAAAAGGAATCCTCGATTTTCTGTCAACGTTTGGGGATGGTTATCATCGCGAGGTCTCGGAGTTGCGCACCATATTTGAAATAGCCTTAACAGTGAAGAATATATAAATATTCTTAATAATGTGATGATCCCAACCGTCACACAATCTTATATCCTGATAGGAATTTCATGTTTTTGCAAGACAACTGTCCTGTTCATACCTCCGCAGCAACGAAAGAGTGGTTTAATACAAACAACGTGGCCTGTATGGATTTTCCTAGTTATAGTGGAGATTTAAATGTGAAGAAAACGTATGGGATTTAATGGCAAGACGTATTAATAAACAAAATCTTCAGGTGCATAACAATGAGCAATTATTTCACATAGTACAAACAGCCTGGGAAGAAATACCTGAAAATTACGTCATTAATTTAATAAAATCAATGCCTGAAAGAATTAATGCTGTGATAGAGGCTGAAGGTGCTCTTACAAAATATTAATTTTAATAATAGATTTAAGTTATTACAATGTTCACTAAAGGTCTTTTTTACTTTTCGTTGTTTAAATAAATATTACTTAAGAGTGTGAGCCCATTATAAATTGGTTGAAGTTTGAATACTATCAAATTGACAAATAACGTTTTTCATCTATTACTAATTTCAAATCATATCAATAGCTGTAATCTTGACTTACAATAGTTAAAAAAAGTGTCCCGTTTTCTCTGGCGAGGACTGTATTTCATTATCATTATATTTACCCTGTTGTATGTAAAAAAAATCTATCTTTTCCAATTCTGCAATTAAAGTGGAGAGTTTATATTTAAAGAAGACCGTTAGATCGATAGAATCGCGAGCAAAAATTACTACACTTTGGGAAAAGGATCGTTATTATAGGCACTGCCGATCAACTTAATTTATCGCTAAAAAAACTAATTATACTGACAAAAAGTATTTGCAGGGGAACCATTGCTTGAATTGAGGAAGAACGTTTACTTAATCTTAGCTCTGTAGATTTTATATCACTGATTTCCATGAATTGTTGTTTTAAGAACCTGTACAAGTAATAACATATATAAATAATAACTAGTGTAAATAATAACCTGTATAAGTAATATCTTGTATAAATAGTAATCAGTATAAATGCAGCTGAATGCATTTACACGTAATCGATTCAATTATGAACATGATATTATTATTAAATTGTATCAGCCAACAGTAACAAAATACCGAATAATTTTAAACAACCTTCTATATTGACATCACAATTAATTATTTCAATTATGTTCCACTAATTGTTATGATTTAAATCGAATATTGGTGTAAATTGAAATAATGAGTTTAGTCATATAGTAGGATTGTACTTGATGGCTGACTATGATTTTGTTGCATCAGAGTTTATTTACTTATAAAGAATTTCATTTCCATTAAATTATATTAGAAATGCTAAACAAATGTGCAGTTACTTTATTCAAATATGCTTTGATTCTATTTCCTCGTAGGCATGTACAGAAGCAACATTAATCGACTGTCTAGTATGTTACAGAGTCATTATATATTTCCAATTTTATGATTTAGTAATAGAATATAAATGCATTTTTGTCTTCTAATGTAGATAATTGGAACCACATATCTCTTACACTTGCAGATACCATCTACATTCACAATGCTCAGCATTTTTTTCGTAATTGTTCGTAAAATGATAGGAATGAATTTGCTCACATACTCTAACGGTGGCATCCAATGACATTCTTGTTAGTTATTTTATCTTCTACTGGTAATATACAATTATCAAAGTTAGCAAACACAGTAATACTTCTTTGATAGCAGTCATTGTCAGTTTGTTGTTCTATTATAGTTATATATTATAACGAATTAGGGTAATTGAGTTCTTAAATTTGCAGAAGGTGCAAATATGCAAAATACCACAGCTGCCTCTTTGAGTTTCTGTCAAGCAAGACCCAGCTCTGATGACTATTTTCTCTGGATTTTCTTTTTTTTTATGTAGCTGCTACGATGTTAGGAGTTTTCTAGTTGGTAAATGCCGATTAAAAGAAAATACCTCACGTACGTTCAGAACTAGTGGCTGTTAAGAAAAAATATATCCTGTGTTTTCTAAACTTAATAATAAAAACAAAATTGTTGTCTGGAATAAATTAATTTTTAATTAGTTCCGGTTTTAGTTGATCAACAAGTAGTAATGAACGAGTCTGTAAACTAGATTCCATCTAAAAACGTCAACAGATGGAATACACGATTAAAGCTTAAATAAAGAATACTTACATTTAACAATAAATCGCAGAAAAGGGATGCCTGTTCTCGCTAACCGTATGAAATATTATTAAGCAATTTAATATATTAATTTGTTTTTAACGATAAATTCACCGAGATGACATTTTCAATTTTCCATTTTTACGAGTTTTCAGCAGCGTACGTTACGGCCGGCCTCCTCGGAAAAAAAGCCGAAAAGAGAAAGTCGAACCGAAGCTTCCCTGTGGCGCACACACAAAAATGTTAAAATCTACGTCAAAATGATTAATCGCCTTGGACCATGCCAACGTAACATATGTACCCGTATAGATACGTAGACGTATTACAAAATGCTACTATTGTGTGCCTGGTTAGAAAGAACGACATTAAAAAGCCATGGCATTCGCTTGCACAATGTGACGCATATCGATTGCATCTTCGTTTGAAAAATTGTTACGACGATAACGACGGCGTAAGTAACAGATTTGTTCTTATTTGTAACTCGTATCGTATTATCAATATGCAGGATGGGGCATTCGTGCGAGGAAGTCAAATTACTCCTGTATTATAAGAGAAATGAGAATATGTTATTGAAATAAAAGTTGCAGCGCATGGGAGGGGGAGGGGAGAGGGGGAGCTATGACCTAAAAGTAATTTTAACTATACAGGATGTCAAATAAAGACAGGGTAAGCTAAACTTACTTTATTTTAAATGAAACATTCTGTATATTTTTACTATTTACGATTCTTCTAGGTCCTACCTTTATTATAATATAGGGTTTTGCTATGATATTCAGTATACTTTAGAAGATATGGGAAGTTTTGCATGAATTTTATAACAAAGTTGGCGTCGCCTACCGTACTACGGCTTCCACATACTCGTAAAATAATTCATTTGCGCTAGAAGCATTTCTAATGTGATCTTCTTTCATCAGAAATTATTTATTTATTCGGCGTATTCAATATTTATATACAGGGCGGTTCATAAATCGGAATATTTATTTTCTCACCTATTTCAAATAGAACACCCTGTATGTTATTAATAATAATAATATTATTATTAATAATAATAATAATAATAATAATTGGAGAAGAAGTACTTAGCCGTACTCGTGAAGGACAAAATCTGGGAGATTTTTTCTCAGGTATGCGGCCAATAATAAGTTGGGTCAATAGTAATAATAGTAATAGATGTGACTACTTTTATTAAATACTTAATATTTCGCATAACATTTCGTTTGCTTCATCAGGAGTCTATAAAGAATTTACAACAATTGAGAACACAATAAATATGTCATAAATATGTTACTACTTAGAAAATATCGTAGAAAAAAACGTCGAAATTGGTAAATGCATGAGAACACATTACGTTACAATTACATTTGAATTCATTTATAATAATTCAGCTCTAACCCGATCATTACTGCGCCCAAATACAATAACGGCCAACTTTTCCGGATTAAGAAACAATGAATGCTCTTTTGCCTGTTTTGCTAGGGAAACAAGGTCATCATTAATCATTCTATATGCCGCAGTCACATCTGAGGGATAACATGAGAGATAAATTTCGGCATCATCAGCATAAAAATGTATAGAACAATATTTATTAAACACAATGCAAAATCTAGATATATATGTATATGGAGAAAAGAATAGGGCCAAGTATTGAACCCTGGGGCACTCCAGACGTAATGGCCAGGGGTGAGGACATCCGCCCAGACAATCTCACAGACTGTAGACGATCGGATAAATAATTTTTAACAAGTAAACACGATTTATCAGATAAACCCATATAATGCATAAGAGCCACCATAATGATATGATCCACCATATCAAACGCCCCGGAGCAATCGAGAGCAACCAATATCGTGACCATACCCACATCATTTGCTCGCGCCAGTTATTTGCGTTTCTATAACGAAATCATGATTTTAAGTAAAAAACTGGTTTGATTTTGATTAGTTGAATAGCAATATTAGACGAAAACTGCCGCTTAGCTGGGAAAATACAATTTTATACCTAAACCGCTAAAATTATCATTATCTGACGCAAAGTTGAGTAAAAAAATAGTATTACTTATGATTGACCTGTATGACTATGATTACATAAAACAGTAAAGACGAAGTGTTAATAAGATAACATTTAATTATGAAACTTAAAAAAACAAAAAAGAAAGTAAAGTAGGAACGAATTACGCAATTTAAAATAAATAATACTTTACTTTGTTAAACCACTTTATTTAATATTGTTTACTGCAGTTTCAACCTTCTTGGGTCAACTAAAGACTAGTTTTGAGAATAATCCGAGAAGGTTGAAACTGCAGTAAACAATATTAAATAAAGTTAAACAAAGTAAAGTATTATTTAGTTTATATTACAAAATATACAGCAAAGTAACGGCTAAAACCATCGATTAATTAGGGAATTATTTATTTTTATGTATTCTCTATGGTCGTCATCAGTCAACTCTTGATGCCGTTGTGCATAATTTAGATGCATTTATTCTTCTGTTTAAACGGTATTGGTTCATTTACATTTTTCATAATTCATAGTTTCAGTCCGATAAAACCGTTGCAGGAAAGTTTCAAAAGCTTATGTCTTTGTTATTCAATTCACGCAAAACTTCCCATATCTTCTAAAGTAAACTGAATAACATAGGAAAACACATTATAATAAAGGTAAGACCTAGAAGAATCATAAACAGCAAAAATATACAGGGTGTTCCATTTAAAATAAAGTAAGTTTAGTTTACCATGTCTTTATTTGACACCCTGTATAGCTAAAAATATGTTCTCATTTCTCTTATAATGCAAGAGTAATAATTTGACTTCCTCGCACTAATGCCCCACGCTGTATGTGCATTAGATATATGAATCACTCTGCAAAATATGCATTGCTTGTTGTTATTTTGACGTTTTAGTTATAAAAAAATTATTTACTATCTACATAGATAGAAGACTGCAGTTAATTGTGTACTATAATAGGCACAAAAGTTTGATGACGGTATAGATTTATTATCATTTCTGCTAAAATTCAACAACCACTGAACGGTACCATAGCTTAATAGTATTGTCGTAATGTAAAACAAGAAAAAGGCAACGCAGCAACAAACTTTTGTTGCCTACCTATTTGTCATGGCGTTCACGTTTGAAAAGCTAAACTTTCTGGCATCCACAAGGAATTGCAAGAGTGCCGAAAAGTCAATTATCAAACACAATAATCGTCATTTAAAATTCATTTAGCGATTAGAAATTAACGCTTTACTTCCCGAATTCGAACAATTAAACACCATTACCGTATACTTACCATTAGCGGAAAGACAGTGAACTCCTAAAGAACGAGGTGCTTCGCTGCGAACAAAACGCCCTTTATTAAGAGCGAAAGAACATTATGGCTTATGAATTAAATGTCCCCGTTGGGGATTTTTGGGGCGGATGTAGCGCGTTGCAACAGCCCCTTGCTTTAGATAGGGTATTAGGCTGCCGGTATTAGGTGGTGTTGAACGGCCTTCTTCGCTAAACGTATACACCAACTCTCAATTTATTCGGGAAGTGTATTGCGGCAAAGTGCGGGGTATTTAAAATATTATATCGAATTAAGTTTTCCCCTTGCTGAAATATTACGTTTTAATTTGAAGCGATTCGGTTCTGTAAAGATATATGCGTACTAAATTGGAGTGAAGAGATTTAAGCTGTATGAAAATCTTTACGGTTGATGGTTTGGAGATTAACACAATAATTATGATCGGTTTATATTTGGACAAAAAAACATTCTTGTTTCTGAGAACTAAATATCGTCATAATTCGCAAATATTTTGTGGTACCGTTAGAGCTCTTGTGTTGTATCTTTATTGTGTGTTGGTAATTTGACAGGTATCAGAATTGCTAACGTGTCACCAAGGAATTCTGAGCGACACTTTGACTTTTCTACCATTTTTTAATTTGGCTATTTCAGATTCACACCGAGTTAATATCAAACATTGACAAGCCAGTTAATGTCGACAAATAATATCGTTTATGGATGTCATATTCCGTAGTGCCAGTGTTGAAACTGTGAAGACATCTATGTGATAGGTTTCTCGTTCATTTCGTTACTGAGCTAAGCTAAACGAACTGTGCGTAAAAGTCCGCTAAATTACAAACAAAACATTAATCGATATTAACAACAGTTTCAAAAGAGTTGTAAATATTGAAAAATAAAAAAGTGTGTATTTCATTCAGTGTTGGACTTACTGTTGCGACAAGTAAGACATACTCTAACCGTATTTTCCCTCATATTGCTTTGAAACACTGGGAACAATTTGAAGTGGTTTCTCTGTTGTTACTTTGTGGACAGTATGAGCACTTTACTCCCTCCCTTCGATATGTTGTTACTTCTTCCGATTCTTCATCAGAAAGTTCTGCACAACGCCTTATTTGAAGTCTTAGTAGAATTGGTAATGTTTGTATTGAGACACGTTGCATCAAATAAGGTCTAATTAGTTCATTGCTCAAGCGTTTTATAAAGCAACTCCGTGGAATTTTATCATTTATATTGCCATAACAAATAATTTGACTATTTATACCAGCTATATTAAAAAGTGGAAAAAAAGCTGTTAGTGGCCATCTGTAACTTATTCTTGATACCGAACAAATAGACATCATTTGGTCAACTACATCTACAGCACCTTTTTTGGGGCTATAAGATATTATTACTTCTGGTTTACCTTCTTCTCCAATAGTTTTGTCTATTGCATCATTTTCGTGAAATGTAGATAACATAAGGAACGTTTCTTTTTTTTTTTAGGTACATACAATTATAACAAGCAATCTTTTCGATAACCAAGAATACTACTTACTCTTTATAGACCTCTGTTTCACGTTTCTAAATAGCGCAGATAACTGGCGCTTGTTCGTCCAAATTATTCCCACTAAAATTGTTTTATAATTATGCAACAAATCCAAGCATTTCATCAATACAGCAATATTCTGGGATTTGATAAGCTGCACAGTATCTTTTGACAAAATGGTCAAACACCATTTGTATAGGGGTAAGTCTATCAGATTGCTACCTTTGCATTCTGTCGTTGATGTTATCAAAACGAAGAGCACGTAACAGAGTATAAAAACGACACTTTGACATCACCATTCGCAATCATTCCGAAGCTATTCTATCCGTAGACTAAAGGTTCTCTAAATTTATGTATGATGACTTTAGAACACCCGCTAAGAGTAGCAAACCATACAATGCTTTCAATGCCAACAATGTTTTCGGGTTCGGCTGCCTTGATGCCTTGATAAGGATGTAGAATGACCTTCAAAGATATCCGGACACGACTAGATAGAGAAATACCTTGCGCTCAATACTTTATTCCAAAGAGCAGCAGGGCCAGCTTGCTACCTGCTGAGTGTAACCGTAGTTTGTCGCTCTTACAATAACATTGCAATATACAAATGCATATACAGGGTGACATTAGTGCGCCAAAGCTCAATATATCCATTAATATTAAAGATATCACAAAGCGTTATCTACAAAAATCATAGACAGTCTTAAGCTACATATTTTAAAATTATCTTCATATATACAGGGTGTTTCATATCGCTAGGATGAACCAAACATACATTTTCTTAAATGGGACACACTATATATTATTAATATATGTATTTTTTGACCTTTATGTACTTATCTTTATATTCCGGATTTATTTCCACTTAGAGGTCAATAAAACAATAAATAATTAAATACCAATTTATTCCATAACATATATATAATAATATGTTTTCGTTAAATAACTTCTTCAGTGGAAGAAATTGACATTTAATATGTGTCAAATTACTAATAATATAAATATAAATTGCCATGCCTATCAACAAAATTATCTAAAAAAACAAAGAATTCATTGATATATCGAATTTTAATTATATTCACAAGTAATAATGAAGGAATAATGATTTAATACAACATTAGAAATTGAAATGACTTGAATTATTCGTATATCAATCTATTTTTTGTCAAGCTCTAACAATTCTGTTCAAGGACTAGGAAAAAACATGGCAAAAAAACTAAGGTCTCATTGAATGATACCGAGCATTTCAGAAGTTATGGTCAACTTTGTCTGAAAATCATTGCGTGTTCAACGTCCTGCGTATTCTACACGAAACAGCTTGAAATTCTTGTTGTACTGAAATAACTTTTTTATATTGTTACAGTTATATAGCAAAGTTATATTTTGCAAATATTGCGAAAACTGTGTACAGGGTGATTCAAAACACAAATGCATTATTTTTGCTTATTTAAATGGAACACCCAGTAGTAAAATTGTACTATTTTTATGCTTTCAATAAATGAGTGACGTCATCAAGTGTCAAAATGTAGTGACATTTGTCATTTTTGTTATTATTTATACAGATTATTCATACTTGTCGTTATACATACTGGCCATTATGCATACTGGTCATTATACATACTGACAGTCATTATGCATACAAGTTATTATTTATACTGGTCACAAAGGTTACTTGATGCTGCTCTATAAAGTGTCAAATAAGACTAAAATTTCATGTTTTTAGTATGTTCTACCTGTTTCTATTTTCTCGTAAACATACTACTGTGGCAAAAACATTTAGTTCTTCCCAAAAATAGTAAATGTGCCAAGTAAATTTAATTGACAAGAAACTAACAGAAACTTTAGTGGAAGATGAATAAACCGAACCTTAAACTTATTAAAATTAAAACGATTACTATCTGACATATCGTAAGGTAATGATTAGCTGAGTATGTTGTCAGTATTTTGTTATTTGTACAAACGTCAAATGACTTATTAAAAATGTCAGGATCTCAATCAATGTTAGTCTTCATAATAAATTGAAGGATTCATAAAAGAAGTCGCAGTAAGTGAGCGCAGTATATCTTTATTAATTTTTACTAAAACGGACAACTCGAAAAATATTTGTGATATAGAACTCACTACTCACACACAACGCTACAGAACATTGAATTCCTTAATTCTAATATTTTAGTTTACGCTAAGTCTACGTATATGCGTTTATATCGGGAGAGCGAGATTGTTTGAACACACTTAGCAGCTCTGGTTCATGAATATCCCTAACCTGCCACCAAATATCCAACCTAGCATATGACATTCGCAACAACTGTGAAGTTAGCTTATCTAAGTCAGGTTTGTCAAATGCGTTCAAACATTCTCGCTCTCCCTGTATAATGCAATGTTATTGTAAGGGCGACAAACTACGGCTACACTCAGCAGGTAGTAAGCTGGTCGTGCGGCTCTTTGGAATAAAGTATTGAGCGCGAGATATTTCTCTATCTAGTCGTGTCCCGATATCTTTCAAGGTCACTGTACACTGTGTCACTGTCGCCTTTTGTACTCATTGTATAATAGTTTTTAACCAGTTTATTGCTCACATACTGAGCTTTGTTTCAGTGTTTGAAAGTTTAAGTCTATAGTTAGTTTTGCATTTAATCTGTTTATACATTTATTTTTTAGATAAATTATTCATTTATTACTTTTTTTTGTTCAATCAAGCTATATTAAGTTCATGAGAAATATAGTTCTTGATTTCGTACTCATTCATCTCCGGACATTGTATCCAAAGTTGAACATCTTTAGCATGGTTTTTATTATACTACACTACTACAGTCATTTAATTTAGGAATAATGCCAGTTAGGTACACAAGTTCTTGCAGTCAGATGCTTGAAATGAAAGAAATGTTTGAACTTTAGACTTCAATCCAAACAATCGATTTAGAACGGAAAAACAATATAACTTCTCAATGAAGTAGTAAAGACACTTAATGGATTCCAAAATCCTCAAAAAGCGCATGGAATAGTGCTTGTCTATGAACACAGCAACGAGTTCATTCAATTTTCTCGTTGATCGTCTTTACTACTTCCACCACTAGCTCAGAATATGTTCCAATCATTGATTTTGAACCATTTCTGCACACACCTAAACAAAACTCCAGTTTATTCCTATTTCTTTAAAAAATAATCATTAATTATACCGAAAACTGCTACCCTCTGTCGTATAGATATTTAGAGATTTTACGATTGATACATTCTTCTTGAATAAGATTTAAAAAAATCTAATATAGACAAGATATTCTGCAGCTTTTGTTACATCTGTAGACTCGTCAACTACACCAACACAATCATTCAATTTTATTCTTTTCAAGGTTCAGTTTCAGGTTTTAAACTGCTGTTAACCATGACTAGGTTACAGATTATACAAAGCGGCTTAAATTCTAACTTTTTCCTGATAACATGAAAATCTCTTTGTAAATAGGCAGAGTCATATGTTTGTTTCTTCCCTTTTTTAGTAGGGTGTTCTTCTAGTTTTGCAGTGTTTTCACTTATCTCAAGTCAACCGAAGAATAATACGAAACTAGACTGACTAGACTATAACAGTTCGAAATTAGTAACTCTATAACTAATAACTTTGTTCTATTGTAAGTCTAGTATTACCTGTATTACAAAGAAAACTTTTAAATTGAAACAAATTCTAGATAATGTAAAATATGTATCAGGTTTCATTGATCTGCTTTTTTTCCATTACAAATCTGCGATGCAAAAGAAACAAGATACAAGCACGAAAATCGCACGAAATAATCCCAAATTTATCGTTGGAATCGCACATTGTAGATTCCACTTCGCGTGTAATGGTTCCATTTCTAACGTGCTTTATATTTTATAAGGCGCCGTATATTTTACTCTCTAGCACTAACCGAATACCGCACATCGTTCTTATACGCCTACTACCACGATGTTAAAATGGTAAAATCAGAACGCCACGGCCCTTATCCCACTTGGAGTGAGGAAAGATCTATCGAATGTAAAAAAATACATCGAAGGAAAAACCGATGACCGGATACTTTTTATACTTTGATGAGATGCTTTTTTACGATGGCGTTTTGCGGTGTCCGATCGCGTAAAATATTTATTACCTTTTTTTCGTTTTCCACAATTTATTCTGGGATAAAAAATTTGAATTTTTGTATAGATTGTTTGTCTGCAAATATAGCAACACCAAAAATACAATAAACATAACCGTAGAAAAACTGTATTAAAAACTGTATTACCCAACTACATATACAACATTACATACAAGCATTTAAAAATTTCATGGTTGTGAACCTCGCGAATTATCTGTAAGTATTCGTAGTAATAATGGAAATTCCACTAAATTCCAAAATTAATAATTTACCTAGCAGGATACAACGGAAATTTACATTACTAAAACAAAAACAACAAATTTTCAAACTATACGAAAATGTGGACGTCGTATACATATAATATCCGACAGGAAAGCGATAGCCGCTGCCATTCTTCAACTACCACCGCAAATTCAATTTGCCCTGGCACTATCCAGGAATTTTCCTCCACAGGGAGGTGGTACTAACACAGATGAAGTGAATGCAAAACGAAGGATTAAAGTGTCGACTCTGTGTCCTTATAGCTTACTACAGACAACGTTCCAGCAGTTCAAACGAGTTGCCGGCAGCTATTGGCCACCACTGCCCTTCCATAATGTTATAGTCGGTGGTAACAGGCCGCCACTAACCAACCGCAATAGGATGACGAAAGCGTACTACTGAAACCTGTTGTACGACATATACATTTGGATGTACAGGATTTGAATGTACTAGAGTTAATATACTTATGACTTATAGATTGTATAGTCAATTAGCCGTAAGGTAAATTTCTGCAGAAGGAAAGTAAAGAAAAAACGATCATTTGTTGGATAGATTTACAGTGCGAGACTATTTTACTATTAGTAGTGGATTCTAATCCATATTTTCACTTGTAAAGACCACCGGAGGACGTAATATACACAACCACAGACACCACAGCTTCGTAATGTAGCCTTGGGCCATGCAAAAATATCGATTCGAGTTGACGCGTTATCCCCAACGTAATCCTATGTGTGCTCGCCGAATTGAATTTGCAATTACTGTCAAACGTCGAGCACTCAGCGACTCCGGAATATTATTTCGGACAATCATATTAGGGGATTTAGCAATTCAGATTTGAGGCTAAAACGGTCAAACATTGATACATTTATAAAGTTTTACTTTTATGATTCACGTATTTAGGACGTAAAAATACAAAGAAATAAAAGAGTGCATTAATAATAATCCGTAATTCGAGATATTCATACATCTACAAACTTGACAGCCTTAATCATTAATAAACAGCATTTAAGGGAAAACGTAAGACTGTGGCTGATATTTTATGTTTCATCCATGCGCGTAGGGAACATTAACATGACAGCATTATAGATGTATGTATATACCAGAAGAAAAAGTTCAGGTGAAATATGATTTTTTCTTCTTGTTCTTGCGCTCCGCTTAACTCAGCTTTGCCCCTACGAGTTTTATTGTGTTTTTCCGGAAGTCGGAGGCGGATGGTGAAAACTTTCTCGTGCTTTACCTAATTTATGGATTCTCGCTAGATTTAGCTGGCCTTACACTAGTCGCGGGTTTGTACGAAGATTAATTGTTACAACATACTACGTATTAGATGTGTTTTTTCCCCAAGAAAATTTAAACTGTTTTTTATACTTTATAAGATGACTAACACAATATATAATATGGAAAAAATTTAAGACGGACATTTTGTTACAGCTACCCAAGTGATCTGCTGCGGATCCATTTACGGAAATGATGTATCTTTTAGAAAAATCGTAAGATATTAATAAAGCATAGAATTCTAGAAATATGCCTGACGTAATGTAATAATAATAAAATTCACTGCTCAAATGCGCAGACGTTGTGTAGAGTATATATTCAGTATTTTGTGGATGAAATAATGTTTTTAGTGTTTAACGTCTACAGTTCAGGAAAGAACCTGATCGTCGAGCTTGTAACATAATGTTACATACTTTTTATTATGGAGAATAGTTCCGTGGAACCTTGGAGACACTTGATTCGTTCTGAATTGAGGATATAATGCCCCAAAAAGTTATTCTATTTAATTTGTTCGAGTAAATTATATTGTTGTATTTCCGATACACAACAACACAATCCATCATTGGTTTTCAAAATCATATTGTGAGTTTTAAAGAATAGGTAGAGGAAAACTACTGTTAAAGAAACGTCATTTTGTAAAGAAGTAGTGTAGTAAATAAATAATTGCATTTACTACTTTATTTTGAAAAATTACCCTATCGTGGCGTACTCAACTTTCAAAAACAAAGCGAAATACGAGCCTCTTCTAATGTAAGTTGGCCCAACGTTAGATTTTTCAAAAACTCAATTTAAAGTGCAAATATACAGGGTGTAACAGTGGGAACGCCGTGGTCTCTGATAGTCAACTGGTAACAATTTGTTAGATACTGGAGTACATGTATGTAAGCGGATTACATCTACAATTTAAAAAATAATAGGAAATATACAGGGTGTTTCAAAACTTCGCAATGTACCAAAGTTATGTTTTTTTTAACGGAAACCCTTGTATTTTATGGCATTTATGAGTAGTACACAGAAATCTAGATCAACTTTATTTTAGGTTTCCTATGTCTAATTTCAACAAGGTGTATATAACATTGATCAAAATAGAATTTTTATTATGCGTTTACCTTCACGATTACGAAATAAATAAGAAAATATAGCCATCACGGCCCATTTTTATGTTACCTACACATGGTACGATCATATGTTACTATAACATCACATTATTTCTCTATTTGAAACTCGACCGTTGGCAACACTGCAGAAGAGGGAGGAGGGCAGTTTGATGTTCTTTGTTTTCTTCTATTACTGTCAGTGAAGTGTTGCATTTGTGAAGTGAGATTATGTGTGTTTTCATTTAAAGTTTTGTGCGAAAATGGCATCGAATCAGCGAAGACATTGTAAAAATTCACCAGATAAGTTTTGTTATGTTTGTGGACGTTATGTATTAATATCTTAAGATAGGCCTATGACTGAAGATGTAGAAAAAGCATATTTTTTGTATTTTGGATGCAAAATAGGAGACCAAGATAAACACTGGGCGCCACATAGTATCTGTGTGAGCTGTCACCTAATACTTATTCAGTAGATGAAGGGTAACCGAAGTAGTATGCCATTTGCTGTACCTATGGTTTGGCGTGAAGCAACTAACCACGTTAATGACTGCTACTTTTGCCATACTAATACTGAAGGTTATTCAAAGAAGAAGAAGAAGAAGAACATTCACTATCCGATTGTATCTTCAGCCAATAAACCTGTTTCTCACGGTGAAGGCTTACCCATTCCAACTTCACCTTTGAACTGGGAAGAATTGGTCATTCCAGAATTAAATGACAATGAAGATTTATATTCGGAAACTGTAGAGTTGTTGGAAAATACTATTGATCCTACATATGTTCCTCCGTCTAGTGAACTTCACCTTACGAGTGTAAAGCAATATGAACTAAATGATTTGGTCCGTGACTCAGGTTTATCAAAGCAGCGGTCTGAACTACTAGGTTCAAGATTACAAGAGTGGAATCTGTTAGCAAAAGGCACAACCATAACGTCCTTTAGAAAGAGAAATGTTTACTTCTCTGTATTTTTCAAAGTTGTGGGGCCTATGTTTCGACATTGTGGGGTTAATGAATGAACTAGGACTAACTCATGTTTCTACAGAGTGGCGACCTTTTATTGACTCCTCTAAGTCTAGCCTCAAGGCTGTTTTACTCCACAATGGAAATACAAAGTCGTCAATTCCAATTGCTTACTCTGTTTCAATTAAGGAGGATTATGACAACTTGGGTGCAGTTCTAAGGGCAATCAAGTATGAAGATTTTAAGTGGCAAATATGTAGTGACTTGAAAGTGATAGCTATATTAATGGGACTTCAGGGCGGCTGCGGCTTTACAAAGTATTGTTGTTTTTTGTGCTTATGGGACAGCAGGGACCAAAAAAAGCACTTTGTTAAACAATGATGGCTGTCAACAAAATCTTATACTCCAGGGGAAAACAATGTGTTGAACGATCCTTCGGTTGACTCCAACAACGTGTTACTTCCTCCTCTGCACATTAAGTTGGGTCTTATGAAGAACTTGGAAAGGGCATGGACAGAGAGGGACCAGGTTTCAAGTACTTGTCGGAACTTTTCCCAAAACTTAATGAAGCGAAGATAAAAGAAGGTATTTTGACTGGACCTGACATTAGGAAGGTTATACGTGATGCTGAATTTGAAAAAAAGCTAAACAAAAAAGAATTGGCAGCTTGGAAAGCACTTGTGATGATGGTAAAAGAATTTCACAACAACAGAGATGATAACTACAAGAGTTTAGTTCTTAACCTTTTGAGAACGTATAGAGCTATGGGTTGCCGAACGTCCCTTAAAATTCACTTCTTTCACTCGCATATCAATTTTTAGTACAGTTACATTATAAATGTTTGCCATTTTCACCACACTTTTGCCAGGGAACAAAAATCCCAGACGTGATAGATGTTTTTCAGTGTCATTTTCTTTCGGATTCAGCAGGTAAAAGTACATAGGAATAAGTAAAAGCTATTCGTGTTACATAAAAAATATTTTATTTGTAGACCAGTGATTTTTGTAGGTTATGGGATATTTCAAGTTTTTTGAAAATGCAATGTTGCACGAAAAGTTTAGTTTCTCGAAAATGACTTAATTCAGAGAAATGGAACGAAAAGCGTTGATGGTAGATCATTTGGCTGATTAAATCCCATATTCAAAGTTATCGAGTATTCTACAGGTCGTTCAAGTATCGAGGGCAAACTTTGTGAACTTCTTTCGTGCATAACTTTATTATTTTAAATGGAACACCCTGTATGTATTTATGTTATCAGAACATTTTATTGTCTAAAAGCCAGTATCAGGCATCCCTATGACTATCTGTACTAGTTTTTAAGTTATTTCCGTTTTTTAGATAATTTAAGTGAACTAAATTTGTTTTTTGTAAGTGAACACCCAGTATATCTCGATGGATAGAAATATTATTATTCGAAGAAGTTGATTTTATATTGACACAATTTACATGAAAACATAAATTCCAAGTAATAAAAATAAACTAAACAAAACAGCAGTAAATATTTTTGTATTTGGATTAAGAAAAAATAAAA
The DNA here is from genome assembly GCA_023690525.1 of Holotrichia oblita. NCBI lineage: Eukaryota > Metazoa > Arthropoda > Insecta > Coleoptera > Scarabaeidae > Holotrichia > Holotrichia oblita. The sequence goes on along the minus strand of CM043016.1, from coordinate 54,839,775 downwards.
TAAACGAAAAAGCATTACAACAAAATAAACGAAAAACTTCTAGCGTTCAACATAATTTCCCAATTTCACAATTATTAGAAATGCCAAAACTATTAGAATTGTTTTAAAAATATTTAGTTGTGTTGTTATAATCGTCAATTTAATTAAATATTTGTTCTGGGTCCATTAACAAACGACGGCTAACAAAATAAAAAATACAGATGAATAGCAATTTGAAGCAGCTTTTGTTTCTATAATAATTGAAATAACCTTAACAAATACGCATTACTGAATTTTTAAATTAATGGCAACTGAAAATTTCCCGTAAAAAAGGGGGGAGGATGATGAATTTCCATTTGAAAAAATTAAGTTGGAGGAGGGTGATAATAAGATAATGACAGAACCTCATACATAATATCATCTTCACGACATTATGTTTTACTGTAACCTTTGATCGCCATTGATTTGCGAGGAAACACATGGAAAAATGGATGTGAGACACCCTGATTGATTGATCGATTACTATCAAGGCAGGGCAGTGTTTAGTTATCCTATTATGTTATTCCTACCTTGATTTCATTTTATTCAAACAGATTAGTTCCCTCGATCAGGTTTAGACGCCTATTTGGCAAATATTTCTCCACTGGTAAATCAAACGCGCTTTGCATTAGCAACCCTACGTTGACTTAGTTCTACGCATTCGAAGATTATATGAGAGGCTGCTTCCTCCTCCTCATAACAGAGTCTGCATAGGGGTTCATCTGTATAGATCCCCATCTTATGCAAGTGACCTCTTAGACAGCCATATCCTGTTAATAGACATGTTACCGCCCTAAACTGAATTCTGTTTAATGCCAGTAAGTCAGCAGTAAATCGTTGTGACGGTCGTTTTATCATCCGTTTGCTGTGTCTTTGTTAATTTAATTAATGAGTGGACGCACTACATACTGCACTCTTTGTGATACCTAGACCTGCCTCCGATCCGGTAACCCTGTATATGTTAGTTACTTAGTTAGATATTTCGTGAAATTATGTAAGAAACGTATAGAAAACAAGAAGAAGCTCAGTTTGTAGAAAACCAGTCTCACTAATCACAAAATATTACAACGATCAATACTGTACTTTTTATATGTGCAATAAATTGCATTCATTTATGATCATTATTTTTCCAAGTCATTTGGATATCTAACATAAAATACTGGCTCTAAATGTATACCTACAGCGGAAAAAATATTAAAATGGCCATTTCATAAACCATCTAGAAGCAATTCATGGATTTTGAGAATTTATGTTCAGAATATTTTTTGTATTGATCTCTTTTATGAATCTCTTCAACTATCAACACAAATGTTGAGTATTGCAACCTCTTTATCGATATTCAGATACGGTGACTTTGTACCGTAAAATCCATGATTATTATTATTCTAATTAGGAAGACTGATAACTATGGATTTTACTCTATGAAGTACACCATTATCATGATGAAGGATGATTGGACGTTTGAGGATATTTTTTAGCCACTCACCATTGATTACGGACAAGCAAGTCGTTATATACCATTCTGTGTTTACTGTTTGACGATTCTCTCCAACAATATGACCAAATGCAGCTGTAAAACCGGCAATAATTCGTCATAGGCATGTTTAGAAGATCTGTGATTTTATTTTGTCAATATACGACAAATACACAATTTATTGCTTTTTTACTTTTAAATGTAAACTTGTTATCATTTACAATAAAGTGTATCATCCCAGAGTTACTTGTTACAATAATACTCCGCAAGTTCCTCAGATGTAATCATTAACTGGGACGATTGGCAACACTTCCTTCAAATTTACTAACACTATAAGATTGATTGCACTGAACTATTGCCTAACATAAAGTTTCACGTAGTTGGAATAGCTTCTCGATTTGAAACTCGTTCTATTTACTGAAGCGACACTGCGGACTAACTCTTACTGCTTTTACCGATTTACCAGATGTCTAGCAATACCGGTAAGATCTACAGCATCTACAACTTTCATAAACATTATGAGAAATCTCTCTCGCTTCGAGAAGGTTACACGTCTTGCCTTTTTCTGCTATTGTCTGTTCTTATCTAGAAGATATGTAGAAAATGTGGAATTGTTAGTTTTTTAATTGAATGATCTGAAATGTTCTTTTAATCTAATATTGAAACTTCTTGTTGTCTGACTGATGTATATACCTTTACACTGATATATGTACCGGGTGGCCAACTAAGAATGTCGCTCGGCCATATCTCAGGAACAGCTCACAGTACAGCTTTGGGAAAAAAATATTATTGACTAATGTGACCCCGAGAAACATCTGGAAATTATTTAGAAAAGTCTAGGATGACCGCTAGAGGGCGTAACTGATCACCAAAAATGTTAATTCTTATTTTACGCAAAATTTACCAACTTAAGGTCTATCATAAATAGGAAAATCGAAATCTAAAGAAAATTTTGTGTATTTTACATCGGACAACTTTTTTGTGTTTTGTCAAATATGGGGAGGGGTGGAGGGGAAATTTTGTATTGATGGGACGCTTATAACTCCGGTTCTGTTGAACCGAATTTTGCAAACTTAGTCTCGTTCAAATCAGGATTACTCCTCCAATATGATGCTTACAAATATTGGAATCAATCTAATAAGTGACGTGCATGCTAGAGGGCGCTGTTTAATTTCTTTAATTTCTTTTGGTCTTATTGGAAAGGATTTTCATTGTCCTATGTTTAGTGATTGAAGCTGTTTAATTTTATCTTGTCCGTCAGCGCTAGAGGGCGATAAAGATATTTAAATACGTAGATTTTATGATTTTTGAAAATATCGTTCAAAGTATTTCTAAGGCAGAAATAGAGACTGTAGTTCTATCCACTCGTTATAGAGTGAAAGTTTGTATCGAAAATAATAGGAGTTAACTTCAAGATTTAGACCGCCACAAATATTAACTTTATTATGCTGTTTCCTTCTTTGTTGTTTTTCTGCATTGTTTATATGAATTATACCGTTGTGCATTTCACTACAATCTTAGGCTTCCAATTGATGATTTTATAGTATGAGCATAAATATAACCTTCCCCACACTGTTCTTTTCAAAAGTCATAAAATTTACATATTCAAATTTCCTTAAAGCCCTCTAGCGGTAATGGCCAAAACAATAATAATCAATTTGAATCGTCAAACATAGGCCAATGAAAATCCTTTCTAATAACACCAAATTTGCTAAATTCCGTTCACATGAAGCAGAATTATTAAAATTTATAGGAAAAAATTGTACCATCCACACGCCTCCGAAAATATCTTCGGATTGGTAAAAGATAGCGATATCCGGTTTTCACTGATTTGTTGGTACTTTAGCCTACTTTTTTTAATTTGTTGTCAAAAGTGTATGTTTCTATTTAATATTTTCGAGAAAAAACAAAATTCCCGAAAAAAATTAAACAGCGCCCTCTAGCATGCATGTCACTTATTAACCCTACAGTACCCGTTCGAATTTCCCAAACGTCAGAACCCGTTTCGGTCTCAGGGACCGATGATATTTTAAAGGCGAAATATTCAAACTGTAATAGTAATATTATATTAAATAAGTTACTAAATGCAAGAATGATGTTTTATAAGATTTATTTACATCGAAAACTAATACATATTATAATGCTAAACACAACAATAAAATGATATACAAGAAAAAAATAATTTTGAACGAAACAAGTTACTAAAATGCACCTAGAATAGGTGAAATATTTAGTCAGTTGTAAATTTTTCATAACAACAATCACACACTATCGTTATATATTCTAGGCACATAAACCTGTTGCATTTTTTACAAAAGTAGCGAGTTTTTCTATTTCTCTTGCTGTCACAGTAGTAGCATCTGCCCCTTTCTTGCAACGGTTCTCCACCCGGATCGGCTGATTCTTCTACACCACAGATTTCCCGAATACGAGCTTTCATCGGTCGAGAAATTCTCTGCAAACTCAAACGTTGTAGTAGATGTGGTTTGACCATCTCCATAGAAAGTTCCTTGATGAAATGTCTACGTGCAACTGGCTTATTGTCTGTATTGGAATTATTTGAAATATATACTACATAGGAATTAATAGCTGCAACATTCAGGCTTGAGTAAAAAACTACCATTGGCCATCGTCGAGTACTACGGGCACAATTATAATTTGAGCACAACTGGTCCACCATATCTACACCATCTTTTGTCCTATTATATTCAGTGATGATTTCTGGCTTGCCAGTCGCCAAATCAATAGCATCGTCGTGGTGTAAACTGAAAACCAACAAGACATTTTTGTTTTTTCTTGGAATATAGGACACTAGTGTGCACTCTTTTCTAAACGCAAACATGCTACTTTTGGGTGGGCGTTTTACGGGATTCGAAAAAGCATTCGGAAGTTCCTTCTTATTTTTTCTAATCATTCCGATGGTGGTTATTTTTTTTTCAAGCAGTTTATTTACTAAAGTTATGCTAGTGAACCAATTATCCACTGTTAAATTACGGCCAGAATTGTAGATGGGCTTACACAGTCTCATTACAATATCCTCCGGTTTGTTGCTAAGCTGGAATGGACCATTGGGTTGGTTACCCACATACACTTCTAAATTAGCAGTATAAAATAGGCTCGAGTCCGACAAAGCAAAAATTTTGATTCCATATTTGTTCGGCTTTGAAGGAATATACTGCCGGAAACCACAGCGTCCACGAAATCCTTCTAACTTTTCGTCAATTATGACGAACTCCGACATACTGTAACCTCTTTTGCAATTTTCCACAAACAGATCGAAGAATTCTCTAATTGGGGCTAACTTATCTATCTCTCTTCTTTGAAGACGAGTATTTTTATCGTCGAATCGTAAGGAACTCAGAAGAAACTGAAAACGATTCAAAGACATTGTTAGGCGGAAAATTTCCAGGCCTGAACCATCAGTGGCCCAGAGCTCTTTTGTATTTAGATGGTTAGCTTTCAACATACCAGCATATACTGACTTCCAGAAAAATTGCAACACCTAGAAGTTGTCGAATGATTTTATTGAAATTTTCAGGAAACGTTTATTTTCATTAAACAAATTGATGATTAAAATTTGAATAAAATCTAGCCAGTAGTTTTTTTTTTGCATGTTGTTTCCATAGCACATAGTAACTATAAATTTGAAGTATTAGACCATTTAGTAACTGTCAAGTTTGCAAATTGTTGTTGTTACGTCACAATTTCATTCTGCACTTGATAACAATGCCGAGAGTACGTCAACATCAACATTTTGTCCAATTAAGTGATTTTGAACGTGGCCGTATTATTGGTATGAGAGAGGCCGGACTTTCGCTAAGAGAAATTGCTCGTCGTGTAAACCGAAATGTTTCAACGGTATTGAGGTGTTGGTCCAAATGGTCCGAGGAAGGGGTTCAACATCATCGCCGTGGATCTGGACGTCCTCGAAGGACTACAGATCGCGAAGAACGTCGCTTAAGACTTTTGGTCACAAGAGATAGATTTTCAACAACTCGATCAATTGCAAATGATTGAATGAGAAGTGCAGGACTCAGAATGTCAATGTCAACTGTTTATCGCCGGATAAGATCTTATGGATTGCGTTCATATCGTCCATTTTTATGTCTTCCTCTTACACCACTTCACCGTCTACGCAGACTAGAGTGGAGCAACTTAAGGGTTAATTGGGCGCAGGAATGGCATCAAATTGTGTTTAGTGACGAGTCCCGATTTTGCTTGTGGGCCCACGATGGTCGTAGGAGAGTCAGACGGATGCGTGGAGAACGTAAAAATCCAACATTTTTTGTGGAACGCAACACAGCCCTCACTCAAGGAGTTATGATATGGGGTGCAATATGTTATGGTAGCAGATCACCCTTGGTCTTTATTGACGGCAACCTTAACGCACCTGGTTACATTGCTAATGTGCTACAACCAGTTGGCCTTCCATATCTTCAGGGGCTGCAAAATCCCATTTTCCAGCAGGACAATGCGCGCCCTCATACGGCAAGGGCTACAACATGGTTTTTGGAAGAATCTAACATTGTCGTCCTCCCATGGCCTGCTCGGTCGCCTGATTTGTCGCCCATTGAACATGTATGGGATATGATTGGTAGGCGAATAGGTAATTTACCGCACCCTCCAGATAATTTACACGATCTTCAACAACGGATTCAAGAAGCTTGGGACGATATACCACAAGCAGCTATAGATCACTTGATTAATAGCATGCCAAGGCGTCTAGATGAGTGCATTACAAATCGTGGCGGAGCAACTCATTATTGAAAAAACTTTTAAAGCTTTTATTCTTTTGTTTTTAAAACTTAATCATAACTTTGTTTCATAGAAATAGACGTTTTCTGAAAATTTCAATAAAATCGTTAAACAGCTTCTAGGTGTTGCAATTTTTCTGGAAGTCAGTATAGTATAGCAACCCTAATAGAGCCTGAATTTCCGTAATATCTGTCGGTCGAGCATCGCTCTCGCGCGAATAGTTTCGTGCTATGGAACGTATAAATTTATTTGTGTTATCAAGGATCAGATTTAGCATTTGATCATTGATAAAATACTTCCATATTTCATGTGGGTATTTTAGGGATCTTGTTGGCAAGCTCGATATCGGCAAACGTTTCACTATATTTTCTGCTCTTATTCGTACTTTTTTATTTCGAACCATCTTGTTCCAGGTAGTAGTGTTGTCCTTTCCTGTAAACACGTTTGGACAAGTCTCCGCATCTGTTTCTACTTCTTTCTCCATTTCCTCAGTACTTATAGTATCCAAAATCTCCTGCTCTGTATCAGAATCACTTGCTCTCGTCTCCAAATAATCTTCTTCATCAGAATCCGTCATGTCATCGACATCTTCATTATCATTCGTCTGATCTAATTCAGACAGAACTTCGCTCATCAAATTTTGGAGTCTCTCCGTCTCTCTTTCATAATCCCCCATGACTAAAATAAAAAAGACTGAGTTTAAAATTTTTTGTTAATAAGATTGTATATTTAGTTTAATATTGTGATACAAAAAACAATAACAAATTAAAAGAAAACTAAAAATAAGTATACTCACTTTCAACATACACCTCTAATTGTAATGTAAAAATGTTAGAACGCCACTACCCGTTTCGGTCTCACGGACCCAAACCACAAATGCAGCACAAACGACTAATCGCTTCTAAACGTCGAACCAAAAAAATTGGTTTAGTAGCGCATCGGTCTCCTAGACCGTATACGGGTACTGTAGGGTTAAATTGGTTCCAATTTGTAAGCATTAGATTGGAGGAGCAATGCTGTATCCAACGCGACTAAGTTTGCAAAATTCAGTTCGACAAAACCGGAAATATAAGCGTTTCTTCAATACAAAATTTCCCCTCTACCCTCCCCTTATTTGACAAAATACGAAAAAGTTGTCCAATGTAAAATACGCAAAATTTTCTGTAGATTCCGATTGTCATATTTATGATAAACCTTAAGTTGGTAAATTTTGCGTAAAATAAAAATAAACATTTTTTGTGATCAGTTACGCCCTCTAGCGGTCATCCTACACTTTTCTAAATAATTTCCAGATGTTTGTCGGGGTCACGTTAGTCAATAATATTTTTTTCCTGAAGCTGTACTGTGAACCGTTCCTGAGATATGGCCAAGCGACATTCTTAGTTGGCCACCCGGTACATTAGATTTATCTAAGGGATTAATTCTATCTTTGACGTTAAATAAAACATTAGACAGTTTTATATTCGGTTTGAAAGCTAGTTAAGTTACTTTTAGAGAGTATCTTAGTTATGCACACACTTATTTCACCAAAATAAATCAATGATACATATTATCTTAATTGCTTTTGGTTTTGTATAGGATAAATTGATTTTAGTTAAACAGTATTTCCGTGTACGTTTTCTAACGTCCCAAATTTTTATTAAAATTAGAACTAAATTAAAATGAATCAAGTTCCTAGACATTTAGTTTTACATAACTTAAAACGATTCCTTTTACTAGGAATTTCAACAATTTGAAATATTAGAATTCTACTGAATTAAAAACAGAAAGGCGCTTTCGTCTCTGAAATACATATTTTATTTATTCGCGTAAGAACAGACTTCCTTACGTACTCATAGTTACAACTACAGATAAGAAACGCCATTGAAATATTCCACAAAATATGGTACACCTATTTTTGTGCACGAAATGTAGAAAATCTGTGAAATGCATGCTACTCATATTCAACTAAGTACTTCCAAACAATCCAGGAATATTGTCCTTTGAAAAGTGTAATAGATAAAGGTTCATACCTACATATACATGCACACTACTTACTGGGGACAACTTTATTTTCCGCAGACGCTTGACCTTTTTGCAGATACTTTTCATGTAGCGTGGAACGCTGCGAGGTCTGGCTATTGCATAGTTTCTGGCTAACTCAATTTAAACTTATCTCTTATTTAAAATTGCCAGCCAATTCTCCGCCGCTACTGTTGTGTTTTCTAAGTGTATGGCAATTTTGCAAAAGTAGACAAGATCGTTCAAGATGATATCTGGGTTTGAAAAAGTGAGTCAATAGGAGCGGGTTCTACAGCTTTACATGTAAATATGTATGTATATGGAATATTTTTGAAGGTAACCTGTTTCGCTTTATTTAGGATTTCAACCGGCATATACGAATATGTTGTGAGATACAAATATGTATATCACAGCACTACCTATGTTGCCCAGTTTTTTAAAACTGTTTTAATAAAGTTAAACCCGTTTTGGACCATTTTTATCTTTCATAAAAACGATGAAATATTTTAACATTAACATAGTTGTTATAATGGAATGCAATCGAATTAAAACACATTCGTTTACTTATAGTTTGTTAGAAATCCACAACAAAGACGTTCAAAATGGTTCACATAACCCTAGTAGCCGTCATGTCAAAACTATCCCTAACAAATCACATTTTCAGAAGCCACCCCTAGTTTAATATTTACAAATTTCGTCCTATATATATATGTATTTTTTTGTTTATTTTTTTTAATGTGTGGTGGGTGCTTAGTTGCAGTGACTTCGTAAGCTGTATTACTTGTCTGGCTATCACTGCAACTCTTGCGGTGTAGTTTAGTGTGTGTAAGTTGTGTTTAAATGGCTTTGTGACAGCATCATATCGCCTTTTATGGTGCCGCGCTGTTAATCACTTTGCTCCCAACAGCGAATGGCAAGTCGATCCAAATATAAATACTGTTTTTATTGGAACTTTATCCTATACTACATAAACTACACGGCTGTTTACGTTATATTGCACAATGTCGGGTAGACAATTGAGAAGCAAAACAACTATAAAGCAAAATGGCGACGAATCGGATAAGATTGCTAATAGCAGTTATGTTCCCATAATCAATAATTTCGAAAGTAAGGTAGAAGAAGTAGATGTAGTAACTGAGCTAAGAAATAAATTAACAAAAACTGAATATGAGTTAGATGAATTGAACGGAAAAATGAATCAGTTGATAGATAAGTTACGATGTGCAGAAAATATGCTAGAATATAAGCAGTCAATTATTGATCATTTACAAAAAACCATTGAAAATTTGTCTAGGTCCAACAGCTTAAAGACACCACGGTGTGTGGATACTCAAACAGATTTTAATATGAGCGAAGAAAAGTTTACACAGACATCAGTGAACATTTCAACAGGATCAATTTCGACGAGTATGAACAGTCATACTGCCAATAGTGATAGCGTAAGGAAGCATACGCAGATGAATTGCACAATGGGTGGCGAACAAATCAAGACCGCTATGAACTTATTGGACTCAACAGATATGGTTATTAATTGCAATGCGGTTTTGTAGGAAAAAGGGAAAAAAGATTTTTATAAAAAGAGCGAGAAGGCAAGGTTGCTATTACTTGGCGATAGCCATTTGCGGAGTACTGCTGAAATAGCGTTACATACTTTTGGAGATAATGTCGTTGTGGAATCTATTTTTAAACCCAATGCTAGTTTTCAAGCAGTTACCGAGGATATCTCTCAATTGACAAGAGATTTTAATTCCAATGATTACGTCGTGCTACTGGCAGGATCAAATGACTTAATTCAGCAGAGGTCAGTGCCTGTTAGTGTCCTTAGGGATGTTGTTTCCCGGTTGAGTCATACAAATCTGGTGTTTCTTTCTGTTCTGTATTCCAATCTTGATTCTCGCTACAATCGCGTGGCATATGAATTTAACTGCCAAATATATAATATAGTTGGTAACTTACAGTTGCACCAAAGTGTAATTTTTGCTGATACCAACTCACTAATTTCTTGTCGAGATGTAACACGTGATGGGTTCCACATGCGACTTTCTGGCAAGAAGAAAATTATTCGTCACCTAGGCCACAATATAAGAGCTAAGATGTAGAATAGTTACGCTAGGCCTAATATGGATGGCGATTCTACCAACTTTTGTCCACCAAAACTTAAGATAACGACGGTGGACGCACATAGTCGTCATCATGGACAATCTGAAGTATGGCAGGAGGACTCATCTCTGGTAGCATCATGGGATTATAACCAGATACCGGACTTAAGTTGAAGTGAACAATCTGTTAAGGTTTTATGTGTTGACGGGAGTAGTTTTTAGCACTCGTGTAGGGGGGGTCGGAAACTGCTGCAAGGGTACTGTCGAAAACTTGAACCAAGTATGTAGACTTAAAATTATGCATGAAAATATTAGATGTTTAAATAATAAAATACGTAAATTAGAAGTTGTTCGTGCCACAGAAAAAGTGATCATCTGTTTAATAACCGAGCATTGGCAGTTTTCCGTGCAGCTTAAAGAATTGTCACTTTGATCTTTTGTGTTAAGATCAAGTTTTTGCAGATCACTTAATAGCCATGGAGGGGTTGCGATTTATTTACACAGATCACTGACCTTAATTGATAGACCGGATATTAGACGTATGTCCGTTGCTAATGTTTCAGAGTGCTGTGCAGCTGAATCTGTATCTTATCGAATTATATTTCTAGCTTTGTATCGTCCACACATTCGGTACATCTTAAAGAAACCTATCAAAACTTGGAGCTTCTGTTAAAGAAAATCAAGTATGAGGAACATAACTGGATGCTTTGCGGAGATCTAAAGGTGCTTTGTATGCTTCTGGGTCAGCAATCTAGATTTACAAAGTTCCCCTGTTTTACTTGTGAATGGGATAGCCGTGCAAGAGACAAACATTGGACTGACACACAGTGGCCTCTTCGGAAAGACCTTGTTCCAGATACAAAAAACATACAATGTACTAAATTGGTGAATCCTACAAAAATCCTTTTACCTCCTCTACATATAAAGTTAGGCTTAATGAAGCAATTTGTTAAGGCTCTTAACAAAGATGGAAATTGTTTTAAGTATATTTGCAACAAATTCCCGACTTTATCTGAAGCAAAGAGTTTTTGTAGGGGCTCAAATTGTAATTGTAATTGCTCGAAATTGTATAAAAGTAGTTGTTGAATTTAAAACTTCTTCCAGCAAAAATTTTTTTGTGTACCTGTGTAATCATAGCGTGTAACGATATAGTTGTCTCATTACTTTGGAATTCTCATCAACACACAAGTCGGTACAGATTGACAGATCAATCAACCTAAAATTCGCTGATACGGTGAATTGGTTCTTCGATCTTTTCAATTAAATATGTGTATATCATTGTTGGAACTTTACTTATACTACATTAAATTTTCATGACATATGCCAAATGAGAAGATTTGTTGTCCACTGACTTGGATTTCCAGAGGCTCAGGCTCCGGTGCTGATTCTATCCCCATGTACTATATTATATTTATACATACATATACTATATTTATTAATTATTGTTATGTTTATTCATGTATAAATATTTAATTCCACAGTTGTTTATTCCAAATTTTGTAATCACGCTGAATATGCTCCTAACAGATCACTGTTTGTATTCAGAAATTTAAATTAGAAAGTGTACAGGGAACACGTATACATGCTACATATATTCGGCACAATTCGTCAATCCTTCAAAACTAGCAGTTTGCACCATTACTTTGCTGAACTCGCCAGGCATTACTTTGCTATATATTTTTGCCCATGGCATCACCATCCATAACGAAACGTGATGAGTACTAATGCGATTAAATATTAACGTTTGTTGTTAAGCGGCGTTCTGACACGTACGAACATACACGGTGCGGACTGTCTGACCGAGGGAGGCACGCACAAACAACTTTAACTAAATAACGCGTCCGTTGGTTCGCTGAATAATTGAAATCGTGCACGTTAATGTTTCATTACCGCCGGCCAAATTTAGGCTAAATTTTAATTCGTACATATTAAAATTTATAATCGCCAAATTACCAGCAGATCATGTGATGCGAGTATATCCCTGGACAAATTTGTGCTGAGGGAAGCAGAACGATGATGTAAAATAAGTTTGAATAAATGTGCGTAAAAAGTTACGAACACAAGGGTCGCTTCAGACGTGTAATGGTTAAAATGAACAACTTTTCCCTTCCTCTGGTTGAGTAATACGCGAAAATTTAAACATTCGACGTGGAATTTACAATTACAGGTATTAGATATTATGGAAATGTAGATTTTATGTGATGGGGTTTTTATTAATAATAATTTTCACGCTGTAATTTGTTCTGTACTAATTTACAAATATAAATACCTTATTTTTTTATTACATACAATTTTTTAGTGCATGTAATTTTCTGTATGCGAAAAAAATATCTTTCAAATTGTTGATTGCCAACATATACAGGCTAATTTATTTTCTATAACCAGTCTAAGGATATGCAAGCTAATCTACAACCTACAACAAAGGTTACATCGGAAATCAAGCTGGTGGTATTGAATCGCACTTGTTCTAGTAGACAGTGTATTAGACATGTATTGGAAACCAAAGATGGTTTAAAGTTTAACAACGTGGTTTTATTAGGATTTAACAGGAGACCATTAGGCTCACACCACTCTGCCATACTCGCCACAATAGTAGTTGCCGAGATGGAAACAGTGTTCGTCGATGCACCCGATATGACAACACTGGCATCGTCCGCATACTGCGACAAAACACATGAATCAATGAAAGAATCCATATCATTAACATAGATCAGAAACAGGGTAGAAAAAGAGATGGCAATGTTTCCATTTACGTATTTCAAACTTGAACATGTAATATTGTCAACCCTCCGCCGAATGCTTACTTGCTACGTCTTTGATGATTCCTTCTATCTCGCAAGGGTCAGTTGGTGTAAAGTACAAGTTGTCTGATGATGGATTGCTACCGTGTCCAGAATGCCTGGACACGGTAGCCTAACATTGCTTGAAGATTTTTACTTATTTTAGTCTTCCTTCAATATCTTTAGAATTACAGATGAGTTAGCATTATTTTAGTGGAGGATTACATCCGAAATATGGATGTTTCACTATGTTAATTAAAATTTCTACGAATTTGCGCTTGTTTCGATTTTGTTTACACCTGTAAACACGTGTGGGTATAAAGAGACGAAATCAATATTCAATAATTTCGAAAACGTGTTCATAAAACATACGATTGTATTATGTATAGGTATAATAAACATAAATGTTTAGCTGGAGGAAAGATTGCAATCAAAATTGATCAAATATGATGAATTTTGGAATAACATTTTATAAAGTTCTGCAACTGAAAAGCCTACTTCTTGTTTAGTTTCATATGAAATAAACATGTTATTTAGTGAAGCTGAGCTTCGTTTTTGCAAAAATTTGGCTTGGAAGCAAAGATTTATTGAGTTCAACCCAATAAGTCCAGACGATAATAACCCTAAACAAGTTAAGATGTTATTGCAAAAAAATTCTTGTATGGAGCACTACAAAAACAAAGAATATTTCTAGTTTAGTAACCATTAACTCAGTTTTAGAGTCGAGAATCGCTTGCAACTATAGCCGCATGCAATTTTCGCCCTTATTTCGTAGTTTTAAAAAATGCATAGCTTTGGAACCGCTGCAGATAATCAAACCAAATTTGGAATGTTGGATTAGCACATTAGATTTTACTAATATAAATTTAACTTAACACCACAAAAAAGCTAATTTTCCACCGACACACTTTAGTGCCCGTAATTTAAAAATTAACGTGTTAAAAAAATGTTACATATTACTGTGCCTTACTAGGCAAGTTTTTCTTTATATAGAAATTTACTTTTCGTGTTATACAGTGAAGAAAATACACTGTACTGCTATTATTTTGCACACGGATGTATACAGGGTCTTTCACGAAACCCGTTAGTTAGAAAGTTTAGGGAATCTACTGTTAAAAAATTATGAAATTTTGACAATTGCATTTGTAGTATTGGTTCTATTGCTTTAAAATATTTTCAACAAAATCTGACTTCCGCTTATACCGGAAATGAAATAATGAAATAGATTCTATGCATTATTTGCAAATATTTTGTATTAGGGTTCCCTATCCCTAAATTCAACTGTTTCTAAGATATTTATAATTTTCGTTAAAATTTTGCTATTGCACCATCTTAAAGAAAAATTAATATTGTAAAACCCTCTGAAGCGTAAGGTACCAAACTTTTGCAACCAAAAGTAAATGGTCATAGATATTGGAAACTGTCATAACTTTCACCAAAATTTATACCGGGTGTGCAGAAATTAGCAACCAATTCAGATATCTTCAAACATTTAAAATCCTTTTTTTAATGGCATAGTAATTTTTATTGTAGCGCTTAATTTTTCAAGAAAGTCTACATCGATTTATATTATGGTCTCACATACCTATCGTAAATAGTTTCTGAGTTATTAGAGATTATTGGTTCCTAGGGAAAGTATATTAATATTCTGTTATTTTTTCTCATAGTTATGTAGCTATGAAAATAAAATATTTCGGTAGAAGTTGTCAAATGAGTGACAGTTTATGGTGTAGACACGTTGGTTCGCACTATATGTATATTAATCACCAAAGCTATAGTAGTAGTGATATATTAAATTTATTTTATATCCATGGTGAATGTAGGAGAATAGCAGCAAGAACATGCCGTGCATTTAATGAAAAATATCCACATTTACCACCTATGACCATGGCGACATTTAGAAGAATTGAAAGAAATTTTTTATATCATGGAACTATTAAAATTATAAAAACACCATATTCCAAGCCTGTGATCAATGATGAAGCAAATGAAATCAACGTATTATGTTACTTTAATACATATCCAAGAAGTTGAATCGCTGCAGCCGCAGTTGATCTCGGCCTGTCAGAATATTCCGTTTTTCGAATTTTTTGTGCCTCTTCCTATCGGAGGATTGTTTATAACATAGTCTAAACATACGCGAAGAATGTCTGGAACGCCCGAATGTTGTTAGTAAATTGCGCGCTGTGGTTGTGATAGTTAATCATTTTATACAATACAATACATACAAAATATACAAATAAACTTTCTTCTATCATCATGACGGTAGCCACTGGTAAGTAGTGTAGTATTTCATATGTTGAACTTTTGTCAACAGATACAAACCTATGTTACTCTACTAAAAGCAAGACGAGATATTGCCTTTAATTATTGGTGCACATTTACCATTGTCTAAGGTTTTAGTTTACTTCCGGAGGGTTCCTAAATCTTATTCTTATTCGATGGATCATCCGTACATTCTATATATAAACAAACATTGCATTCTCCATATGGAGATGATGCAAGCGTCTTTATAACTTCGCTAGTACCATTACGACTCATATCAGGAGATCCAGAAGGACATCATGTTATTCTTTGGCAAAACGCAAGAAGTTCTTCCACAAGATTCTGCAGACATATTCGATTTCAGTTCAAACACGAAACTAGTGAAATTGCAAAGAAGTAGAAAGAATATATGGATCAACAAATACAGTCACTAGTGCCTTTAACGATTAACTAATCTAAATATTAAAATTAATCATATATTACTATTCACTATGATCGATGGAAAAATATGTAATTCAATCACAGAAACAACATCTACTCAGAAATGTTATCTATGTGGTTTAACGTCTAAACGCTTCAACAACATTGCAGACGTTTTAAAGACCCCTATTAAAAGCTCTACATTAGATTTTGGGTTGTCAGTACTTCACGCGAGAATTCGGTTTCTTGAATGTCTGTTACACATTGCCTATAAGTTACCATTGAAGCAGTGGCAGGTTAGAGGAGATACTAATAAACACATTGTAGAGAAACAAAAGGAAAACCATTCAGTCCCAATTTAGGTTAAAACTGGGAGTAATTGGTGATCAACCTAAACCAGGATTTGGTAATAGTAATGATGGTAACACGGCCAGGCGCTTTTTCGATAATGCAGATATATCAGCAAATATCACAGGTATTGATATAGAAATAATAAAAAGAGTTAGAGCAATATTAACAGCAATAAGTAGTGGATATAAAATTAATGTAGACATTTTTGAATTATATGCTTTAGATTCGGCCAAAACGTATGATAATAAATATTCCTGGTATCCAATGCCGCCTACTGTCCATAAAATTGTTTTTCATTGATCAAATATTATAGAGAAAGCTTTACTTTCAATTGGACAATTGAGTGAAGAGGCTTAAGAGGCTAGGAATAAAGATTTTAAAAAGTATCGAGAAAACTATTCTCGAAAAATTTCACGCGTAAAAGCAAATGAAGACATACTGAACTACTTGTTGATATCATGCCATCCGTTGTTATTGAGTATGCAACAAATACAGAAAAAACATTACAAGATAGAAGAAGATGTTTTGAAGCTTTTAGAAGCCCCAACAATTTCAAGCAAGCCACCAGAAAGTGAAACTGATGATAGTTCCTCATCGAGTTGTGAATGAACTTGTGACTATAAACGTATGTAACTGTTTACTATAATTTACTAGTAATTTTAGACATATTACTTTATTTCTAAGTAAAATATATCTTTACGTGCTTTGTACTACACTTTATTGGCAAATTTTAACCCATAACTGCATTCAATTAATTTATGCCAACTTTTTCGGTGATTCACTATGCACCGTGTAATAATGCAGATTCAAACTTGTATAAACATGCAGATTCGTTTAGTTCATATATTTTAACAATACACGTTAGCAATAAAACGCTGAAATAAGTTAATAAAGGAATTGCTTGTAGACAGCGCAGGACCAGTTTATAATTTAATTGTTGAATAATTTGTAATTTACGATTTTTAATATAAAATATAAGCAATCTTAATGCATCTTAGGGTTAAGCAACATTTGTTCAAGAATCTATCGTTACTTAGTTAATACGTTTTACCCTTATATAGTGAAAATAAATTTAATAATAGTTGAACCATGAAACTAGCTCCAATGTCCACTATATTAAGTCATCCACTCTCGTTGTTTCCTGTACTTTCAGATAAAAAGATAAAGTGGAAAACTTTCTTAAGGATCTACGCGATGAAAGCTACTCATCTTATCATGAACTACAACTAATTTGTTCAGGTATCTAGCAGAAATTTCTTCGATAGATAATAAATCGTCGTATATAACGAACCCACTCGAACTTCCTAGTAATTTCAAGTTACTTAGTGATCGCAATAACGCAGCACTTAATTAGATATTTGCTACGAGGTAGAAACAATTTTCTCGCCTTAATTCTATCAGAGCACCGCTATTCAGACAGGTGGCCTTAATACGTCAAGTAAGTTAAGCACGAGTTACGTCACATATATGTAACATAGAGTGTATTTGCTGACATATCTATAATTGAAAACGTCGTCGAATATATGCTGTTACCGATAAAGCTTACAAGGTAGCGCATTCCGCGAACATTCACCACAGGCGGAACGATCAGCTACGGAGCCTGAATGATGTCTGGAAAGGGATAACGGAGCTGTATACGATTCTTCCTCGCTTTCCACTATCATATCGGCTCTTTACTCTACTGCTACGAATAGAATAACAGCTTTCGTCAAATGAAAACGATTCAGGTCTGCATCGAAATCGCTTACTCGCTGTATTACGTGCTCATTTTCACAGAGTCTAGGACTGCCATTATCTTCAACAGTCGACGGGAACAGAAGGTATCTGTGGAACTCACTTATTAAAAACTGTGCAGTTTTTCGAGAATCTTTTCTTCGTCTGGAATGATTTCAGCTAGTAAGACGCATAATCAATCGAATAGTTTCATAAAAATTCATTCGATTCGATAACATGACTTAATGTCGAAACTGGAATTCTAAATTGCCTTAAAACTTAAAGGCTATTCCATTCGATTTTAGCATAATATTTCTAATGTTTTACAGTGCTTTAAAGAACACGTCACTATTTAGGTTTCTTGATACGTACTCCAATACTAAATTAAGCAGTGTTTCCGAATATGGATCTCCTTGTCTAACTCCTTTAATAATTACAAACTCTTCTGTTTCTCCTTTTAGTATTTTAACGGTCATTTTTGTTCTTTAGTAGGTTCCACTAGCTGCACCCGCTTAATCGAGTCAAAAGCTTTTTGAAAATCTATGAAG
The DNA here is from genome assembly GCA_023690525.1 of Holotrichia oblita. Taxonomy (NCBI): domain Eukaryota; kingdom Metazoa; phylum Arthropoda; class Insecta; order Coleoptera; family Scarabaeidae; genus Holotrichia; species Holotrichia oblita. Next base: position 54,821,351 of record CM043016.1, on the reverse strand, counting down.
CGCATATCCATATTCATTTTATATTCGTATGTGTATTCGTGGTTAATTACCCAAGGGACAATACGTTCATCAGCGGAAACAGTATTATTAGTATCAGCAATTCTCTTGTCCTTCATTAAGGAAATGGTTGAAAGATCTTGAATATCAAAAACAAGTTGATTGTTTTGCTTCTACAATATGTCATTGCTAATTTTGGTAGATTTTCTGTCAATTAAATTATTATTTAGTTTAACTTCCTAGCCTTGAAAACAACACCAGATTTTTCCAAGACTATTATAGCAGTTTTCAACATTTTCTGATTTTCTACACCACCACAAATGTTTGGCTCAACAATATTTTCAATAGTCTCAAAATCTAGTGTTCTTCTCTCATTTCTCTCTTGGTTTTGACCATAGCTAAGAAATACTTGCCTAAGAAGTTAGAATAATCAATGGCATTTTCATTAACTGGATATAATCTACATATAGTTAGGAATGGTAGACTTTTATAATCAGATATCAATAACTAGTTTTAAGATAGCCGCTCCTTCATAAGAGCTTTTATAGGCTGACTTATTCTGGATTTTAAAGCACTACTCTTCCAAGTGTTCTTCAAAGGGCGCAAAAGCCGAAACATCAGTGCCAAAATTATCCACAAATTTGTGCACAGTTTAATGAATCGTAGGACCACCAACAAACTATATTATAGGAATTTTAGTTCCCTTTAAATGAGATCGTAAAAAGGCTACCTGAGCAATCATAATCGTCAGATACACACTTACTTATTTCAGATCAGTGCCTTTATTCGAGTAGGTAATTATGTCTGTCGTCACACGAATGTGTATATTCACGAAAACCATCTAATATTTCTCCGATTAAAAAAAAACAAAACCTATTAAACAGCAAACATGAAACTATATGACCCCCTTCAGCCAATTTTGAGACTACATTAATCCATAACATTGATTGATACATAGAATTGAAGGTAAGTCCAGTAAGGGCACAACACATTTTTTTTTCAATATATGTTAGGAAATATACGGTAAAGCTTTTAATGGTGATAGTTGTTACGTAATACAAATGTTTATCATCAAATTTGCAAAGTCATAACTGAACACTAATAAAAATTATCTGCGTCTCACAATCAAACGTTGGAAATGATGGGTCCCACTTACTCAGTAATTTTGTCAAAACATAATAAAATTGGTAACGTGATCGGTAAAGCTGGGTGACGTTGTTTGGTTTTGGTACAATTTTAATGATTAGAAAATTATTGATAATTGAAGGATCTCGATTTAGTTACCAAATTCTTAGTTGAATATTGTTACTTACACGTAAGAGCTCTGCTACCTATTATTTTAGTTGCCATTTTATCTTGTCCCATTTCAATTGTAATGCGAGGAAATTTAACATTTGTACAAAACGTGATCATTAGTATTAAAATGTAATTAGCTTGACCAAGGTCTATTTCTATTTGTATAGTTTTATTATCTTTTGGGCATAGCAAAAATCAAATTTGGTCTGCATTCAAAATGCGTGAAAGATCATTAAGAGATTAGTTTCCTATGTCAACAGCAATTTTCTGAAGAAATTCTACATTCAGTGGTTGACACTAACAAAACTTTATAGAAAGAAAATTAATTAACGCCACCCTACTTGTGTACGTAACAATTGAACATATGAGCTTCTTCAACGGTCCCGTTCTACTACATTATAGTATTTCGAAAGTTCCCGAACAACACACAACAATCCAATTGACAGAGAACAATACACGATTCTAGATAATCCCCAGTCCGCCGCTTAGCCCATTGAGGTGCGAAAAGGGATCAATTCGACAAAATTAAATCGGATGAAAATGCAAATACTTCCGATTCAGACCTGTAGATATAGGATGATTCGGGATGTGTTCTATCACGACAATTCTTGCTTACGTATATACACTCGAAGTAATGTGGGTGGAAATGAAGGGGAAATTCTGCTGACTCTAACGCCCACAAGCGGACGATTCCGGAACGCGCCTTTCCGACAAAGTGACATATACAGACGTGGTTCCAGTCAGGCTAAACTTATTGCCTTGGGAGCCATCCAGGGTACTGTGCAGTATACGTAGCACAATACACGCGTACCAAAACAACAACATGCTGAGGTTTCGCCCATGTAATTGTAGATATAGTGTGTGCGGAGATGTCTTTTGTACATTTAAGAGAATTAGTTTTTTTGTTCAGTTTCTCCCAGCAGACGTGTTGTACGTTAAAATTAATGATCGCTAAGGGAGAACAGGAAAAAAAGACATACAAAGAGAGCTATCCTCGTTAATTCACTTCTTTTAAGTAGAACGAAAAGCAACTGGGAGACTTTCTGCCGGAAATAAATAAATAAATAATTTATATTTTGACATATGTACAGCATTCACTTTGAGCTAAGTTCCTTTCATAGTACTAACAGCCAGAAACATCTCTGAAGTGTTTTCTTGCGATTCCAGCCGTGTAAGGTTTCCCCTGTAGGAGAAACGCGATATTTTGCTATTTCACGGTGACGTTAACACGGGTTCACTTTTAAGGTAATGTTTTCTTAATTAAGGATGATAGATACGTTTATCGAGATTTCCGGTCCTTTAGCGGTGAGAGTGCGAGAAGGCATAAAAAGAAAGTAAGACGTTACGACGAAATTGGTTAAATAATTTAGAAGTTTTCGAATTGCTAGCGAGACTAAAGTCGTGAATAAATCTAAATAAAGGAAAGCAATCTGACAAAATTAATATATGAAGTCGAAACAGTTATAGTATTTGAACTCCGTAAAAGTTAGAGCCTTAGCAAGTAATTAAATAAAATGTGTTAAAGCATTATTTGTGATATTGCCAACTTTCTTCAGAACTAGTACAATTTCGAGAAGCTAACCAATGGGTATCTCCGCCCACACCTTATTTTTCATAAAAAAATCTCACGCTAATACACACAAACCAGTTAACTGCCTTGTTCAGACAATTTTAAATTCTTCACCTTAACTAATAGCTACCAAATTTTAAAACTTTTTATCCCAATTTCCTGAACAAAACGCACACTACTTGAGAAGATCAAATTTATTCTGAGAAAGAAACTCCTTAACGGATTTGCCTTTAAAAACTTTTCCAATAGCTTTCAAACGCAAAAAATTCAACGGAATTCTCGTATAATCTTCTAAAATTCCTTTTTAAAACTTTGATATAGCACCGGCAGCCTATACTCTACAAATACCTCATATTTATAGGGCTGAATAAAATACACAACACTTTCTTCTACCCTTATCCAGGATGTTATATAACCTACAACGAACTGAATTCATAAAAGTTTCGTGGAACTTTATAGGTGTTCGCTTCATAGATTGACTAGATTAAATCATAATACATCAACTTAAACACGCCTTAAATATTCATGACGTTCCCGTACACCCCATATAACCGGCATAACTTCGGATATATTCGGGGTAATCGAGAATAATCTGCTATAAATCTAAATCGTCGGTGGTGGAGAGAAAAAAAATGAGGGGCTCGCACGGCCGGAGAAAGACCAATATTTAACGATTTGAGCCTTTCTGGCATAGGTTCCAATTTAGGAGTATCCATGTTTGACCAGTGGCGTAGATAGGAACCTTATAGCGTTATTTATTACTAGTTTGAGTTACAGCAAAAATATTATTGCTTTGAAAAGGTTATAGTCATACATTGCTTTACGAAAATTTATTATCCTTCAAAACTAAAATTAGGACTGGAACACTTTACAATAATGGAATCTTCTGTGCTTTATTATTTTACATAGTATGTATACTATACTATACTATTATAGTATATATACTATATTTTATATAGTATATGTATATACCTGCAATTATGAGATTTATTTACAGAATTTCAAACTCCACATGTATGCAGACGATACACAGTTGTTACACTCATTCAGGCCGAAAAAATTCAAAATTACTACGGGGGTCGGATTTCGATCTGGGTGTGCCAATTATCTGAACTCGGTCTATTATATCTTACCTATTAGTTTAATTAAAAAAAATTTTAAGTAAAAGTTTTTCGGGATCAACTACTCTATATCATAAAATTATTTTAATGTATACAGGGTGTTTCGTTTTGCCTGAGCGTTATAAAATTTTCTTTTTTAAATAGAACACCCTATATATTATTACATTTTCAGATTCCTCGTTATAAATGAAGATAGCTTTGTGTGACTAACCTAGTACTAAAAATTAACCGTTTCCGAGATATTTCAATTTTAAGAGAAAAAAGATCATTTTCATAGTTGTCTTTGAAAATTAATTCCGTCTGTACTAATAATTGTTTTTCAACGATTCTTTGGCATAATTATGCCAAATATCTTCCATTGTTTCAACGTTGAAAATTAATAACTGCATTTTGAATTAAACAATCCATGCCAAATATCTTCAGTTCCCTTTAAATTCCTTAGTATAGCTAAAGTTAAAACTTTTTGAGATATAGGTAATTTACTTTCAACGTTAAAAGAATGGTAAATTAAGTTAAAGTGCTGTGGCAACTCTAGTAATAGGTAGATATAAAGCGATTTCTATTTTAATAAAAACAAAAATAAGAGATGTGTACAATTAAAAAAAATGTTCTATTAAAACTTGTATAATACAAGAAGAAACATTTATTATTAATCATAGCTAGAAATTTAAATGAATGAAACCTATGCTTATGACAGCACAAATATACGGTAATAAATGGATTGGAAGGGGTGGACCTATTACTTGGCTAGCTAGATCTCCTGATCTTACTCCTTTAGACTTCTTTCTATGGGGACATATAAAAAATATTGTCTACCGATTACTGTTCCTGACATGAAAGAAAGAATTAGCGTCGCTTTTCGACAAATAAATCAGGAAACACTTTTACGTGTTAAATTGTCATTTCGGCAGCGGTTAGAGATGTGTATAAACAATGAAGGTGGCCATTTCGAAGACATTTTATAACCCTTGTTTATAGTTATGTTTATAACAGATGTTTGTATTTACATCCCTTTTTTATTTTTGGTAAAAATTCTTTGTAGTTAATAAGCTTTTATTTTTCGATTTCTGTTTTTATTAAAGTAGACATCGTTTTATATCTACCTATTACTAGAGTTGGCACAGGACTGTTGACTTCATCTTACCATTAAAAGGAACTAAAAAGTTTATGTATTTTATAGTAAATTACCTATATCTCAAAAAGTATTAACTTTAGCTATAGGGAATATCCTAAGCGATTGAAAGGAAACTTGAAGCACTATTAAATGGCATGAAAATATACAGGGTATTCCATTTAAAAAAAACGAGTTTTACCGTATTCAAGATGCAGTTATTAATTTTCAATTTTGAAACACCCTGTATACTATAGTGAAGATATTTGGCATGGATTGTTTAACTTAAGCTATTGTCATAATTATGCCAAAGAATCGTTGCAAAACAAATATTAGTAGGTACAGACGGAATTAATTTTCAAAGACAACTATGAAAATGATCTTTTTTCTCTTAAAATTGAAATATCTCGAAAACGGTTAATTTTTAATACTAGGTTAGTCAGACAAAACTATCTTAATTTATGACGAGAAATCTGAAAATGTAATAATATATAGGATGTTCTATTAAAAAAGAAAATTTTATAACGCTCAGCCAAAACTAAACATCCTGTATACACTAAAATAATTTTATGATATAGAGTAGTTGATCCCGAACAACTTTTACTTAAAAAAATTTATTAAACTAATAGGTAAGATATAATAGACCGAGCTCAGATAATTGGCACACCCTGTATATTTGGGTGATGCTCGAATACGGTTCGTTGAGGAAGCTAGGAATCTTGGAGTGAGGGCATATATCAAGATGTGTTCGAAGTGCTTATTCTGCGTTAAAGGTTATTTATGCCAACAGAAACATTTTTTCTCGTGAGTTAAAGATTAAACTATGTGAGTGTTATAAGGGCTAAGTTTTTAGATTCACAATAAGTTTAACAATTTCGTTGTGCTCCACTGCTGCTGTTACTTGCTGTTTTAGTATTGATATTTTTTAGTTTTTCTACTGTTTCATATTGCACCTTACTCGATTAAAATCAGTTGCTCTCGTCAATTCGCCAAAAATATTTTATATTTATTATTGGATTGAGTTAAAAGCAGAAATTTTCTGTACTCCTCTGTAATTTTGAGTCATTTCTATGGGGTCCCGTCTGAATTTTTTGTAAATCTCTTCGTCTTGTAATAAGACATTGACTTTAGTAGTATAATCAGTTTTATCCATAACTACAGTACACCCACCTTTATCAGCTGTTATAATAAGTAAATTAGAGTTAGCTATGGATAACTCCTGAAAATACAATTATTCTTAATTGGTACCAAAAACCAACTTCCTCCGGCAGGTATATAAACTCTCATTCCTACCATCCTAAGAACTAAAAACTTAACACGGTTATTGCTATGAAAAGTTTCACATATTTCTAATTATCAGTTCCTTCAGAACAATCTTAAACTGCTTGTTGATATTTTCACAAATAATGGTTATCCCAAGCCACTACTTCAGAAATTAATAATTAATAATTTACAGTTCCTTTTTTTGTGATGGTCAGATGAAAAACCTAATGTCAAATTCAAATACAAATGCTTACCTTTTATTGACAAACTCACACCTAGGATTATACAGTTCTTTAAACCATACACAGACATAAAAATATCTCATTACCTCCTATCAAAGACAAAACCCCGCTGTTACTTCAGTCTAATTTCATTTACAAAGTTCCATGTTCACATTGTCCGAGTGTGTAGTACATTGGACAAACTGTTCAATGGTTAAAACACCGCATTAGTCAGCATAAAAGTGATTGCGATAAGGGAAAAGAGCGTGTGCCTTGGCCAATCATAGTAAGGCAACAGGTCATCTGTTTGATTTTGACAATGTCGTGATTCTGGATATTGAAAGCAGGTACGAAAATAGGTTGTTTCTGGAGATGTTTCACATCAATAAAACATCCAACACCATTAACGTTAAAAATGATACAGATCAACTAAGCAATATTTACTGCAACATATTTTACAACTTTATGAGAAAGCCTGATACCTACCCACACTGTATATATATCGCGTTTTTACTTTCTGAAGTTTTTCTTTTTGTCTGATTTGCACATATGTACGCATTCCGTCTAAGGTTATCTTAGCAATTATATTATTTGAAACTTTTACCATTGTCTAAATATCAGATGTATTTAATTGTTTTTAATGTGTTTTAATATTGTGATGATCTTTTGCAGCTTGATGTTGTCCGCTAATTTTATACGACACTTTTTTGTAAGTAGTTCTTTAATTTTTCATTATTTTATTTAATTATTGACTATTGTGTTCTTTTTGATTAATTATAGTAAACTCCTGATGTAGTTGTTAATAAACAACGAAATATTGAGATTTGAATAAATAGAGTTTTATTGACTCCAGTCACAGACCGCATAGCTGAGTAATTGAAACACTATTGATTATTATTATTATTAAGACAATAATTTGGACAGTTAGAAGGAAATAATACAAAAGGACCACATGTAACTGCGTATGGTGAATTACTTCTTATTTTATTTTTAGACTATTTAAAAAGATGGTATATTATTGGTTAGTAAAAGGAAATAGTATTTAATTACTGATAATAGTTGCACCACATTTGCGTCTACATAAAACTACACAATCTACTGCAAATAATCAAAAAACTATTGCAAAACGAAATACCACCAGCAACGTTTTATAAAGCAGATAACGCCGCTACTGGGTTTGAGATTAAAATAGCTAAACCAAATACTCCACCGCAAAACAGCCGAGAAAAGAGCTGTTTATGAGGAGAAGCAGCGTTGGCGTTGGTCTCTTATCACGATTTTAAAACATCCGGAAGGTTTCAGCTCGCTACTGATGCAGAAGGAACGCTAAACGCCCTTCCAAGCAATCTGTTATAATGTTTGTTGGCGTGGCGGGTTAGCGCGCGCCAAACGCCCTCTATCAATTTCGAAAAAAAGCAGCTTGCTTAGACTTCAGTACACGAACAGATGTGTTATCCTGTGAATTTTAGAGATTATGTCGGAGATAATATGGAGGTACTGCCCTGTTTTCGTGATAAATTTCTCTATCCTTTCTGTTCGAATCCTCCTGTTATATGCCTGATGGTGGCTTGTATAAATCTTCATTATCTCGATCTATACAGTAGAAGAAAATATAAAATGCTTTTATAACTTCAATGTTGAAGTAAGGAAAGAATACATATAAACTGAAAATAATATTAAACGCTTGAGTGTTGAAAATGTGAAAGAAATCTCAATTGTCTGACTGGATAAACTGTAAACGTGTCATATTTTGAATTCTGGTTACTTTAGTTTCACCTTGATAATGTTAGTGTCGTTATTGAAACGCGTCAGCTTATTTAGTATTATTAGTTAGGCCTTATTTAGCATAAAATAAGTTCATGATGCAACTACTACAGTATCTCTTTGTATTGTAGTAGCAAACTAGAAAGTTGATATAGTGGCACGAAATGCTTTAAATATACCTTTCATATTCAGTGGAAGAGTATTTTAGTTATATTTAGTTAATTACTTAGTTCTTATTTTAGCTTTTAATTAGTTAAGTTACACCTAGTTTTCTCTTGACGTTTGCTTTGTTACCTATTGTATTTGTTTCTTCTTGTACTTTAAGATGTAGATGTCTCAAAGCAATAAAACTTATTGTATTCTATTCTATTCTATTCATAGAGATAGAACTAGCCTGTGGGCAAAAGATAAACACAGTGTTAAGGCAAAAACAGTATGACTACCGGTGTTGTGATCAATGGACAGTAAACTGCTAAGACATTCCTTGAAAGGGCATCTAGTAGCAAGACTGGAAATTTAGATTGACGCCTGAAAAAGCATTTGTGCAACTTGGGCTTTGTATCTGATTCTATTTGCTGAAGGTATCAGGAGGATGATGGACCGCTTCTTTATATACTATATTATTGCGAGGCATTCAATTGCATTAGAGGGTAAGGAGACTATCGATCAAAGAAACGCTGCCATTTTTAGAATACTAAACACTTCAACCAACAAAACACCAAAAAAATTAGTTTAACTATCGCCTTGATAAGGATAACTTTGCTGTCGAAACGTCGGTTTAAAAAAAAAGTTTTGGTGTTTTGTGGATTGAAGTGTTTAGTGTTCTACTTCTGCGCTAAGAGATCCAGTCATAAAACAATGTAGCACAATAGACCTACGGCCACAGTATTGGTACCACTTGGAGCCACCCTATGGAACAGAAAAGAAATAAATGCAATGATTTTTCTCTTTGGCACTAACTTATATGGACACAAATTTTTTGTCAATGTAATGATTTCTTCCAAAATTTACGAAAATTTTCTACTGTCATGTTATCATATTTTGTTTGTTTAAATATTGCGAAAGGTGAAAGAAAGCCTCCGTGGAACAGAGGTGCTATTAATAATATAATGTATATCTGGTGACAGTTTCACAATTGTTTTATAATCTACAATCAATACAACCAACATACAATCTGCAGTTGAATCTAGCTAGCAAGTTGTACGTATGTAACAATAATGTTTCATACAATGAATAATGGAATAGTGGAACATAGTTTTCAATAATTATTATTTTGTGTTGTAATTCTAACACGATTAATATTGTACTTAAAGGTAAGTATTAATAAACCTATTTTCCATTGTGCAAAACTTTATTTTAAAACTGGCGCATACGTACTTGAAATGTAATTGAAACCATTGTCTACAACACAGAATTGAACCCGTTTAAGATTACATTTGTTGGAATCAAATATTTACTACCGTGTTGACAATATTACATAATTCCAAATGACAATTAATTCAACTTTAAAATATGTAAATTGTAATATTTTAAAGTTTCTAGCTTTTCTGACGACTATGATACATATGGCATCTAATTAACGGTGAAACTGTTTCGAAACATATTTTCCATGTAGTGAATAACGATTCAATTTTACATATCTGACATATGTAAATCCTCGTCTCATGTATATCATCTAATTAAGTCAGTTAGTACAATTACACAATTCTGAAAGTTGTTTCATTTGCAAGAGTAGGCAAGTTAATTAATTTGCACGTATAAACTACACAATTCTAGCTGCGATTAGTTAATTATATTGAAAAATTATTATCAATAGGCTGAGATAAATTCCTTGATATGCATATTAAATCTAAAGAAGCATTTCGTATTACTCTATAGCGTTAATATTACGAGACTTTACTAGAAAATTATCTTTTAATCTCAGGTATATTTCCACGTATAGGTCAATTCAAACAAAGGGGGCGATCCATTTATCTTGGCTTCAATGTTTGGCGAATTTTTCGGGTCCGGTTCACCAGACCCCACTGTTGGAGTTTGTGAGCGTCCTACTTCCATCATAAACTCAAGTACTCTATTTCTTACTCCTGCCACAGAAAATGAGATTTTTAACGTGATATGTGAAATGTCACCCAAATTTTCTGCAGGTCTCGATCAAATACCGGCATTTATCGTTAAAATTTCTGCTAAATTTGTGACTCCAGCTTTAACATCTCTAGTTAATTTGATGTTCACAGAGGGTATCTTTCCGCAAAAGCTAAAACAAGCAAAAGTAGTACCAATACACAAAAAAGGTTCAAAATCAGAAATTAAGAATTATCGTCCAGTATCTGTATTACCAGCCTTTTCGAAAATATTTGAAAAAATACTGTATAGCAGACTTGTTAGTTTTTTTAAAAACCATGACATTTTCAGTAAAACACAATACGGTTTTTTGCCTGACGGTTCGTGCGAGGTAGCACTACATAATGCATTAACGAAAGTACTACAAAACGTCGATCGTGGTCAGCATGTAATGGCGATTTTCTTTGATTTGTCACGCGCTTTCGAGGAAGTCACTCATTCAATCTTGTTGCGAAAGCTATACAATTGCGGTATACGGGGAGTTGCCCTGGATTTGATCATTTCTTATCTATCGGAGCGTGATCAAAGTGTCTGCATAAATATGGAAGGCGCAGCAAATGTATTTTCTAATTCGTCGCGACTGCTAAGAGGGGTTCCCCAGGGATCGACGATCGGTCCCTTGCTGTTTTTGGTCTACGTCAACGATTTAGTTAATTATATCACCAAAGGTCAACTTTACCAATTTGCAGATGATACCACGGTAATTATATCGTGTAAAAATTCAGCGGAATTATCTCATTTATCAACAGATGTTATCAATAATATGAAAAGTTGGTGTAAGGCTAATGCTATGCGTCTAAATCCTGAAAAAACCGAGATTCTTCAATTTTCCTTAGCCAAACCGAAATGGTCAACGCTTGTAAGGTGGAACAGCAGAACGATTAGTCTAAATTCCCAGGTCAAATTTTTGGGGGTTTGGTTTCAGTCTTCCCTTGAATGGGAATACCATGTAAATTATACGATAAAAAAGTTAAACTCAACGTATTACGCTGTCTATAAACTACGAGAATGTGTCACTTTGGATGCCTTGCGAAACTACTATATGGCGTGTGTTGAATCAGTTATAACGTATGGTATTACGCTGTGGGGAATGTCATCATTCGCGAGGACTATCTTCGTATTACAGAAGCGTATATTGAGATGTATGTTACGGCTTGATATGCGAGAACCATGTAAAAATCATTTTATAAGACAGAGGATTCTTACTCTACCCTCATTATACATTTACCGTCTAATGATACTGTATATAAAAAACAAAGATAGTTATGTTTGTAATTGCCAACTAAACAAGATCAGTACCCGAAATGCAAATTCACTATCGATACCTGAGCATAGTACAACACGTTTCGAAAAAGGACCGGAGTATATGACTATTCTAATTTATAACGCGTTACCACACCATTTGAAGGTCATCGGCAGTACAGTTTTCAAATCTAAGCTAAAAGAATACCTTATAGAGAAGTCATTCTATAATGTACGTGAATTTCTAAATTCTGGCTGATGTTTGTAGAAATGTATGTGCCAGTTTTGTATTATTTAATCTGTGACAATTACCAATGTCTTTAGACCTACGGTAAATAAAATTATTATTATTATTATTCTTATAACTGATGTGATGTGAGGTGCGAAAATTTGGATTGAAAATAAACCAAAATAAGTGTCAAGTTATGAGAATAAAAACTAAAGATGGAATAAACGAAGAACTAAAGCTAGACGCTCGAATAGACTCCCTTAGATTCAAAGAACAAAAACAATTTGTTACCTATTTATTACCATTAAAAATATAGCAAACTTAATAACTTCGATGAGCATACCGGGTGTTTCTGGGAGGTGATTCGCCCCTATAATTTCTAAAATATTTGAGATAGAGAAATGAAATTTGGGAATTATGTACGGGGCTTTAATTTACATTTCTTGGCATAATCGATACATTCTCATCACTTCCGCTTTTACCGAAAATTACTTTGATTTTCGATTTTTAAATGGGACTACCTACCTCAAGATTTTTCGATATTTTGATTCGGGATAACATTTTGAGTACAACTGCAGCAAAAGATTTTTGTTTAAATTTTTTTTTTGTTCATCGAGAGTGCTTTGAAACAAAAATTTCAAAATCTGATGTCGGATTATTCATGGACAAATAAATACGCAACTTTTCTCCCATTTAACCGACATTTAACCGATGTTGTATCTCCAATGGTTTCCAATATCCCCATGTACTGCATTTTAAACTGGAGAGGGTGTATATTGACAAATAAATAACGTTCAACTAAAATAAGTGAGGAAAACCTCATTTATGTTCGGCATAGTTATGTAAATTCCATTCATTATTTAATGTCCAATTTACCGTTTTTAACTCAACTAAACATTTAATTAAAATTCAGTGTAAATAGACTAAATACACCAGTGGGTTATCTGACTTGAGTAATAAATTATCCAAGTTTAGAGAAGAGTAAACTTACTTTCAGGAGCATTATTTAGTACACAATAGATTCACAGCTTTTTCTTAGTAAAATAGATGGCAGTTTCTTATACATAACAAATGGTACGTTAGTTCTTATTAACGCTAACGAAAACATTCCCGTTAAAACTATCCTGTTAACATCCGTTGCATTCTATTTTGTCCCCGGAAATTCTACATTAGCATGTTTTCAGTCTTATTTAACCAGTTTACTATGGAGCTCTACACATAGCAACATCATTCCTAATTAAAAAGTTAGGCAATTGCAAAGGGAAGATAGTAGCGTATACGCACATATTATAATATGTACACTCCTGGAACACAACATCTCCATATTCAGGAAAACAGAGTTCACTTTACCAACATAATGGAAGTAAGTAAGTAATTATTCCGGTAAAGTTTATATTTAGGATTTATTCGTCCAAAAAACATCCATCGTATTTTCTAAACATACATACATACTTAACGCGGTTTACTAATTAATTTTGTAGAATCTTATGAACTGGTTAAATCTGGTTACTACTAAATCTCCCACATCATTCATTATTTAGGATTCATTTATAAATACGTATCCCCTATTTATATACATCAAATATACTACGGTGTTTGTTATTTGATTTTGTCGGTATAACCGAAAATAAGACTGTATTCAAACAACTTAAAATTTGGTGTTTGAAATTTAATTAATAAATAAATAATAATTAATTAATTAGTTTAGAAACTTTTGAATAACACGCAAGAAACTTTATTTTTATTTAATGTTACCCTGTACAATCCTCTTGCATTCGTAATCTTACGTAATCTTGTTAGTAGGACACTGCGACTTACCTGAAAAAAAAAACGAAATTATAAGAACAATACATATTTACTCAGCTTAAAAATCAGTATTTTGTAAAAAAAAATAGTTGCATATGAACTCTCTAGTTTGTGACTCTCCAAAACAAGATAGAAATTGAACAATTTTGACATGACTTTCTAATGATTCACTTTCAATGATATCATGAAGTAATTGGGAATTTCAAAAATTGCCTTTTTTAAACACCAACTCCAATTTATCCAACACAGTTAGTGCATTTCTAGGAAAGCTTTAATATCTTTTTATAATTCAAAATAATAGTAGTGGTGTTAGTCTAAGATTGTTGAAGTAGCAGTAGTGACTATTTTTAAAAAATAGTATATTATGCAATGAGCATTTAATGATAGCTATTAAGCCACCAGTATTAAAATTACAATACGAGGCGAAGCCGAGTATTGTAATGAATACGAGTGTCTTAATAGCCATTAAATGCGAGTTGCATACACTATTTTTTCTACGACCCCATAATATCATACGTATTTCTTTAATTTTTACTATATTTAAATAGATACAGAGAACTGTCAAGTTTAATTAATGTTTATATCTGTCAGATATGTAGTCACGGCCATATTGAATATTGGAATGTTGCATTCCTATTATATATAAACTTGTATCGTAATGAAAAGCTGTATCGTAATGGACATAATTAAAGTACAAGTTCAGCATATCTAATAATACAATTAAAGTATGGGAGTAGAAACAAAAACTTTATTTTACAGTCTAAAAGTAAAAACGTTTTATCTTGTTTCTAGTTGTTGGTATTTACTCTTTATGCCTATTGTGGCACATACTGTACTATTTGGAATCGTTATTGATTGGGGAGTAATTTCATACGGTATTTTAATTGGTTAAATCTAGGTACTAGCGCTGACGGCTATGTTTGTAATACAATGCATCAGCTTGTTTCTGTACTTTGTATCCTGGAAAAATCCCACAAAACAAGTTTCAAATTAAAAAGCCACTTATTGAAGCATGAGATCTTAAGAAAGCCGTCGAGGCTGTTTTACCACGGTTAGAGAATAAGATTTCTGTGAGAGAGGCCCGTGCCATTTGGAATGCCTACAAGTTTGCCACTAGTAATAAGAAAGAACTCCTTGCAGGGTGGGTAGGAATGAATTGGGGGTTTCACGAGTCGCCATCCAAACTTGTGAATAGGAAAGTTCAGCGCAACGAGCTGAAGCAGCTATTAGTTACAATAGGGCGCACGTAAAAAAGAACTAGGAAAATATCAAAATCATGCATCCAATAAATGGTACAATATCTCCCGAATTGCGACAAAAGTGAACACCAACAGATTCTAGCAAGAATTGTTGTATCATGAGGTGCCAGACATGTTGGACGTGTTATGAATATACCCCTCTTCAGATTTTAAGGTATTTTATAAAATCTGTTAAACTGATGTTCCAGAATATTTATTAATGAGTTTAATTTTGGATTTTCAAGTCCAACTTCGGATTGTTGCGCAAAATGTACTAATCTGAAGTATCAAATCAAAGCAGCTAAAAATAAAGAAAAGAAAAACAATATGCAGTCAGAACTAAAGATATATAAAAAACGTGCCAATGCCTTCTACGATTTACTTAAACAAAATCCTCCAAATTCTAAGACATTTTGCTTCGACCTTCAACAGGTACATCCGCTCACTCGAGCCCCGATAAATGAGGCCTTCCCTTAAGTTTTTATGCGTTCTGTTGTGTTGGTAGCAAATCCACTGATCCGACATTCTTCACATAGTCTGAAAACCAAGCTAGAAGAGGATCCACGGAAGATGGTTCAGCACTTCTCAATTATTTAAATGCCTAAAATTTAGGTGGCATTCATACAGTCCGGCTTTTCTGCGATGGCTGTGGCGGGCATACTTTGTATTTTTGGCTTCGATTCAGCTCATCTTCTGTTAATGAAATTTTGCTTGTGTTACCTGTTCGTGGTCCTTCATTCCTGCCTTGGACACCGAGTGTTCGGTAGAGTGGAAAAAATTTTTAAGTAAAATCCAACCATCATATCGTGTAAAGAATATGCAACACTTTATGAAAAAGTTGGTGAAGTAAGAAGATTAGGTAAAGAATCGAAAATCGTCAATGTGAAAAACCTTAATTGACATCTTCAAAAAGTAAAGGGAATATCAGGCTTGAAAAGGATTGTATTGCAAAGATTTGGAACCAACATCGTTAAATACTGCGGCTACCCAAACTTTGTGTTTACCACTGGTACTGAAACATTTTGTAAGCTTTTAAAAAAAATTCTTTTGATAATGACTTTAATGAAGTCGATGAAGAACGAGGGGTTCCGGAAAAAAAGAAAAACTCAACTCTTCTACAACAACAATTTGGTGAAAAGTGGGAAGAAGTCGTCTGAAGTGGCTTGGTATAAAAAGCGTTTGAACGGATGTGAACCAATTGAGGACATACCAGAAGTATCAGCTGATGATGTATGCGATTGTCTTGAAGAGGAAATGAGTTTTAATAAGTCGTTTGCTTTAAAAAATTCCTATAAAATATATGTTCGTAACATAAATAAAATGTATTTAAGAGCAGTCTGCCATGTAAACAGATACAAAAAATATGGTGGTTCTTAAATACAAATAGGAAAAAATCCAATTATCATGCAAAATCCAATAAATCCAAATGTTTTTGTTTTTTAAATAATGTTTTTTAAGGAAAGTACGAAAATTATGAAATTAATGTCTTTGGCTCATAACAGATCATCTGCAAGAACCAGTTATTCTAAATAGTTAGGGGATTACAAACTATACGATTTTGTCTGTTTTCTCCAAATCAATAAAAGTGGATTTATCGATTTTTTCATGTTAGCTCCTCAGATACAGATTTTTAAGACTCACTCAAGAATTCAATCTTATTAACCAGTCCATCAGGTGTTCTTTACGTGGTTTTTATAGATGTACTCTGATATCCCCTAATCTAATTTATAATATTTAAAAAACCAATTATTACGCACTGCATTTTGATTATTATTTTGATACATAGACTATTATGTTAATTGTATAGAATTATGTATAAACCTGAGGACAGCAATTTATCTTCAGTATGTAAATTGTCACAACTATTAGATGACGCCATCACACAAATAAATTTAGCTATTGAACTTTTTAAATATGTTCATTCAACTACTGTATGCTCTCGATTTCCACATCTGTCACATAAAGTGTTTGTAAAACCAAAACAATTTGGAAAGAGAACACCAACGCGTTGTTGCAAAGAGCTTTATAAGGAACCGGAAGTGCGTGACGCTTTTGACACAATACATTTCACACATCGAAAAATCTCTCTAGGAAAGAAAAAAAATCCCGAAATATATTACGAAAGCTACAGACACCATATATCTACACCGCTACAGCATTCAAGATCTCTATAAATATACACTCTCCAACGCCTCAACGACACGCTTTTTCATCTCCGTTAGCTTTCCGTTCCAATTTCTGTCTTGTTTCTCTTTTCCCCAGGCTATTGTTCGGTTTGTTTTTCATTTCATCGTCGTTTATATCGCATCCTATTTGAGGTGCATGCGGTTAGCCGTGTCCGTATCCTTTGTATTGTTGAATCCTCGGTCACGCAGATAACACCGAGGTGTAAATTCGTATACAGCCAGAAGGGTCAGGGGAGAGACGAATGCTGAAGTGCTGATTGCCGCTGAACACTACGGTAACCTGTTCCACTGGATGAAAATCTGGACATGACGCTTGATGTATTACGGAAGCGAGTTGCGTTGCGTCGGTCGTTGTGAACGTAAAAAATGAGGCGGGCTTGATGAAAGTATGATGAATCAGGTTCCGCAGAGGAAAATAGAAAATTTAAACGAATAATGAATCGCGTGGTCTTATATTTAATTATTAAATTCCAGAGGTGATGGCCACGGTAATAGTTTCCAAGTTTTTTTTATTTAGGAAAAGTGTAATTCATGATGGCGCTAGAGTAGAACGCACGTGTTTCTCAGCTCAGTTACATACTATAGTTCAAATACAGTATTAATGTGACTTTCTAAGTATTTTGTGCACCGAATAGTTAATTGTCTAAATTCTCTCTGTGTGAGTAGTAATTACGTTCCATAGTATTTATTTCAAGATTGCTTAAGATGGTTCTATCGTGAGCGCAAATCACTGAGTTTGAGGATGTAATATCGAAGGATTTTCAGAAGGAGGCTTTTATTGAATCTCTATCAAACATTATCGGTGGTGTTATTGAAAAGAAAATGAGTGTTCTAATTGGTAAATATGAGGCTAAAATTACCGAATTAAGAGAAGGAAGTATCCGATTTAAAGAAGAAAAAGTTGCAGACAGAAAAAGAGTGTCACAAAAAAGTCGATACCTTGGAGCAGTACGGCCGTCGGAACAACTTGAAATTTTATGGTATAAACGAAGTCGATAACGAAAATGTGGAGAATTTAATCGTTGAAACATTATCACACAAATTAAATGTTAATGTTGGTGCCTCATGTATAGAAAGATGTCACAGAGTGGGGAAAAAGTTGAAAATGGTGCCCATGCTATTATAGTTAAATTTACTTCGTGAAAATTTAAGAACGTGGTGTTTCGTAATAAATCGAAATTGAGAGGTACCAAAATTAGAATATCGAAAGATCTCACACAGCCAACGAGAGCCTCAAGAGTTAATGAAATGAAGTTGCTGATTGAAAAGTTTGGCCGAAGATCTATGTGGAGTGTTGATGGTATTCTTTTTTATAAAGATACATCTGGAACCCATAGACATAATTTGTAAGTTTATTTATCTAATCTCTAATCATTACTTTATATTTTTGAAGAGAGCTGCGAATCATGATCTCTGTGTAGGATAGTTTTGGTTATTAATTTACTTTATCTTGTGTGTATTTATGCGTATATAGTTATATATACGAGGGAGCGTTTTTATATTCGCGGAATGAGCGGGTTGTAGGGGGGTGATTAGGCGCATTGGGAGCGTGGCCTGTGCAGCGACTCATAATTAGTATAAATACGAAGTTTCATTGTTATTATACAGTTAGTCTTTGTGCTATCGTCAACCAAGTAACATAATCAGGAGTGAAAAGTGAAAAATGGAAAAAATCAAATATCGTGCCGTTATAAAGTTCCTTAACAGGCATGGAAAATCAGTCGCGACCATAATGAATGAGATATCATTGGTTTACAGCGACTCTTGTCCAGGAAAAACCATGGTGTACAAGTGGCATAGTTTATTTAAACAAGGAAGGGAATCCCTTGAAGACGACCCGAGGCCGGGCAGGAGCATTGAGGTGACCACGCCAGCACTTATCCAAAAAGTTGAAAAAATTGTACTCGAAGATGCTCGACTAAAGAAGAAACAACTCGCAGAAATGGTTGGAGTATCCGATACAACAATTTTTAAAATCCTACACGATCATCTCGGCATGTCTAAGGTCAGCGCAAGATGGGTGCCGAGAATGCTCACGTCGCGGCAAAAACAACAGCGCGTAGAGTGTTTAGCGTGCATTTTTGGACCTCTGTAATGAAGACAAGGATGGTGTATTGAGTCGAATTGTTACTGGAGACGAAACTTGGGTTCATCATTATGAACCTGAGTCCAAACAAGACTCCATGCAGTGGCATAAAAAGGGCACAGCACCTCCCAAGAAATTTAAAGTGTCACAATCAGCTGGGAAACTCATGGCAACGGTATTTTGGGACTCGCAAGGAATATTGTTGATTGATTATAAAGATAAAGGTGTTTCTATAACCGGAGAATATTACGCTTGAATATTAGAGCGACTAAAAGAAGCCGTTAAAGAGAAAAGACGGGGAAAATTGACGAAAGGTGTGCTGCTTTTGCACGACAACGCGCCCGTCCACAAGAGCCGCGTTGCGTTAGCTGCCCTGCATAAGGTGGGCTTCGAAATTGTGAATCACCCACCCTACAGCCCAGACCTGGCCCCGAGTGATTATTACCTGTTTCCGAAAATGAAAAAAGAGCTGCGGGGTAAAAAATTTACTGCCGATGGTGAAGTCAAGGAGGCAGTTTCGGCGTATTTTGCAGATAAAGAGAAATCATTTTTTATGAGGGTATAAATAAATTAATTGAAAATGAAAAAAATTAATTGAAAAAGAAAAATTTTGATCTCATTAATTAAAAATTATAATTTTCATTTAATTTACATCTCTAATTATTATAATTTTCATTAATTACACTCTTTTGTTTTAGAATCCTCTTATATTTTACTTTATTTAATTGGTGTAGTTGTTATTATAACTGCTTTGTTTTACTTTCACTGGTAACTTACTATAGTTTTATATTTCTCTTTCATTTACGTTCTTTACACATTGTATATACTTCTAATTTGCTATAGCTGGTATTTATTTGGAGTTTTTTATATTATATTTATTAGTTCAAACTTACTTATAATATTAGAATACGTTTCAATTCTCAATAATCTTATACCATGTCATTTAATTTAACAGGAATGTTTGGTTGCGTGTTTAATTGTTCACTCTCTCTAGTCTAATGGCTTCGTATGCTCACTTTAATGCTCGTTCGTTGTTACCAAACTTGCAATTAGTTAAAGATTATTTGTACACAAATGCATTTGATATTATTGCTATTTCGGAGACGTGGTTGACAGCGGAGACTGACGATGATATGGTGTCATTCAATGGCTATAGTTTGGTTAGAAATGACAGGTCTGATGGTCGGCGGGGCGGTGTTGTTGCTATGTACCTATATAAAAAGTTCCATCAGGTTCCATATTTTAAACACCGATGGACTTGTCAACTTCGAGCACTTGTGGATTGAGTTGGAAGTTGGTAGAACCCGGATCATTGTTGGAGTAATTTATAAAGCACAAGATATCAATACCGCGTTGTTTATCGAGTCACTTGAAGAGTTTTTATCCCGAGTTATTGTAGATACAAATGAGATAGTTATACTTGGTGATTTTAATATAAATCTTTTGAGAACTAATACTAGACCATATAATTTGTTTTCTAATATGTGTGATTCTTTGGACATTAGGCAGATAATAGATGAACCGACTAGGGTGACTCCGACGTCCATCAGTTTAATTGATCTTATTTTAGTCTTTTCTAGTTGTCAAGTGCACTCCTCCGGTGTTTTACATGATCTTACTACTTCTGAGCATTCTGCAACATTTCTCAGACTAAATGCTGTTAAATTGGAGCAGATTCCTCACTGGCACACATTTAGAGATTTTCTTCTTCAACTATCTTCTATTTTCGGACGACTTGATGGGTATGCCCTGGTATTTAATTTACAGAACCAGTAACATTAATGATAAATTGGTAATCTTCAGCTCTCTCCTCATCGACATATATTCGGTCCGTGCTCCATACAGAACACTGCTATTTAAAAATCCTAGGGTGCCCTGGATTACTGATAATTTGCTTTTAATTACTACAAGCAGCGAGCTTATTTAACATTCGTTTTCATGGGTAGAGACTCTAAAACTTTGTGGAAAAATCTAGAATTATTAAATATTTACAGTAAAAAGGAACGTAAAAAATTAATTTGGCAGGTTTCTACTAATTGAATGAAAAATAAGATTATGTTCTATTCTGTTCTTACAGTTTACGCAATTTGATCTTATAATAATATTGTAACAAATAAATAATGCATATTAGAATATTACATTAATACGGTTACGACATTATTAAAGAGTTTTCCAATAAAGTTCGTCTCAGTTCGAGATAATCTCCAAATAATTAGTGTAATTCGGCTAACTTCTCTTGCGTAACGCCATGGTTGCCGCATAAAAGCACTCGCCTTAATGGCGCGCAATGCTCAAAGGGACAAATAACGTAATTAAAACGATCTTTCTACTACATCTATATACATATACCTTCATCTACAGGAGGATCATTCCTATATTAATTTACCGACGCCGTCCCCCCAAATTGATTCGATTAAAGGAACCCGAAGGGGCACGTAAACGAACATCCATCGTCCATAACTCTAACTCGCGTAATAACATCTACCGATTCAAGAGAACCGATAAGGTTTCCCGAGGGTCTTCATTTCCTGTTTTCCCTCATTCCATGCGAAAAAAAAAAATCTGCGAGGGAAAATGGGTACCGCTAGTCAAGCTAAGTCGTTGTTCCGTCCGAAGACTGAAAAGATTGATTTCGATATTATTAAATTCTTACTCGATTAATTTCGAAACATGTACTTCATCTGTTAGAGGTCGACTCCATTTGCGCGTTAGCGTTCCACGTTCATGAAGCAAGTAATTAGGTTAGACGATGATAATGAAGCCGGGATACGGGAGTGAGGCAAATAGCGATAATAAAGCTAATGGTAATAGAATGGATAACGCAAAGATGGCAAGACATTAAAAGTAGGGGGCCCGGGAGTGTTTTCTAAAAAAAATAATGCGGTCGTCTATCGGTTTTAAGAGTTCAGATTACGATGAAGACCGGAGAGAAAAAATTTTCTTAGGATTCTCGTGTCGTATCGCCGACCTAACTAACGATTTCCCTCTTACTTCACTTCAAGGGTAATCGTTGTTCTTATCTTTTAATTCTCTTATTTTTTATATAAGTACGCGAAAGTGGAAGTATTAGAGATGTGGTTACGAGAATTCTACCATTAACAAAAGCAGTTGACGTGTATATAGATGCTGGAAGAATAACCAGCTGAATTCAAGATAATGAAAGATTTATCGCTAATTTTTATTTTTAATTTAAACATATTTCAGTAACAGTTTTTGACATTAAATATTGCAGTATGGAAATGTTTAACATTGCAAAATGCTTCATTTAGTGCAAAACAGACTATGTTCATGCTTAAAACATATTTTGAAAGATATAGCCCAATTTTCAGTAGACTGGTACAAATTCTTTAACTTTTGAGTTAAAGAACGAGTTTCCTAAATTTGTTACAGTAAAGAAACACCACCCCTACTTTTCCCACCATCTCTTTTTCAAAGTTAAATATCTTTCCTAAGTGAAACAATACTATCGTTTGTGATATAAACTAGTTGGTAGAAATTAGAGATGAAAACTTTGTAAAAAAATGGTGATTGTTTGCACAAGCAATAGTTCCTAACCTTCTGCAAGTAAAGTGAGTTTGAAAACTTTATTATTTTGAGGTTAAGTTAATCTTTTTGCTGCTTGTACCAAAATTATTGTAAAATCACCCTTCACTACAATACATTGGTGGAGGATTAACACATACAGGGTGAGTCACTAAGAGAGATAAGCGACTGTATCTCAGAAAGTATTTGTCCTAGGTTCTCGGGAAAAAATATTGATAGAAATTTCTCTTGGCTACTTTAGCCAAGAGAAGGGGGCGTAACTGCTATGTTCAAATCTAAAATTCCTATTATCTCAGAAAATCGCAGAATAAGCTATAACTTTGATATCATCAATTGAAAGCTCATCTAATACCAGACAGTTTTCTTTTGTGACATTTTTTCCTATCTGTCATAATAAGGGAGGGGAAAGACCATTTATAGTTTTATTACTATTCAACCTATCCGAATAATCTTGGACTCGTTTGAAAGGGAAATGTATGGACTTTAAACAGCGTTTATATTCTATATCCATTAGTTTCAAACTGATAAACTAGAGGGCGCTTTCTGGAGCGGTAACTAATTTTTTCGATTGTCTTAAAAAAATTAAATGAAACAATACTATTGCGTTAATAGGTTCGTAAACGGATATAAATTATATCTATTTTACTGAAAACCGCGTCTCGATATCTCTATTTGTTCTCAAGTTATCGCAAAAAAAAAACAAAACTAGCAAGTATAAAGATACAAACGAGTCAGGCAATAATAACTTATTGCATATCTCTAATGACAGTATTATATGTAGATAATATATTTATTGTTTCTTCCGTTAATGTTGGTTTTGACGTGAGTTACGAATGTTGAGGCCGTCGCTATGATAGCAGTTTACTTTGAGTGTTTGTATACATTTTTACAAAAATTGTTGATCAAGAGAGTCATGTTTCGAGCGATGAAGACATTTCTAATTAAATGAACGTTGCCAAACAAAATCGAAGAAAGCATCCAATAGAAAAAAAATAGTTCATCACTAAGAACAATTTCTATTTCTTTTGTAGTAACAGAATAATTTAAGATATATCATATGGCAATATATAACTTTTTTGTAGTTTATAAATTACTACTAATACCAGAAAACCCATATTGAGAATATTCTGCCGAGGTGGGAACTTTCCTTTACCTTCGATTATTGGACGTCATTCATCAGTTTACTTTTGGGGACATCAAAGAACGGCGACGATTCCACTAAATTAATATTGGCTCTCTGTTTTGCAAGTTCATCTGACTTAATACTTCCTCTAGTATTGGAGTGCTCTAGAACCAATATCGAGGATACCATTATTTGTGACCAACGGTATAGTATTAACTAGATGCTCTCCAATTTAGGATCAAAGCTATACATATAAGACGAATGTTTTTAGAAAGATCTTGTTATCGGTCCGCAAGTAGGTGTTTGCTTCTTCAAAGCCGTCATTCAGGCAGCCTTGAACACAGATATCTATGGCTTATATTTTCGCCTGAGGAGTTTTTAAAAAGTTGCTGTTCAGACTCTTAACCCTCACTTCCTTTTCTGACCAGCCAGAATTCCATTACTGACTGTTTGCAAGTAGCATCGTAGATGGTCATTCATGATTCACTTTAACATGCATGCTTTCTGTTTTTTAAACAATTGTATTCTTTTTGGGTGTTGTCTAAAAGCTTTGGGAGCCCGATTTAGTCGCTATTCTTAAAAAAAAAGACGTTATCGTTCCTTTTTATTTTTAAGGATTTAGTGTGCATTAAAAATAGTAATTCTTTTAGTAGCATATGTATTGATCTTGGCTATGTCAGTAGTTCCGCTGAGGCAGTTGGACAGGATGACATCACTCCTGTAATTCCCATTTTTTCCCAGATTTTCTCAAAAAGCCTTGGTATGTCTAAAAAACCAATCTTTGGTGAAGAATTACTGCCAGATATTTGGCGATAGAGCATATTATTATTACTTCGTAATGTAGGAGTAGTACTTTCAAGAGATTCTTTCTCGTTCTGGTAAACGGAACAACTACTTAATACCTCTCCAATGCATCATTTACTGATGGTATTAAGGGCATTTTGCATTCGGCGAATAACAACGTTTCCATGCTTGCTTTTGACAGTACCCCAACTAGACAAAATGCCCTTTTTCATTTTGAAGCATATATTTAAATATTTGATACCTTCAAATGATGAATACAAAATGAAAATTTAGGTGTCCGAGTATTTTACTAAAACATTTTCAACTTTTTAAAATTATCGTTGTGATGAAATATCGTTCGATTGTTCTGAGCACTGGACATTGCAGTGCTTGACAAATTTTCACACAAAAAAGTAATATATTTGAAACTATTTTTATTTCTTTGCGACATTTACTTGCTAATCAATTACTACTGACTAAACTTGTTGCAAATTCATCACTAACCACCGCAGAAACTAATAGCTATCGTCCCTAACTTGAGCCATTTATAATACATCTATTTCATAACAAGCACATTGACAAACGATGGCTACTTTGTAATAGTCTTAAATGGAGCAACACATTTATAAAATACTTAGCTTAATCAGTCAAACTTTAAAGCGCATTCATTTCTGAATAAGTTCTCAACTCACTTAGGAGAAACCTAGTAAACTTCGTATAAAATGAGTGATCGCGAAGTTCGTCCAGGACACAAAGAAACATCCAGCTACCTTTCGGAAACTAAAGTAGAACTTAAGTGAATGCTATGCAACGTTAAATTGCCACTGACAAATAGGTTCTTTCGCCTGAATAAACTTCACTTTGACTCGTGCGAGCGCAGTTTCGATAACTAAGTTTTATAGAGCGGGAACAACTTCGAAGAGTGCAAAAACTATCTGTTGTTACGACGTTTGAAGTATGCGACAACTACGTCAACGTCTTCTCGGAGCAAACGAAGTGGTAAAGTGCTGAACTATGAGAAAAGATTATCAATCAATATACATGCAGATACATGCGATGCACCGGCGTTCTGCATATGTTTTATTGTGATAGTTCACTACTTCACAAACTCATGAGAAAAGTAAACGGCTTGCACAAAAATGTGCAAGGATATAGAAGTTGTTGCTTCTGTTTCGATACCTACTTTGGGATGTGCATGTGTAATACTCAAAAGAATATAAACTCCAAGAAAATCCGAGTTACTTTTATAGAAAATCGACAGCAAGTGTTTGTCTACCATATCTTGCCATATACATATATGTTGGGTGTGACTCGTCGATGTTGCTTAACTCTGTCCTGGATACTTTCCCATTAGAATTCGAGTTTGCATATGTAACATATTAGTGTCGCATTTTGACAACACTGCCAAGTGGACTTTAGGTTAGATTTAGATTTAGATGTAAGGGTGATGTTGCACCGCGACCGTGGGTCTATTGTGCCCCCTTACATGAGGTGTAAGCTGCTGGGTTTTGCCCGCAGTCACAGCTCCCCATCCAGCCTGAGGGCTTTAATAAACTGTAACAGATGTGATGGTTTCAGAGAGGGTATTTCTTCCTCGTCTATAACGCCTTTGCCAAGATAGTTGGCGCGAATTTCTTCAATTTCTGTGCAGTTGGATATCAGGTGTTCCGGACTTTCATCTTCCGCCCCGCAGAACCTGCAGTCGCTATTCTGTTTCAGACCTATTCTCTTCATGTGCTCCCCGAGGTGACAATGCCCTGTACGGAAACCTGTGAGAATGCGTAATCTGTTCCTGTTTAGTTCTAGCATGGTTTTTGCTCTCTGCTTGTTGAAATTTCCAAGGAATACCTTGGAATGTCTCAGACCAGGAAGATTGTGCCAGAGGGAAGCTCTGACGTCCTCTTCCCTGTCTTTAAGTTCTTTCTTATAGGTGCTCATCCCTATTCCACAGAATGGTTCCGGTCCCACAAACGATGTTGTGGCGGCCTCCTTTGCTAATAGATTAGCTTTCTCATTGCCACTGATTCCAGTGTGTCCTGGTACCCAGCACAATGCAACTTTGTTTTCTTTGCCCAGGTTGTTTAGTTTATCCCGGCATTCCCAAACTAGCTTGGAGCTGATGGTGTTAGAACTCAGCGCCAATAAGGCTGCCTGACTATCGGAGAAGATTGCAATATTCTCCTTCCGATAGTTCCTGTCAAGATTCACCTGAGCACATCTTCCAATCGCATTAATCTCTGCCTGGAAGACACTGGGGTATATTCCCATCGGCTCTGAGTATTTGGTTCCTGGCCCGAATACCCCTACACCTGTTCCTTTTTCAGTTTTGGACCCATCCGTGTACCATTTGATGGTGTTTGCTTTTAGAGAGTAGGTGGAGGATTCTCCTTCCCACTCTCTCTTGTTGCTCAACTTCGTTGAAAAGTTCTTTTCGAAGCTGTATTTCCTAACCATTTCGGACTTTAGGTTAACTTAGTATGAGAACAACGGGTTTTTATTCAGGTTATATGTATGATATTCAACACTACTAAGACTATATAGCAAATACCAAGCGTGATGGGTCCTCGTTGAAAATACAATTGATTCGGGTTCACAAATATTAATAAACCGGATGTGCGTCGGCGTTTCAAAGATGATTTCTATGGTTTTGATAGAAGTTAATTTCTTGAACGACTTCAAACGAATTGCCTTTCAATCTACATTTTAGAAGCGAAGCATTAATGATAAAGTTGATGACTTTTTATTTCATTCACCTATTTGCTACTCATGCTCCATGAATAGCTATTACAATTACCAGTGGTGAAGACCTTTGACTTAAGGATAATATTAAATTGCTAATGTGTCTAAAGAATAAGGTTAAACGTCGGTCTAAAGCAATTAAACGAGATACACATTGAAACTACTACAAAAGTCTTCGAAATTTTACAGTCTTCATAAGCTATATGGAAACATTTAAAACAGATTGTTGACTTGAATGACTGAATGAATAATGAGGATGATGAAATGAATGATGAATTGGTTGAAGGGTTGCAACGCCCTAATGGTATAAATAATGACTTAATATCAAGATATAATGCCTCTACAACCTACTAAATTCGAATTTGAGACGGTTCCAAGAGATACTGTTCAGACATTTTTCCTGATTTTAAATCAAAGTCTACCTTGCCAGCATTCATGATTCAACTAAGAAGAATGCCAGGAGTACGTGAGTTAAGGAAGATATTGTTATTCGAGGTAGATTGATACTGACAGATATTAAAGACGAAGGAGTACAAAAAAGTTATTGCATTTACTTAGTCTAGAATTAAAAGAGTTTATAGAGGGTGGACCATTTAAAATGTAACACTGTAATATCTTCGAAAGAATTAGTGTTATGAAGAAAAGTATTAGAGAAAAGTTTAACTGTTGTCAGTATAAGAAAGACACAAAGGTCATAACAACGTCAACTCTTTTTTTTCAAATAGCATATGGTATTTTTTTTATAAAATTCTAAAAGAGCAATAAGTTCTGAATAGAAAAATAGTAAACGACAAATTAATATTAATCAAGATATTTTGAAAAAATGTGGGCACAATAAAAGTCAGTGCTACATCAGCAAATGTTTTTTGTTTGTTAAATGTAAAAAAGGTAACGTAAACGCGTAACATGTATCTGATTGACAGAATTCGAAAAGTATAACGGTTAAAATTATATTTTTCTGGACTTGTTTCTTGAAAATTTCATGCTCCATAAAAGAAACGTCTTACAACTTGTAAAGAAAACGCACAAAAGCGTAAAATCTTCCTTTTTTTCACATACTAAGCTGTAACGGAAATATCAAAAAAAGTGTAACATCTCTTTTATAGAGGATGAAATTTTCTACAAAAAGTCCTCGGCGGCACTATACTAACCGTTATAATTTTCGAACGATTAAAGAGAACAATTTTTAACTCCATAAATGTCGTTCAGTTTACCAGAAATATAGCAGAAATAACCGAGCCAACAAGGGATGGATGGTGATGCAAGGACTGACAAACTCGCGAAGGGAGGCTTAGAGATGGAAATGTACGGCCTAGAACCTTTCTTTGGAGTTACAAGGCAAGCGGCCCGGAGATACATACGCGACTGAGTCTATACGAAACTAGAGAATTATACCCGGTATAACACATGGTAAAACATTTATAGGGAAACCATGCAGGAATGGAGCTAGAGAACTACTACATCTTAGCAGAAAAAAGCTATACTGCTTGTATTGTAACGAGCCTAGTGACCGGACATGCTACAGTGAAAGAACACCTACATAAAATCGGAGTGTTTGACAGGGACACAAAGTGTAGACTTTACGAGATAGGGCCGAAAACAGTGGATCATATACTACGTGACTGCTAGGCACTACATCGCAGAAGGGAAAACCTATTTGGGAGAACGAAAGGAGATCCAGAGACATATCCTACCCAATGTAATGTATGCTCGGTTACTTAAACACTTACAAAAGTATTCTTTACTTACTGCTTGCCAGTTTGGATTCACGAGCTCCTGTTCGACTAATGATGCTCTCATTAAAGCTCTAAATCATATTTATAAATTATTGGATGATGGACAGGTAGTGGCTGGTTTATTCTTTGATCTAAGCCAGGCTTTTGATAGAGTAAACCACGAAGTGCTTTTGCAGAAATTGTTATTGTATGGGGTCAGAGGTATAGGTCTACAGTGGTTTGGATCATACCTAAGTAATCGAAAGCAAATTATTAAAATAGGAAGTACAGCCTCTTCGCCATCATCTTCTGAAACAGGTATTACTCAGGGGTTCCCCAAGGATCTATTCTTGGCCCACTGTTATTTTTAATCTATGTAAATGATCTCCATATAAACTTTAACATGGATGACATATACCAATTCGCGGATGATACCACCGTTATAATATCAGGTTCAAACATCGACCAAATGAGTGGTATTGGAAATAATTATACTGAGAATATGACGCAGTGGTGCAATATTAATGGACCAAAAATTAATCAGTCCAAAACCAGTCTGATACCGTTTTCATCCTCGAAGCGTGTTCCGAGCCAATCAATTTTAGTAAAATTGGGTACTAGCACTATTCCCAATGAAACCAATACTAGATTTCTGGGGTGCTTAATCGACAGCTTGCTGACATGGGAATATCATATAACTTCACTGTGTTCTAAGTTGTGCTCACTGAATTATGCGATATATAAACTTAAAGCCTGTGTTAATATTGAATCACTGCTGATGTTTTATCACGCACATGTGTTGTCGCGCCTGAGGTATGGCATAATTTTCTGAGGTCCTTCATCTCATTTTATTCGATGTTTTATCCTACAAAAGCGCATAATTAGAAATATATTTTCATTGCATAGAACCGACTCGTGCATACCAATCTTTAAGCAATATAACCTTTTTTCCTTGCCTTCACTATTTTTGTTTGAGTGTGCGATGTATGTGCATAAGCATCGTTCGCTGTTTATTCGGAATGCTGACAAATGTATTTTACGCAACTAGAAATGCTGAAGCACTGAGCATTCCCAAACATCGTCTATCTCTGTTTGAAAAAAGCCCAAAATACATATGTATTAAGATATTTAACAAATTGCCTACTAACATAACAAGTATAGATAATCCAGATCGTTTAAATTAGCGCTTAAAAGATTTCTGGTAGATAGTTGTGTTTACAGCATTCGGGATTTTGTTGGTGGTATTTAGATTGGTGGCTTATGCAAATTGGATGCGCTGTTGTAATGTTTGCGCTGACAATACATAATGTGTATGTTTGTATCTGTGGTATGTGGGTGAATGCGTATATATATATATATATATTTCTTTTTTTTTTTTTTTTTCATATTTTATTTTATGTTTATATTGTTATATTGTATATATCTTATCTGACTAAAGCCCATACCATATGATCAGTGGCTAATAAATTATTATTATTCGGTTAGGGAACTGTACAGATTAGTGGAAGAGACTACCGTTTTAGAGTGGGTGACTTGAATACAGAGACGTGGCACAATAAGCCTGAAGGCTGCAGTGCCTTACCGGTGATCATACGTCAGACGGGTTTGGTATAAGGAGAAAAACAAAATTCTTTAACAAAGAGGACATTCCAAAATCATAATCTCCGAGATATTTCCATTCCAACGTAATGATGAAATATCATATCCAAATTTTGAACAAAAGAGCAATACCCCAATACCAAGTGAGATCTGAATAGGTATGTATGTATATTGAAAACTTACCCGCATCAAACAGAACACTTGAACCAGAATTTATCCCAATAATCTGCCCCGAACGACATTATAAAGAAACACGAAGTTTTTAAAAAGCTATTGCAACAAACAGACTAAGAAGCTATCTGAGCTCCAGTCTAACCAGGAAAGTCTTGCTCAATCACGCAATGAGTCTTGGAAACCTGACTGTATCATACAACATGTCGGCCCAAATGACGTCAATAATAATATTGACACTAGTACATACCAATATTCTAATTTCTAGTTGCTGGATCCAACAAATGCTTGTTCAAAGGTTGCACATAAAAAGGTAACAATAAGTACGACTGTATGGAATCTCCTAGATGACCCTCAAAGTCGACTAAATATAAACAAAGTACTTATTTTTATAACAATAAAACTAATGATTTCCTATGATGCCCTGGTCTAGATCAATGCACAAAATTACATTTACGAAGGATCGAAATAAACCAAGTAAACAAGTTACTGAGAAGACTAGCTGGAATTCTGTCGTACTTTGCCAAAAGCAAGAATTATTATCAACTCAATAAAAGAAATATAAATATGATTAAAACAATACAACCCTAAGAAACCCCACAAGTGGAGATTTAAAAATTTAGTTCTTAGTGGAGTGTCTGGTTTTAGCTATGACTTCGACATATTTGCTGGAAACCAGAGTAATACTATTCCCAATGGTGCACCAGATCTAGGAGCTAGTGGAAACATTGTAACAACGCTTACCAGTACTGTACCACGTCACCAAAACTATAAAGTCTTTTTCGACAACAGGTTTATTTATCTAAGAATGGTTTGCTGCCACTTGGTACAGCCAGACAAAATCGTGTAACAGATTGTAAAATGCCAACTGAAAAAGAAATGAAAGGGGTTGGACGTGTTAGCATGGCTGAAAAAGTTGCCACAATAGATGGGGTAGACGTGTCATGTGTGTGTTGGTTTGACAACAAGGTAGTTACCATGCTCTCAACATATGTAGGTAGCGCCCCTGAAACATGTAAAAGGCTATATTCCAGGAAAGATCATAAATATATAGAAATAAATTGTCCTAAAGCAATAGATATCTACAACAAACATATGGGAGGAGTTGACCTACTAGATTCCATGTTAGGATTGTAAAGAATCCACGCTCCAAAGAATGGTACAAAAGATTTTTTTTCCATTTGATTGATATGACAATTGTCAATGCGTGGTTGCTATGGCGTCGAAAAACTGGTATTTTTTTTATGTGTTGTGGGTGCTTAGTTGCAGTGACTCCGTAGGCTGTATTACTTGTCTGGCGATCACTGCAACTCTCGCGGTGTAGTTTGGTGTGTGTAAATTGTGTTCAAATGGCTTTGTGACAGCATCATGTCGCCTTTTATGATGCCGCGCTGTTAATCACTTTGCTCCCAACAGCGAATTGCAAGTCAATCCGGGATTAAACTCTCTGAAAAAATGTCACCGTCCCTCCAGAGAATCGAACCCCGGCACCTATCGTTCTCTTACGACGATAGCGGCCTAACCACTGCGGCCATCGACCCGTTGTTTGTCATTATTCGTTTTCAAACAAATCATCGCTGAACATCTATGCAAAGTGGGAAAGAATTATTTATCTAAGAAAAGGGGACGGCCACCAAGCACTATTAGTACGCCAACCTGTAATCGTGGAGGAACTCCAACAGAAGTTGTCATAGCAACACCTCCAAAGAATTCAAGAAAGCGACCAGTCATGCGACAGGATTACCCTTTAAATTCGGTCCGTAAAGATGGTGTTGGTCATTTTCCCTTATGGAAATCTTCTAGGATACAATGCTATAACGAATGTAAACTTTTTTTTTGTTCTAAGTGCAAAATATATTTGTGTTTGAACAAAGATAGAAACTGTTTTGCCAATTTTTATTCCTGAACAAAGACTAAGATTAGATGCATAGAAAGCCATATATGGCTGAACCCTTTTATATGCATTTTAATTGTAGTGTATAGGAAGCCATTTATGGCTTCAATTAATAATTAGAGTTTATTAATGAAAACAATTATATTTTTCTATGTACCTCTTCTACCTACATCAATAAAAAGTAAAATTTCAAGTCACTAATTTTTTTTTGCAAAAAAAAAAAATCATGCAATAGAGGGTTAAAAGTGACGGTACAAAAGAAACACCTATCCAAACAAATAAAACTATGTCAAACAGAAAATATGTCAATATCAAAATAAAAACGAAACGCCCTGACATGGTTCCATTTTTTTTATATATATAATAGCCCCTCTGTAATTACCACAATACATAGTAATGTAAAAAAGTATTCGTAATACCCGAATAGTCAACGTACGAAATGACTAGCGCACAAATACAACAGGTGCGACAGATTAACAAAAAACGTACTTTGTTTAATACCACCTGATAATACTTACCGACAATGGTTAGGGATTTCGTTGGCCGCAGAATGGGCATGCGGATGTTAACAACGAACGCTGTATAAAAGCGCTCTCGTTATATTACAACTTTATATGATAGTTATTACCCATAAAGGTCAGTTTGCTTTATAAAGTTGTAAGTGATTGAGGGAATTTAATAATTATGGAATATAATAGCGTTCATTATAATAAGTAGCGTAGTGTGACACGAAATTACATTTTAATTTGTCGATATATAACATATTTTGTCAATTGCTTTTCAATTTCAGTTATGCACAATAACCTTGTGCTTATTATTCGTGATAATGACCTACTCATACGAGTTTAAATAAATGACATATGGCCTTCACATTTTTTTAGAGTCAAAATTTTGAATAGAATATTATTGATAAATTTTAAATAACCACAGGAAAATTAGACAATATTATTTCTTTGATTGATACATCAGCAAAATATAATTCGGCATATACCATTGTGTGTTCTTGTAGAATTGACAGCAGTCGTAAAAGCTTGCCCTCAATCAATGAATAATATCGTCCAATATGGATTTGTTATATAATTTATAATTACATGCAAAATTGCATGTGTAGGCTGCTGGAATGTGTGTCGAATTTGCCATCTCTAGTAATATGCCAAGAACCTATTATAAACTTGCAAAAAAAAATTAATAAAATTAGTCGAGTGCCGCCCCAGACATGTATAACATATCATTTGTTTTTTTAATGAACATCAAAGTGCCCATACATTAAATTAGAAAATCCCCAAATTTTTCAAAATATTAAGCGATCACAATTATTACTCACTCAGCGGTACCTATAATTAACCCCAATTACCTCACCCATAGTAACACTTTAGTAACTATTGTGTATCCTATGTAATGTAATGTTAAATAGTTTTTAGGAACCTAAAAAAAAATTGTGTCAAATTATTATTAAATTTATTCCATTTTATATTATTTTTTATGTTACACATAAAATCTGGATTTTACATTATAGTCGGAAAAGCATAGAATGTCAAATAGGAACTTAGTTCCGCTAGATTATAATTTCGATACTATCTGGTAATTCAATGTCAACTTCTATCAACGAATGGTGGGGAATTTCCATCGATATATATTTATACCACGAACTAATAATAAATAAAATCAGTGTCTAATAGTCGTAAGCAAAAACACAAAATACTAAGCAATGAAAATATTCTCGTTGTGTGTAATCTTTGTAGCTAGTGCTGTTAAATTTATTCATGCGCAAAACAACCAGGGCATCTGCGTCCCAACGGGAACTTGTCCGCCAGCTCCAACAAGTACACCTATAACAACAACACCGATTGGTATAGATCCAAGAATAGTGACGCCTGGATCGCGTTGCCCAGCTGGACAAGAACTCTGTACTACAATTCCATGCGGTACTAGATATGTAAACGCTTCCACTGCTAATGGAATCGCTCCTCAAGGAGCCAACCCATGGATAGCATACATTACGAATCAAACTGGTTATACGGGTATTGGCGTTCTCTTAGATTCGACACACGTACTAACAGTAGCACACAAAGTCAATCTAAATGTAGGCACACCAAGCAACGTTAGACTATCATTTGGGGTGTATAATCCTAGCGCTATGACTAACGTCCAAACAATAACAGCTGTAGCAATTACTTTACATCCATCTTTTAATGCTCAAACTTTAATGAACGACATCGCAGTTATAACATTAGCATCTCCAGTAACCTTAGGACCAACGACCGGAATAAATGTGGCTTGTCTCCCATCTACAGGACAATCTTTCGTTGGGCAAAGCTGTCTTGTAGCTGGTTGGGGTCAAACAGCTTTCGGGGCGAATGATGCGCCAACAACTCCCCAAAAACAAGTGACAGTACCTATTGTCGACTACAACACTTGCAGAGCGTCAATGGCGCAACCCAGCCTACTAGGAACGTTTGTGGATCGGTATTTAGATCCAGCAGGAGAAATTTGTGCCGGTGGTACTGCTCAATTAGATGCTTGCACGCAAGATGGCGGATCACCTTTAATGTGCTTTGATGCCACAACTCGCAGATATATCGTTGCTGGGTTAGTTACCTGGGGCAAGAAATGTGCTTTGGCTGGTGTATATGGAGTCTATGTTAGTGTTCCTTCTTACCGATCGTGGATTGATAGTGTTGTGATAAATCAAAGTGGATAATCTATGATAGTGTGTAATATTTAGTTTATTCTTGGAAATTACGTAAAATGCTGTTTCTTAACTTGTGTAAATAAATTTTTACTCTTGTTCAATTATCCGTGTGTAGCGATAACATTTCTATACTAACCCTAATAATAATATCTGCGGCAATACAGGAATAGGTTAAAATTTGTAACTACTGGCTAGTTCCTTCCTCCCCTCCTCTATCATCTTGATATAGTTCTCTAAAGTAAAAAACTTCATTTTATCATTTTAGCTGATAAGCTTTGCTTAAGTTTTACATATTGTCAGTATAGTAATAAAATACACAAACAACTTTTCAGAACAAGACATAGTCTTTATTAGGTGTTGTTACAGCAATGGAGGAATTAAAAAAATCATGAACTTATTATCGAGAATTTTGTTAAAATTATGAACTTTGTTAATTGTTTTTATTCTTCGAAAACTTTCATAGATTATATGAAGCTCTTTTGTATTTATCTTCATAGTGAATTGAAATTGAAATAAACTAACATCTATGTATAATATTGCCAGTGTTTCATTTTAAATACTCAAATCTTTTCAGTTTCTAGACGATCTGCAAAATGCAAGAATCTTGCTAGAAAACCAAAATTCAATTTAAAATCTGAAAAAATATTTATTTTTAAACCAATCGAAGAACTAGATTAAATAAGAGATATAAATAAAATGTGTAAAAGTGGCCTCATCAACTTTCATGAAATCATTCACATGAGCTAGTCATTATTATCCTTACTTCATGAAATATTATTAACTGATATTTTGTTTTAAAAGAAGATTGAAAGGTTAACATAAATATCGATAACTTTAATAATTAACCTCTTAGTTCAACTTACATACTCTTGGAGTCCTATTGCTGTAAGCCAATTCATACGATTTTAGATTTCTCCATCTACCAGGTTATACCCGAAAAACAAGAAACCCTCATCTGCTCCTTGGCAAATTTATTTGATCAACCTTAAAATAGAATTTCCTTTCCTAATATAATGCAGACTAGGTTGTACAAAGATGCATAGGATTTTTCTTTACACTCCCATGACTTATGATGAAAAGAACAAATTCATTTAAAATTCAGGTAATTATTTTGCAGAAAAACGCTCGGACACGTCGATTAATATTTTTAGTTATAAATTTGTTGACATACGAAAACTGTATACAGGATATCTAAAGAAGAACATATGCAGCCATCACTGTTTCCTTAAACGTAACAGTCTGTATATTATGTCATTTTTAATTGTAGGGTAAATTCTAAACACTTTTGGTATAACATACCATATGTCTAAAATCAGCAGTTTTCAGAATAATGATGCTTGAAATGTGATAAATTAAAATACCTACACAAGTATTGGAGTAAAATATTTAAATTAAACAAATACGCCTTGAACTTTTTTGAAGTCAACAAAAACAAACTGGTATGGTAAATTTTATCGCAGGTAGGAGATTTTAAAATTTATTTATTTTATTTAAAATTTACCATACCAGGTTGTTTTTGTTGGCTTTGAAAAACAGTTTAAAATATATTGCGTGGATGTGTGGGTGGAAGATTACGCCCCTATGGAGAAGTTATGCGAAAATAGGATTATAGGATATTATGTAGGTACAAGAGTAGTACAACAATTTGTTCATCTTTAGTGGGTGCTCCAAAATTAAAGGTCAAATATAAAATTTGTGAAATTTTATTTATAATAAAATTAAGACAATTCGAGTTGTACTCTTTTAAATTAAAAATTGGGGTTTTAATAAAAATTAATCTCAGGAATTCGCGAATTCTTCTATAGCAGGTGTAGAGAACAGAATACGAGAGTTTATCTTACGTTGAAAAATACACAAGTAAAAAAACATCTTAAGTTACAAAAAAAAATAAATTTATTAAATTCAATAAAACCTATAAAAAAAAGTGTACAGTGTGCAGAATGGCGTGGCAATCACCACAAGCTAGTTTACTAACGTTTTAAACCTTATTGAATTTTTTTAAATTTTTCCCACCTTAAGTTGGGAAGTTTGGGAAAATTTTGTATCTCAAAAAAATTGAAATTGAAATTTTAATTTTAACTAAAATAAATAACTTTTATCTTTTTAATTTATATTCTTTTACAATATAAAAAAATACCTTTTAAAATTCACTTGAAAAAGATATAATTTCAAATTTTTCAAATATTATTTCCGACTTAGAAAAATTTAGTTTTATTTTTCAAAAAAAAATACTTTCTTAAATTTTTTGAACTTAAAATGAATTAAAATTACCTTATTTTAGTGTGTGAGTGTGTGTGTGTGTGAGATTTCGAAAGCTTTCTGTTAGAGTTCTTCGCGCGTCTTACTATTCAACGATCTATGCAAAAGGAGGCCCTCTTGTTGCTATCGCACCTTTTTATAGATGATTTTCAATTGTCCCCAAATCTCCTAAGAAATACATTTCGATAGTCTTATGTCAATAACGGAAATTAACGGTCGTTGCTGGATTAATTTTCTACAGGTCCGGTCAAAAATCGTGATAGGTATACAGGTTCACCGTAAAGTTGGTAATTTTTAATACCACCTACTTTTTCTTTCTTAATATGCCCCTAACTGGCTGGTTTTCTTCTTTTGTGTGTAGAATTTAACTGTGTGATTTTGTTATAATATTTATGTGTATTTGTGTACAAATTAAATGATACAAAATTAATTAATTACCTTAAAACATATGATTTATTGTGGTGAATTTGACATCTTTCTGTCCTTGTCGTTAGCTGGACTTATAATAAGATCTCTGCTAACCAACACCACCCTTCTACATCAGACGGCTACTGAGCCAAAACATGACATCGACTCGTACATATGCGAAGAGAATACCGATGATGCCAACTCGAAGAGTTTCACATCCTCTATCATTTGGCAAATTAATGATGATTGAATTTAGAAAAATTCGCATGTGTGCAATCGTGTTTTTGTTACGTACTTTTATAAAATTGAATTAGATTGAAAAAGCAATACACAGATCAAATAGCTGGTTGAAATTTTATAACTATAAAATTAATTTACTACTTTTTATGTTTTAGATTACCTACATCTGGATGCTCATCTGTCAAATGAAAAATAGAGTTGTAAACAGGGATAGGTGTATAATAA
The DNA here is from genome assembly GCA_023690525.1 of Holotrichia oblita. NCBI lineage: Eukaryota > Metazoa > Arthropoda > Insecta > Coleoptera > Scarabaeidae > Holotrichia > Holotrichia oblita. Next base: position 54,782,709 of record CM043016.1, on the reverse strand, counting down.
CATTACAATATATTATCAACTTACATAGTACATGATGTAATATTGATTACTTTGATATTGGACAACTATGTGCCTCTGGGTGATAGTGTAACCTGTGGTGTAACTATCTTGAAGTAGGTACCATTTTTTATCAATAAAATGGTTTACTTCAGTAGGCTGTTCCACACAAGTAACGACAAAATAACTGAAGGTGACATCCTACAAAAATTTTTATAGAAATCGAATATTTTCCAATGCAATATAATTTTATCATATATTCACAGTATACATGGTGTTTATACTTCGCAAAACTAAAAATTCCACGTTTCGTTTACATAAAACACTCTGTATAATTACCTCATTGAAGGACGCCCTTTGACGCAGTGAAATACAAATTTGAGGTCGTTAAACTATTATGAATTGTTTATTATACCCTTACTGAATTATAAATTCCTAGTCAGATTATAATAGTAATAAGAATGATATATATTTTTTTGTACCATCAGTAGTAAAATATCATAGCATTTTGACACATAATAGAACGCCGAGAAATGCCATTTCTCTACATCTGAACTAGCAGGTGAACAATGGGATCATTATTAACCTGGGAAAACAAATAACACGCATGCTGCAATCATGCAATCGCCATATAATGTCAACCGTGGAAATTCTGAATATGTTTTCGTACCGTTTTGATTCATGCGCAAGCTAGTACTCAACTACCTGTTCTGCAACCTCGTGCATTTCAGGTGGTATACATTAAAAATCTTTTTCTTCAGATATACATAAACACGAAAAATAATCTAAAAATACTTCGCTTTTAGTTTCAGCAGTTATTTCAAAACTTATCTGTCAACATCAAAATCAAGCCTACTTACATTTGTTTTATAAATTTTATTACAAGTGCAATCTTACTTACAGTAGTAAATTTATTCATTATTATCAAGGTTTTAAGATCCAATTAGACTATTGGTACAAAAAATAGTATACATACTTCTGTTGAGAAAACTATTATTGCCCTCGTGTCTTTAATCTCGCCACTCGGGCAATAATAATAATCTTCTTAACCTTAGTATGTAATATACTATTAAGTCTTCTACCTTATATTTATAATGGTATCCTTGTTAATAATACAGTTGTTAATTATACTTGTAATTTATAAAACTACGGTCAAAAATTCTTATTAACGCACAAATTTCGTTTTAAATACCTACCATTTTTTCAATTTTTACTATTTTTACTACCAAAATACCCTCTTATATAGATATAGGTACATCCAAAATATTTAGATAACTGTTGTTCGGTGTCAGTATTGATAGATCACCTTGCAACAGCTGTTTATACCATCCAGAAATATTGTAATAATACTAGTATGTAGAACCATTACCTCTTTAGAAACATCGTTATCAATTTCTAATACCGCAAATTATTCCGTATGACACCGCTTGAATTTATAATTATGTTTTTAATATTCTTCTGCCATAGCCTCTGGCTGGACTTACTTTAATGTATTAGAAAAACAGTCCCACCCCTTCTCCACCCCTGCCCCCATAATATATACCTATAGCAAAATTTTGTTTATATAGTCAAATAAATACATTAACATTTCTTTCGGAATCATGAAGTTTACGCAGAATAGAATACAGAATAATAATATTAATGAATATTTAAAAGAATAAAATGAGAATAAGGAAGTATACCAATAGTAGCTTTCATTGATATCAAAAAACCGCATCTCTAAAGTGTATGGTTTGTCACATGTTTACTGTTGAATTAATTAACGTGATATTTATCCTTTTTCATTCCTGTTACGTGATTGTCCTTCCATAGCCTCCTATTTTTTTTGTCTTAACGTTCTTCTAATTGCAAAAAATACTTAAAAATTATATAAAATGGTATATCTAAACTTTTTTATGCGAAGTAAGTATTTTGGTAAAAGACAACTGCGATAATTAGGCAGAATATATCCACTGAGAAAAATGGTTGGGTTAATTCAACACAAAAGATAGTGTTACGGTTTTTGTGTTACGTCAACATAAAATAATGTAAAATCAAAAATTAATTGCGGTTAGCGCTATCAACGTTTTAGTGTTAATATTTTTGTTTTGAACTAACGCTAATAATTGTTACTTCAACACAAAAATATGAACAGTAAAAATTTGATCCTTTACAACGGGGGTCGTTCCGAGAATTTGGAAGACATCTACGGTTATTCCTATACCGAAGGTGAAGAATGCTAGGAAGTGTGATAATTTCCGACCTATTAATATGATGCCCTCTATGGAAAAGATCATTGAACAGGCTGCTAAGGAACAACTGGAGGAATTTATCGAAAGAAATAAAATTCTAGCAGACTATCAGTCCGGATTTAGGAAAGGCCATTCATGTGAAACATCATTGAATTTAGTACTTGCAAATTGGAAGGAAGAAATAGAAAATAATAATAAAGTAGTATCAGTTTTTCTTGATCTCAAAAGAGCCTTTGAAACTATTGATCGAAATCGATTAATATGAAAACTTCACAACTACGGAATACGAGGGGTAGCCCTTAAATGGTTAGAAGACTATTTAACCGGAAGATCGCAAGTAACTAAATACGAAGATGGAATATCAGAACTCAGAGAGATTACTCTGGGGGTCTCGCAGGGTACGATTTTGGGTCCACTATTGTTTATTTTGTATATTAACGACCTGGGTACGGTTTCACAGGATTGCAATATCAACCTTTTTGCGGATGATACACTCGTGAGTGTGTATGATAGTGATTTTGAGAGGGCTGTCAGGAAAATGAATCGTGAACTAAAAAATATTTCAAAATGGCTGAAAATAAATAAACTTAAGCTCAATACTTCAAAGACTAAAGCTATGGTAATTGGGACTAGGGTTAGTGATAGGACTAGTGTGATAAATTGTGGTATTTCTATTGATGACGTACCTATCGACTTTGTGAAAGAGATTAAATATTTAGGGGTAGTAATAGATAATAGTCTATCATTCAAGAGTCATGTAGATTTCATAGTTAAGAAAGTAGCTAAGAAAATTAGTTTTTAGGTAGGATTAGCACTAAGTTGAGTACATGGACAAGAATATTAGTTTATAAGACAATCATTGCCCCCACATCGAATACTGTGCGTCAATTTTACTACTAATTGGTGAAGGTGAGATGTATAAATTACAAAAATTACAAAATAGGGCAATGAGAATAATTTTAGGATGTAGTAGATATACAAGAGTTACACTTATGTTAGATATGTTGCAGTGGCTTAGTATAAGACAAAGAGTTTATCTTAACAGTTTAGTTTTAATTTATAAAATAGTAAATAATAAACTTCCTGAATACATGAGTAGATTTATTGCATATAATAGTGATATTCATATATATAAAACTAGAAATGTTAATAACTTTAGATTACCGTTAAATAGAAAGTCTTGCTCACAAAATAGTTTGTTTTATAAGGGATTGAAATTGTACAACGAAATGCCAGATAAGGCTAAGCAGGCGGGTAATAACATTAGTATATTTAAGAAATTTGCTAGTATTTATGTTAAGAGTATATGTAAAAATTAAGTTAATGTATAATGTACAGTCTGTTAAGTAAGAGCGTATACGGGTTAATCTGTAGCAAAATATATTTCACAGAAGTTTAAAATATATTGATACATTGTACTCGATCCGGAGAAAGATGCAATGATATTAATAATGTGTCCAGTCATCACCGGCGTTGATAATTGCCTGGCATCTCCGAGGCATGCTTTCGACAAAGTTGACGGCGTATTCATTCGGCAAGGACTTCCAAATGCGACGAATTTCGCGAGTTAACTGCTTCAGTGTGAATACTTTTTTTCTACGAAGCTTATGTTTGATATACGCCCACACATTCTCTATAGGATTTGCATCGGGCGACTGCGACGGCCAATCGAGTGTAACGATACCAGACTCCTCTTTCCATGCGGTGCAAAGCTTGCTGCGATGTTTCGGATCGTTGTCCTCCTGCAGGATCCAGTCTTCGTTTTTCTTGATGAACCAACGTTCGGCAGTCGGTAACAAAGATTTCTTATATATTTCGAGCATCTTCTGAGCATTCAGGTTGGAAGTAAACAGATACAAATTTCCGAAACCCAGTCTTGAGAAGCAGCCCCAGAGATGCACTTTTACTGGATGATTTACGGTCCGCTGCACTAGCCTGTTGGTGGAGGTTGACCAGACTCATGGGACGTTAACATATCCCCAAATTGAAGCTTCGTCCGTAAAAATAACATTACTCCAATCGCGGTCGATATTGTCCTTCGCCCAAGGGAGTTGTTTTGTCACGTGATTTTCACCTAACAAAGGTTTCTTCACTGTACTGCGCCATTTGATATCATGAGCACGGAGATGGGTTCGGATAGCTATCGACGATATATCGACACCTTTCTGTTTCAATTTTGCAGCTCCTTGACGCAATGGTAAGCCAGGATTCCGCGAAAACAAGTTCACGATCTGTTTTTCGACTTTACGGTCCACTTTTCCTATCAAGCCGCGATCCGGCAAGTCATCGACAGCATTTGTCTCCTTATATCGCCTCACCCACTTACTGATGAATGACTTCGACTTTTTCATGTATTTAGCGGCCGCTGCATAAGACATTTTTGGACCTTTCGGATGGATACAGAGGAACACAGCCTCGTAACGCGACGCGTACGTGGTACTCATGGCGCTTCTCGTGTTTCTTTGGCAAACAGTCAATGCCAACTGCAGTTTTTGTGACAAAGCATCAACGACGCAGGTTTCCTCTATCAACTCACGAAAAAATTAGCGCGATACCTTTTACTGACTGCTAGTTATGCCGTATACGCTCTTACTTAACAGACTGTATGTACTATTTGTATGTAAATCATCCTAAGGATGAATAAAGTTTAGTTATTATTATCCAATTAATGGCGATTAAATGTTCAATCAACACTATATCAATGTTGGTTTAACATATAAAAGTGGAAACAATTTTCTATGGTGAATTAAAGAAATCGATGTCAAGATTAACATTACAATTGTGTTGAAAGAAATGTCTGTTACATAAAGATGGGGCATTTATTCCCTCCTCCTAAATCGTCGTATTGCCGATTGACTAGCTGTGACCTAGCTTGCATAATGTTGAAAGAACCATTCTTAAAATGTTCAAACAACATAAAATGCCATTCGTTCTACACAATATCCCAACACTATTTTGTGCATTGAACCAATTGACCACGTGCGTTGTTTATATACAAGGCTAAAAGTGTGTTGTATCAAACTGTTTTGCGTTGACTGAACACTTCTGTTTTCTCAGTGTCTAAATCAGAATTTTAACAACTAAAATATATTACTTAAACAAACTTTTTATTACTAATCTCAAGAAAAATTAAAACATAAATTTAGAGTTAAATCTCAAATATCCTTCTCTCGCAATGCATAAGTTTAGCCTTCTTACCTTGTTTCATATTTTTCATTATTCCAAATTTATGCCTAAATTCCAACAACAATGTATAATATGAAGCATATTTACGCATAGCTTACCATTTAGTGAATTTCTAGAAATAGAAATCAAAACAAGTCAAGTCTGACTTTTTGAAGGACACGCAACAGGCCCTCTTCTCGTCATTGGCTCCGAAAACTTCGCAGCAACAATGTGATTGTAGTTAGCAGAAATGTTAACGTGTTGAAACCAAAATATTTTTCGAGTATTGGCATTAACATCTTGCGATAACTTGGGTAACTTGTTTTGTAAAAACGGCAACTAGGCGTCAACTGTTACGGAACCTTAAGAAAATATGGCCCAATAACTCTGATTTGCATATTATCGTTATTAATATCATTGTTGTTCTGAAATTAGGTTGATCACTTAATAGAAACCAGCATCTAAGAACAAAACGCCGTACTATTGATGAAATCATTACCAAATAATTCGTGTCTTTAATTATAGATTCATTTATCACTCTTGTATTATCACACCTATCACACCTTGTTTTTATAGACCACATTTTCACCACAGTTTCCATCAATCATTGCATTAAAGCATACAGTTAGTAATGCATTGGTAGCATTCTGATGTGATTGGTAGTGGTTTAAATTTCGACCAGTCATGCCAAAGTGTTACCAACACATCGATAACTGTTTGCTTCTGTTGAATGAAGCCAACGATTTCAGTCTGGAGTTTCTGTCAGCATCAAGGTATTTTTCTGCATAAATTCTACTTGCCAATAAGCAATTCCAGTAAGATATGCAACATTTCTTGCTTTATATAATTTGTCACCACGTAAATGAGTCTTGCAAGATTAAATTACCAGTTAGTGTATGTAATCTAGTAGATACACACATTATCGTTAGATAAATACACAAAGCTATATATCAAACTCGTTATTATACTTTTATTTCCAGTATTCCGTCACTCATCTTTCTTATCATTCTTGATACATTTCTATACTACGGCCCATTCAAATATCTTAACTCGAATAGTCAATTTAGTTTAAATTTGTAAAAGAACGCCCAGATTAAACGTAAAAATATCAAATAAACTCACAAGTTAACACTTTACACATTTATCAATTATTATGATAATTTCGAGAAAATTTAACTTTATGTGCAGAAGTTCTATTGCCTAAAGTGTTCGCGGATATTGTTCACATTTTTTACAGTTACCTATTATTTACCAATGGCTCTACTTTGCTCAGAAAAATTAGAACGATCTAAAAAACATATCAATCACTATCATTATATCCTTTTGATTCGTACAAATATAATAACACTGCAGACGCAGACGAGTATTTGGAAAAACTGTAATACGTCAATATTTAGTCAAGTCGTTCTATATCTCCCGTTCGAAATATTTTCGCTCCATCATTCATATCGATACAAAACTGCTACACTGTTCATTCAACTTCCATTCCGTTCTGAAACGTCCATAACTCAAATTGAGAAGCTACACATTGAGGCCGTGTTTCATCGCCGTTTCGAAAAATTCGCCAAACACAAAAGTCCAACTCTAAACAGCTAAAAAACGCTACGAAAAAAAAACTAATACCGGACATCGTTTTAAAAACGGCCTTCCATTCTTTTTCGCCAGCGGCGTATCAACTTTATCATCCGTGACGAGCTAAATCCATTACGGCGATTCATTCGTACGCGTTGAATGAAGAGCCACCAACCTGCATCGCGAACAGTATATCAATTTACACGTACAGATATAAAGCGCGCATCAAACGTAAAACCTGGATGAACGCGACCGATCAAAAGAGATAATGAAATTGACGATCTGTGGCAAGTGACATTTCTATAATATATGTAAAGAATATTTAAACAAATGTTTTCTGATCAGTGCAAAATAACCGAGGTGTTGTTGATGTAAGGTAGGCAATTTATCGGTTATTTCATTAGTTATATCGTACAATAATTTTATAAAAATAATTAGAAACTCTTAATTCTGAAGAAACATCTCGCTAAGAGACGAAACATACGAACGAAACAGACGAATAAATGATATCGAAGGCTTCCATGGTCTGAGTCTCTGTTATGAGAGCTTCTGGGTTTTGACTGCGTCATAGTAAAGTAAATATTATACAAAACAAAAGTAAAATTAAAAATAAAGGTGAGGGGCGCTAGAAGGTGACCTTCTTCCGGCCTTTGTACTGAAGCCTTTCTATCTTCACCAATTATTCAAATTGTTTGCGTTTGTTTAAGCCGCATAGACATCTTTTTAATAAGTAGCAGCATCAAAGCCATCTGGTTACTCAAAATATATTTCTCTTCATGTACACTTGACAAAAATAAAAAGTAGGAATTGAAACCATCCATTAAAAAGATTGGGTTTCTTAATGATAATACATTTATGTAAACTTGCGTATGCATATAGGCTAATCAAATTTATACACTAAATATAGTTTCCAGATGGCGGCACTTTCAGAAGTACCAGAAATTGACATCAACTTTCTTATTTCAAATAGAATAATATAGTTTTCTTTGCATTTTCGAAATGTAAACGTTACTTTAAAAGGTCTTTTATTAGCATTCCCTATATTCACGTGCAGCTTTCTTACGTGAGATTTTGTGACTTCTTCAAAAATGTTTGAATTTATGTGATGATGGTTAGTCCACCGTTGCCATTTTTGCAGTGAAAAATTTAAAATTAAGGTTGTGGATAGAAGAAATCTCGACGTTACTGCTACTGTTCTTAAAATTAGTGCATTATATACAGGGTGTCCAAAATTTAATTATTTTCCAATGCAACTTGCGCAAGCTATTAAAACTCAATTTTTTCAAATACAATGAATTCAACACAACAATCAAATTCAACATTTTGAAACAAAATTAAATTCTCCGTGCAATAATTTTCGAGTTAAGGTTTTTGATAGAGTTTGTAGAACATTATAACACTTTCTTAATAGTAAGCCATGGAAATGACAATAAATCTTCTAACTTAATTCAAAAATGTGTGGAAAGATCGCTAGATTTCAAATAACTACATCGTTTGTAAACGGTGCCCTACATACTTACGCAACTTTGCTAGATATCTAATCTCTCTATAATAGCCGGTCTCAATAGCATTCAAGAAGGCTACGCTTATATCGAAATGGTTTCTGTAGCAGCTACAGCCAACTGCACAGTGTTCGTTTTGTGTCATAACGTGCTACAGGACTGAAAATCTGCTCGTAATCAATCTTTGCTTCTTGGTATATCCTTTTGGTACTAACTGAGCTTTAGAGCGAGTATTCCCAATACTAGCAATTTTCTGGAAAAAAAAACAACGATATTGCAGAATTTGGTATTTTTTGTCTAATTGTTAACGTCCTATTTTCTTTAAATCAATGAATCTTCATTTTTGACTTCATTGCACAAATATAACCTTCAGGATTCTGCATTCCTGGAAAATTCGACACACATCGAGATCGGTTTCGCGTTTATATTTGCAGATACTTTGATGAAATTTCCCTAATGATGTTATTTTCCCCCAATTATTAATTTGTCATTACAGATGCTATACTGCTCGCCAGGAAAAGTACAGCACAACGCATCTAAATAAGTCGACTAAATATAAACAAAGTACTACTTTATAACAATAAAACTAATGATTTCCTATGATGCCCCAGTCTAGATCACGACAAAATTACATTTACGAAGGATCGAAATAAACCAAGTAAACAAGTTACTGAGAAGACTAGCTGGAATTCTGTCGTACTTTGCCAAAAAGCAAGAATTATTATCAACTCAATAAAAGAAATATAAATATGATTAAAACAATACAACCCTAAGAAACCCCACAAGTGGAGATTTAAAAATTTAGTTCTTAGTGGAGTGTCTGGTTTTAGCTATGACTTCGACATATTTGCTGGAAACCAGAGTAATACTATTCCCAATGGTGCACCAGATCTAGGAGCTAGTGGAAACATTGTAACAACGCTTACCAGTACTGTACCACGTCACCAAAACTATAAAGTCTTTTTCGACAACTGGTTCAACAGTCTACCACTTCAGTTTATTTATCTAAGAATGGTTTGCTGCCACTTGGTACAGCCAGACAAAATCGTGTAACAGATTGTAAAATGCCAACTGAAAAAGAAATGAAAGGAGTTGGACGTGTTAGCATGGCTGAAAAAGTTGCCACAATAGATGGGGTAGACGTGTCATGTGTGTGTTGGTTTGACAACAAGGTAGTTACCATGCTCTCAACATATGTAGGTAGCGCCGCTGAAACATGTAAAAGGCTATATTCCAGGAAAGATCATAACATATAGAAATAAATTGTCCTAAAGCAATAGATATCTACAACAAAACATATGGGGAGGAGTTGACCTACTAGATTCCATGTTAGGGATTGTAAAGAATCCACGCTCCAAAGAATGGTACAAAAGATTTTTTCCATTTGGTTGATATGACAATTGTCAATGCGTGGTTGCTAGCGGCGTCGCCGAAAAAACTGGTATTTTTATGTGTTGTGGGTGCTTAGTTGCAAAGACTCCGTAGGCTGTATTACTTGTCTGGCGATCACTGCAACTCTCGCGGTGTAGTTTGGTGTGTGTAAATTAAAGTCTGGTACCGGCTTTGTGACAGCATCATGTCGCCTTTTATGATGCCGCGCTGTTAATCACTTTGCTCCCAACAGCGAATTGCAAGTCAATCCGGGATTAAACTCTCTGGAAAAATGTCACCGTCCCTCCAGAGAATCGAACCCCGGCACCTATCGTTCTCTTACGACGATAGCGGCCTAACCACTGCGGCCATCGACCCGTTGTTTGTCATTATTCGTTTTCAAACAAATCATCGCTGAACATCTATGCAAAGTGGGAAAGAATTATTTATCTAAGAAAAGGGGACGGCCACCAAGCACTGTTAGTACGCCAACCTGTAATCGTGGAGGAACTCCAACAGAAGTTGTCATAGCAACACCTCCAAAGAATTCAAGAAAGCGACCAGTCATGCGACAGGATTACCCTTTTAAATTCGGTCCGTAAAAGATGGTGTTGGTCATTTTCCTTATGGAAATCTTCTAGGATACAATGCTATAACGAATGTAAACTTTTTTGTTCTAAGTGCAAAATATATTTGTGTTTGAACAAAGATAGAAACTGTTTTGCCAATTTTTATTCCTGAACAAAGACTAAGATTAGATGCATAGAAAGCCATATATGGCTGAACCCTTTTATATGCATTTTAATTGTAGTGTATAGGAAGCCATTTATGGCTTCAATTAATAATTAGAGTTTATTAATGAAAACAATTATATTTTTCTATGTACCTCTTCTACCTACATCAATAAAAAGTAAAATTTCAAGTCACTAATTTTTTTGCAAAAAAAAAAAATCATGCAATAGAGGGTTAAAAGTGACGGTACAAAAGAAACACCTATCCAAACAAATAAAACTATGTCAAACAGAAAATATGTCAATATCAAAATAAAACGAAACGCCCTGACATGGTTCCATTTTTTTATATATATAATAGCCCCTCTGTAATTACCACAATACATAGTAATGTAAAAAAGTATTCGTAATACCCGAATAGTCAACGTACGAAATGACTAGCGCACAAATACAACAGGTGCGACAGATTAACAAAAAACGTACTTTGTTTAATACCACCTGATAATACTTACCGACAATGGTTAGGGATTTCGTTGGCCGCAGAATGGGCATGCGGATGTTAACAACGAACGCTGTATAAAAGCGCTCTCGTTATATTACAACTTTATATGATAGTTATTACCCATAAAGGTCAGTTTGCTTTATAAAGTTGTAAGTTATTGAGGGAATTTAATAATTATGGAATATAATAGCGTTCATTATAATAAGTAGCGTAGTGTGACACGAAATTACATTTTAATTTGTCGATATATAACATATTTTGTCAATTGCTTTTCAATTTCAGTTATGCACAATAACCTTGTGCTTATTATTCGTGATAATGACCTACTCATACGAGTTTAAATAAATGACATATGGCCTTCACATTTTTTTAGAGTCAAAATTTTGAATAGAATATTATTGATAAATTTTAAATAACCACAGGAAAATTAGACAATATTATTTCTTTGATTGATACATCAGCAAAATATAATTCGGCATATACCATTGTGTGTTCTTGTAGAATTGACAGCAGTCGTAAAAGCTTGCCCTCAATCAATGAATAATATCGTCCAATATGGATTTGTTATATAATTTATAATTACATGCAAAATTGCATGTGTAGGCTGCTGGAATGTGTGCCGAATTTGCCATCTCTAGTAATATGCCAAGAACTTGCAAAAAAAAATTAATAAAATTAGTCGAGTGCCGCCCCAGACATGTATAACATATCATTTGTTTTTTTAATGAACATCAAAGTGCCCATACATTAAATTAGAAAATCCCCAAATTTTTCAAAATATTAAGCGATCACAATTATTACTCACTCAGCGGTACCTATAATTAACCCCAATTACCTCACCCATAGTAACACTTTAGTAACTATTGTGTATCCTATGTAATGTAATGTTAAATAGTTTTTAGGAACCTAAAAAAAAATTGTGTCAAATTATTATTAAATTTATTCCATTTTATATTATTTTTTATGTTACACATAAAATCTGGATTTTACATTATAGTCGGAAAAGCATAGAATGTCAAATAGGAACTTAGTTCCGCTAGATTATAATTTCGATACTATCTGGTAATTCAATGTCAACTTCTATCAACGAATGGTGGGGAATTTCCATCGATATATATTTATACCACGAACTAATAATAAATAAAATCAGTGTCTAATAGTCGTAAGCAAAAACACAAAATACTAAGCAATGAAAATATTCTCGTTGTGTGTAATCTTTGTAGCTAGTGCTGTTAAATTTATTCATGCGCAAAACAACCAGGGCATCTGCGTCCCAACGGGAACTTGTCCGCCAGCTCCAACAAGTACACCTATAACAACAACACCGATTGGTATAGATCCAAGAATAGTGACGCCTGGATCGCGTTGCCCAGCTGACAAGAACTCTGTACTACAATTCCATGCGGTACTAGATATGTAAACGCTTCCACTGCTAATGGAATCGCTCCTCAAGGAGCCAACCCATGGATAGCATACATTACGAATCAAACTGGTTATACGGGTATTGGCGTTCTCTTAGATTCGACACACGTACTAACAGTAGCACACAAAGTCAATCTAAATGTAGGCACACCAAGCAACGTTAGACTATCATTTGGGGTGTATAATCCTAGCGCTATGACTAACGTCCAAACAATAACAGCTGTAGCAATTACTTTACATCCATCTTTTAATGCTCAAACTTTAATGAACGACATCGCAGTTATAACATTAGCATCTCCAGTAACCTTAGGACCAACGACCGGAATAAATGTGGCTTGTCTCCCATCTACAGGACAATCTTTCGTTGGGCAAAGCTGTCTTGTAGCTGGTTGGGGTCAAACAGCTTTCGGGCGAATGATGCGCCAACAACTCCCCAAAAACAAGTGACAGTACCTATTGTCGACTACAACACTTGCAGAGCGTCAATGGCGCAACCCAGCCTACTAGGAACGTTTGTGGATCGGTATTTAGATCCAGCAGGAGAAATTTGTGCCGGTGGTACTGCTCAATTAGATGCTTGCACGCAAGATGGCGGATCACCTTTAATGTGCTTTGATGCCACAACTCGCAGATATATCGTTGCTGGGTTAGTTACCTGGGGCAAGAAATGTGCTTTGGCTGGTGTATATGGAGTCTATGTTAGTGTTCCTTCTTACCGATCGTGGATTGATAGTGTTGTGATAAATCAAAGTGGATAATCTATGATAGTGTGTAATATTTAGTTTATTCTTGGAAATTACGTAAAATGCTGTTTCTTAACTTGTGTAAATAAATTTTTACTCTTGTTCAATTATCCGTGTGTAGCGATAACATTTCTATACTAACCCTAATAATAATATCTGCGGCAATACAGGAATAGGTTAAAATTTGTAACTACTGGCTAGTTCCTTCCTCCCCTCCTCTATCATCTTGATATAGTTCTCTAAAGTAAAAAACTTCATTTTATCATTTTAGCTGATAAGCTTTGCTTAAGTTTTACATATTGTCAGTATAGTAATAAAATACACAAACAACTTTTCAGAACAAGACATAGTCTTTATTAGGTGTTGTTACAGCAATAGAGGAATTAAAAAAATCATGAACTTATTATCGAGAATTTTGTTAAAATTATGAACTTTGTTAATTGTTTTTATTCTTCGAAAACTTTCATAGATTATATGAAGCTCTTTTGTATTTATCTTCATAGTGAATTGAAATTGAAATAAACTAACATCTATGTATAATATTGCCAGTGTTTCATTTTAAATACTCAAATCTTTTCAGTTTCTAGACGATCTGCAAAATGCAAGAATCTTGCTAGAAAACCAAAATTCAATTTAAAATCTGAAAAAATATTTATTTTTAAACCAATCGAAGAACTAGATTAAATAAGAGATATAAATAAAATGTGTAAAAGTGGCCTCATCAACTTTCATGAAATCATTCACATGAGCTAGTCATTATTATCCTTACTTCATGAAATATTATTAACTGATATTTTGTTTTAAAAGAAGATTGAAAGGTTAACATAAATATCGATAACTTTAATAATTAACCTCTTAGTTCAACTATACTACTCTGAGCTATTGTGAGCCCATACGATTTTAGCTTTCTCCATCTACCAGGTTATACCCGAAAAACAAGAAACCCTCATCTGCTCCTTGGCAAATTTATTTGATCAACCTTAAAATAGAATTTCCTTTCCTAATATAATGCAGACTAGGTTGTACAAAGATGCATAGGATTTTTCTTTACACTCCCATGACTTATGATGAAAAGAACAAATTCATTTAAAATTCAGGTAATTATTTTGCAGAAAAACGCTCGGACACGTCGATTAATATTTTTAGTTATAAATTTGTTGACATACGAAAACTGTATACAGGATATCTAAAAAAGAACATATGCAGCCATCACTGTTTCCTTAAACGTAACAGTCTGTATATTATGTCATTTTTTAATTGTAGGGTAAATTCTGGTATAACATACCATATGTCTAAAATCAGCAGCTTTCAGAATAATGATGCTTGAAATGTGATAAATTAAAATACCTACACAAGTATTGGAGTAAAATGTTTAAATTAAACAAATACGCCTTGAACTTTTTTTGAAGTCAACAAAAACAAACTGGTATGGTAAATTTTATCGCAGGTAGGAGATTTTAAAATTTATTTATTTTATTTAAAATTTACCATACCAGGTTGTTTTTGTTGGCTTTGAAAAACAGTTTAAAATATATTGCGTGGATGTGTGGGTGGAAGATTACGCCCCTATGGAGAAGTTATGCGAAAATAGGATTATAGGATATTATGTAGGTACAAGAGAAGTACAACAATTTGTTCATCTTTAGTGGGTGCTCCAAAATTAAAGGTCAATATATAAAATTTGTGAAATTTTATTTATAATAAAATTAAGACAATTCGAGTTGTACTCTTTTAAATTAAAAATTGGGGTTTTAATAAAAATTAATCTCAGGAATTCGCGAATTCTTCTATAGCAGGTGTAGAGAACAGAATACGAGAGTTTATCTTACGTTGAAAAATACACAAGTAAAAAAACATCTTAAGTTACAAAAAAATAAATTTATTAAATTCAATAAAACCTAAAAAAAAAGTGTACAGTGTGCAGAATGGCGTGGCAATCACCACAAGCTAGTTTACTAACGTTTTAAACCTTATTGAATTTTTTTAAATTTTTCCCACCTTAAGTTGGGAAGTTGGGAAAATTTTGTATCTCAAAAAAATTGAAATTGAAATTTTAATTTTAACTAAAATAAATAACTTTTATCTTTTTAATTTATATTCTTTTACAATATAAAAAAATACCTTTTAAAATTCACTTGAAAAAGATATAATTTCAAATTTTTCAAATATTATTTCCGACTTAGAAAAATTTAGTTTTATTTTTCAAAAAAAAATACTTTCTTAAATTTTTTGAACTTAAAATGAATTAAAATTACCTTATTTTAGTGTGTGTGTGTGAGATTTCGAAAGCTTTCTGTTAGAGTTCTTCGCGCGTCTTACTATTCAACGATCTATGCAAAAGGAGGGCCCTCTTGTTGCTATCGCACCTTTTTATAGATGATTTTCAATTGTCCCCAAATCTCCTAAGAAATACATTTCGATAGTCTTATGTCAATAACGGAAATTAACGGTCGTTGCTGGATTAATTTTCTACAGGTCCGGTCAAAAATCGTGATAGGTATACAGGTTCACCGTAAAGTTGGTAATTTTTAATACCACCTACTTTTTCTTTCTTAATATGCCCCTAACTGGCTGGTTTTCTTCTTTTGTGTGTAGAATTTAACTGTGTGATTTTGTTATAATATTTATGTGTATTTGTGTACAAATTAAATGATACAAAATTAATTAATTACCTTAAAACATATGATTTATTGTGGTGAATTTGACATCTTTCTGTCCTTGTCGTTAGCTGGACTTATAATAAGATCTCTGCTAACCAACACCACCCTTCTACATCAGACGGCTACTGAGCCAAAACATGACATCGACTCGTACATATGCGAAGAGAATACCGATGATGCCAACTCGAAGAGTTTCACATCCTCTATCATTTGGCAAATTAATGATGATTGAATTTAGAAAAATTCGCATGTGTGCAATCGTGTGTTTTTGTTACGTACTTTTATAAAATTGAATTAGATTGAAAAAGCAATACACAGATCAAATAGCTGGTTGAAATTTTATAACTATAAAATTAATTTACTGCTTTTTATGTTTTAGATTACCTACATCTGGATGCTCATCTGTCAAATGAAAAATAGAGTTGTAAACAGGGATAGGTGTATAATAACATTACAATATATTATCAACTTACATAGTACATGATGTAATATTGATTACTTTGATATTGGACAACTATGTGCCTCTGGGTGATAGTGTAACCTGTGGTGTAACTATCTTGAAGTAGGTACCATTTTTTATCAATAAAATGGTTTACTTCAGTAGGCTGTTCCACACAAGTAACGACAAAATAACTGAAGGTGACATCCTACAAAAATTTTTATAGAAATCGAATATTTTCCAATGCAATATAATTTTATCATATATTCACAGTATACATGGTGTTTATACTTCGCAAAACTAAAAATTCCACGTTTCGTTTACATAAAACACTCTGTATAATTACCTCATTGAAGGACGTCCTTTGACGCAGTGAAATACAAATTTGAGGTCGTTAAACTATTATGAATTGTTTATTATACCCTTACTGAATTATAAATTCCTAGTCAGATTATAATAGTAATAAGAATGATATATATTTTTTTGTACCATCAGTAGTAAAATATCATAGCATTTTGACACATAATAGAACGCCGAGAAATGCCATTTCTCTACATCTGAACTAATAGCAGGTGAATAATGGGAAAACAAATAACACGGATGCTGCAATCATGCAATCGCCATATAATGTCAACCGTGGAAATTCTGAATATGTTTTCGTACCTATACAATATGCGTTTTGATTCATGCGCAAGCTAGTACTCAACTACCTGTTCTGCAATCTCGTGCATTTCAGGTGGTATACATTAAAAATCTTTTTCTTCAGATATACATAAACACGAAAAATAATCTAAAAATACTTCGCTTTTAGTTTCAGCAGTTATTTCAAAACTTATCTGTCAACATCAAAATCAAGCCTACTTACATTTGTTTTATAAATTTTATTACAAGTGCAATCTTACTTACAGTAGTAAATTTATTCATTATTATCAAGGTTTTAAGATCCAATTAGACTATTGGTACAAAAAATAGTATACATACTTCTGTTGAGAAAACTATTATTGCCCTCGTGTCTTTAATCTCGCCACTCGGGCAATAATAATAATCTTCTTAACCTTAGTATGTAATATACTATTAAGTCTTCTACCTTATATTTATAATGGTATCCTTGTTAATAATACAGTTGTTAATTATACTTTATAAAACTACGGTCCAAAAAATTCTTATTAACGCACAAATTTCGTTTTAAATACCTACCATTTTTTCAATTTTTACGATTTTTACTACCAAAATACCCTCTTATATAGATATAGGTACATCCAAAATATTTAGATAACTGTTGTTCGGTGTCAGTATTGATAGATCACCTTGCAACAGCTGTTTATACCATCCAGAAATATTGTAATAATACTAGTATGTAGAACCATTACCTCTTTAGAAACATCGTTATCAATTTCTAATACCGCAAATTATTCCGTATGACACCGCTTGAATTTATAATTATGTTTTTAATATTCTTCTGCCATAGCCTCTGGCTGGACTTACTTTAATGTATTAGAAAAACAGTCCCACCCCTTCTCCACCCCTGCCCCCATAATATATACCTATAGCAAAATTTTGTTTATATAGTCAAATAAATACATTAACATTTATTTCGGAATCATGAAGTTTACGCAGAATAGAATACAGAATAATAATATTAATGAATATTTAAAAGAATAAAATGAGAATAAGGAAGTATACCAATAGTAGCTTTCATTGATATCAAAAAACCGCATCTCTAAAGTGTATGGTTTGTCACATGTTTACTGTTGAATTAATTAACGTGATATTTATCCTTTTTCATTCCTGTTACGTGATTGTCCTTCCATAGCCTCCTATTTTTTTTGTCTTAACGTTCTTCTAATTGCAAAAAATACTTAAAAATTATATAAAATGGTATATCTAAACTTTTTTATGCGAAGTAAGTATTTTGGTAAAAGACAACTGCGATAATTAGGCAGAATATATCCACTGAGAAAAATGGTTGGGTTAATTCAACACAAAAGATAGTGTTACGGTTTTTGTGTTACGTCAACATAAAATAATGTAAAATCAAAAATTAATTGCGGTTAGCGCTATCAACGTTTTAGTGTTAATATTTTTGTTTTGAACTAACGCTAATAATTGTTACTTCAACACAAAAATATGAACAGTAAAAATTTGATCCTTTACAACGGGGGTCGTTCCGAGAATTTGGAAGACATCTACGGTTATTCCTATACCGAAGGTGAAGAATGCTAGAAGTGTGATAATTTCCGACCTATTAATATGATGCCCTCTATGGAAAAGATCATTGAACAGGCTGCTAAGGAACAACTGGAGGAATTTATCGAAAGAAATAAAATTCTAGCAGACTATCAGTCCGGATTTAGGAAAGGCCATTCATGTGAAACATCATTGAATTTAGTACTTGCAAATTGGAAGGAAGAAATAGAAAATAATAATAAAGTAGTATCAGTTTTTCTTGATCTCAAAAGAGCCTTTGAAACTATTGATCGAAATCGATTAATATGAAAACTTCACAACTACGGAATACGAGGGGTAGCCCTTAAATGGTTAGAAGACTATTTAACCGGAAGATATCAAGTAACTAAATACGAAGATGGAATATCAGAACTCAGAGAGATTACTCTGGGGGTCTCGCAGGGTACGATTTTGGGTCCACTATTGTTTATTTTGTATATTAACGACCTGGGTACGGTTTCACAGGATTGCAATATCAACCTTTTTGCGGATGATACACTCGTGAGTGTGTATGATAGTGATTTTGAGAGGGCTGTCAGGAAAATGAATCGTGAACTAAAAAATATTTCAAAATGGCTGAAAATAAATAAACTTAAGGTATTTATTAGATGTTCAAAGACTAAATCTATGGTAATTGGGACTAGGGTTAGTGATAGGACTAATGTGATAAATTGTGGTATTTAAATATTGATGACGTACCTATCGACTTTGTGAAAGAGATTAAATATTTAGGGGTAGTAATAGATAATAGTCTATCATTCAAGAGTCATGTAGATTTCATAGTTAAGAAAGTAGCTAAGAAAATTAGTTTTTTAGGTAGGATTAGCACTAAGTTGAGTACATGGACAAGAATATTAGTTTATAAGACAATCATTGCCCCCCACATCGAATACTGTGTTATCAATTTTACTACTAATTGGTGAAGGTGAGATGTATAAATTACAAAAATTACAAAATAAAAATGAGAATAATTTTAGGATGTAGTAGATATACAAGAGTTACACTTATGTTAGATATGTTGCGGAGTGGCTTAGTATAAGACAAAGAGTTTATCTTAACAGTTTAGTTTTAATTTATAAAATAGTAAATAATAAACTTCCTGAATACATGAGTAGATTTATTGCATATAATAGTGATATTCATATATATAAAACTAGAAATGTTAATAACTTTAGATTACCGTTAAATAGAAAGTCTTGCTCACAAAATAGTTTGTTTTATAAGGGATTGAAATTCTACAACGAAATGCCAGATAAGGCTAGCAGGCGGGTAATTCATTAGTATATTTAAGAAATTTGTTAGTATTTATGTTAAGAGTATATGTAAAAATTAAGTTAATGTTAATTACAGTCTTTAAATAAGAGCGTATACGGGTTAATCTGTAGTATAAATAAATTTATAAGAAGTTTAAAATATATTGATACATTGTACTCGATTTTGGAGAAAGATGCAATGATATTAATAATGTGTCCAGTCATCACCGGCGTTGATAATTGCCTGGCATCTCCGAGGCAAGGTTTC
The DNA here is from genome assembly GCA_023690525.1 of Holotrichia oblita. Classification (NCBI taxonomy): domain Eukaryota; kingdom Metazoa; phylum Arthropoda; class Insecta; order Coleoptera; family Scarabaeidae; genus Holotrichia; species Holotrichia oblita. The sequence goes on along the minus strand of CM043016.1, from coordinate 54,762,627 downwards.
GACAAAGTTGACGGCGTATTCATTCGGCAAGGACTTCCAAATGCGACGAATTTCGCGAAAAGTTAACTGCTTCAGTGTGAATACTTTTTTAACGATGGTAATTATGTTTGATATACGCCCACACATTCTCTATAGGATTTGCATCGGGCGATGACGACGGCCAATCGACTGTAACGATAGAGATTAAATTTCCATGCGGTGCAAAATTGTCGATGTTTCGGATCGTTGTCCTCCTGTTAAGGATCCAGTCTTCGTTTTTCTTGATGAACCAACGTTCGGCAGTCGGTAACAAAGATTTCTTATATATTTCGAGCATCTTCTGAGCATTCAGGTTGGAAGTAAACAGATACAAATTTCCGAAACCCAGTCTTGAGAAGCAGCCCCAGAGATGCACTTTTACTGGATGATTTACGGTCCGCTGCACTAGCCTGTTGGTGGAGGTTGACCAGACTCATGGGACGTTAACATATCCCCAAATTGAAGCTTCGTCCGTAAAAATAACATTACTCCAATCGCGGTCGATATTGTCCTTCGCCCAAGGGAGTTGTTTTGTCACGTGATTTTCACCTAACAAAGGTTTCTTCACTGTACTGCGCCATTTGATATCATGAGCACGGAGATGGGTTCGGATAGCTATCGACGATATATCGACACCTTTCTGTTTCAATTTTGCAGCTCCTTGACGCAATGGTAAGCCAGGATTCCGCGAAAACAAGTTCACGATCTGTTTTTCGACTTTACGGTCCACTTTTCCTATCAAGCCGCGATCCGGCAAGTCATCGACAGCATTTGTCTCCTTATATCGCCTCACCCACTTACTGATGAATGACTTCGACTTTTTCATGTATTTAGCGGCCGCTGCATAAGACATTTTTGGACCTTTCGGATGGATACAGAGGAACACAGCCTCGTAACGCGACGCGTACGTGGTACTCATGGCGCTTCTCGTGTTTCTTTGGCAAACAGTCAATGCCAACTGCAGTTTTTGTGACAAAGCATCAACGACGCAGGTTTCCTCTATCAACTCACGAAAAAATTAGCGCGATACCTTTTACTGACTGCTAGTTATGCCGTATACGCTCTTACTTAACAGACTGTATGTACTATTTGTATGTAAATCATCCTAAGGATGAATAAAGTTTAGTTATTATTATCCAATTAATGGCGATTAAATGTTCAATCAACACTATATCAATGTTGGTTTAACATATAAAAGTGGAAACAATTTTCTATGGTGAATTAAAGAAATCGATGTCAAGATTAACATTACAATTGTGTTGAAAGAAATGTCTGTTACATAAAGATGGGGCATTTATTCCCTCCTCCTAAATCGTCGTATTGCCGATTGACTAGCTGTGACCTAGCTTGCATAATGTTGAAAGAACCATTCTTAAAATGTTCAAACAACATAAAATGCCATTCGTTCTACACAATATCCCAACACTATTTTGTGCATTGAACCAATTGACCACGTGCGTTGTTTATATACAAGGCTAAAAGTGTGTTGTATCAAACTGTTTTGCGTTGACTGAACACTTCTGTTTTCTCAGTGTCTAAATCAGAATTTTAACAACTAAAATATATTACTTAAACAAACTTTTTATTACTAATCTCAAGAAAAATTAAAACATAAATTTAGAGTTAAATCTCAAATATCCTTCTCTCGCAATGCATAAGTTTAGCCTTCTTACCTTGTTTCATATTTTTCATTATTCCAAATTTATGCCTAAATTCCAACAACAATGTATAATATGAAGCATATTTACGCATAGCTTACCATTTAGTGAATTTCTAGAAATAGAAATCAAAACAAGTCAAGTCCTGACTTTTTGAAGGACACGCAACAGGCCCTCTTCTCGTCATTGGCTCCGAAAACTTCGCAGCAACAATGTGATTGTAGTTAGCAGAAATGTTAACGTGTTGAAACCAAAATATTTTTCGAGTATTGGCATTAACATCTTGCGATAACTTGGGTAACTTGTTTTGTAAAAACGGCAACTAGGCGTCAACTGTTACGGAACCTTAAGAAAATATGGCCCAATAACTCTGATTTGCATATTATCGTTATTAATATCATTGTTGTTCTGAAATTAGGTTGATCACTTAATAGAAACCAGCATCTAAGAACAAAACGCCGTACTATTGATGAAATCATTACCAAATAATTCGTGTCTTTAATTATAGATTCATTTATCACTCTTGTTATTATCACACCTATCACACCTTGTTTTTATAGACCACATTTTCATTGAGTTTCCATCAATCATTGCAAAAGCATACAGTTAGTAATGCATTGGTAGCATTCTGATGTGATTGGTAGTGGTTTAAATTTCGACCAGTCATGCCAAAGTGTTACCAACACATCGATAACTGTTTGCTTCTGTTGAATGAAGCCAACGATTTCAGTCTGGAGTTTCTGTCAGCATCAAGGTATTTTTCTGCATAAATTCTACTTGCCAATAAGCAATTCCAGTAAGATATGCAACATTTCTTGCTTTATATAATTTGTCACCACGTAAATGAGTCTTGCAAGATTAAATTACCAGTTAGTGTATGTAATCTAGTAGATACACACACATTATCGTTAGATAAATACACAAAGCTATATATCAAACTCGTTATTATACTTTTATTTCCAGTATTCCGTCACTCATCTTTCTTATCATTCTTGATACATTTCTATACTACGGCCCATTCAAATATCTTAACTCGAATAGTCAATTTAGTTTAAATTTGTAAAAGAACGCCCAGATTAAACGTAAAAATATCAAATAAACTCACAAGTTAACACTTTACACATTTATCAATTATTATGATAATTTCGAGAAAATTTAACTTTATGTGCAGAAGTTCTATTGCCTAAAGTGTTCGCGGATATTGTTCACATTTTTTACAGTTACCTATTATTTACCAATGGCTCTACTTTGCTCAGAAAAATTAGAACGATCTAAAAAACATATCAATCACTATCATTATATCCTTTTGATTCGTACAAATATAATAACACTGCAGACGCAGACGAGTATTTGGAAAAACTGTAATACGTCAATATTTAGTCAAGTCGTTCTATATCTCCCGTTCGAAATATTTTCGCTCCATCATTCATATCGATACAAAACTGCTACACTGTTCATTCAACTTCCATTCCGTTCTGAAACGTCCATAACTCAAATTGAGAAGCTACACATTGAGGCCGTGTTTCATCGCCGTTTCGAAAAATTCGCCAAACACAAAAGTCCAACTCTAAACAGCTAAAAAACGCTACGAAAAAAAAACTAATACCGGACATCGTTTTAAAAACGGCCTTCCATTCTTTTTCGCCAGCGGCGTATCAACTTTATCATCCGTGACGAGCTAAATCCATTACGGCGATTCATTCGTACGCGTTGAATGAAGAGCCACCAACCTGCATCGCGAACAGTATATCAATTTACACGTACAGATATAAAGCGCGCATCAAACGTAAAACCTGGATGAACGCGACCGATCAAAAGAGATAATGAAATTGACGATCTGTGGCAAGTGACATTTCTATAATATATGTAAAGAATATTTAAACAAATGTTTTCTGATCAGTGCAAAATAACCGAGGTGTTGTTGATGTAAGGTAGGCAATTTATCGGTTATTTCATTAGTTATATCGTACAATAATTTTATAAAAATAATTAGAAACTCTTAATTCTGAAGAAACATCTCGCTAAGAGACGAAACATACGAACGAAACAGACGAATAAATGATATCGAAGGCTTCCATGGTCTGAGTCTCTGTTATGAGAGCTTCTGGGTTTTGACTGCGTCATAGTAAAGTAAATATTATACAAAACAAAAGTAAAAATTAAAAATAAAGGTGAGGGGCGCCAGAAGGTGACCTTCTTCCGGCCTTAGAAGCTGAAGCCTTTCTATCTTCACCAATTATTCAAATTGTTTGCGTCTGTTTAAGCCGCATAGACATCTTTTTAATAAGTAGCAGCATCAAAGCCATCTGGTTACTCAAAATATATTTCTCTTCATGTACACTTGACAAAAAAAAAAGTAGGAATTGAAACCATCCATTAAAAAGATTGGGTTTCTTAATGATAATAAATTTCTGTAAACTTGCGTATGCATATAGGCTAATCAAATTTATACACTAAAAATAGTTTCAAGATGGCGGCACTTTCAGAAGTACCAGAAATTGACATCAACTTTCTTATTTCAAATAGAATAATATAGTTTTCTTTGCATTTTCGAAATGTAAACGTTACTTTAAAAGGTCTTTTATTAGCATTCCCTATATTCACGTGCAGCTTTCTTACGTGAGATTTTGTGACTTCTTCAAAAATTTTTGAATTTATGTGATGATGGTTAATCCACCGTTGCCATTTTTGCAGTGAAAAATTTAAAATTAAGGTTGTGGATAGAAGAAATCTCGACGTTACTGCTACTGTTCTTAAAATTAGTGCATTATATACAGGGTGTCCAAAATTTAATTATTTTCCAATGCAACTTGCGCAAGCTATTAAAACTCAATTTTTTCAAATACAATGAATTCAACACAACAATCAAATTCAACATTTTGAAACAAAATTAAATTCTCCGTGCAATAATTTTCGAGTTAAGGTTTTTGATAGAGTTTGTAGAACATTATAACACTTTCTTAATAGTAAGCCATGGAAATGACAACAAATCTTCTAACTTAATTCAAAAATGTGTGGAAAGATCGCTAGATTTCAAATAACTACATCGTTTGTAAACGGTGCCCTACATGCTTACGCAACTTTGCTAGATATCTAATCTCTCTATAATGGCCGGTCTCAATAGCGTTCAAGAAGGCTGCGCTTATATCGAAATGGTTTCTGTAGCAGCTACAGCCAACTGCACAGTGTTCGTTTTGTGTCATAACGTGCTACAGGACTGAAAATCTGCTCGTAATCAATCTTTGCTTCTTGGTATATCCTTTTGGTACTAACTGAGCTTTAGAGCGAGTATTCCCAATACTAGCAATTTTCTGGAAAAAAAACAACGATATTGCAGAATTTGTGTATTTTTTGTCTAATTGACCAGGTCCTGTTTTCTTTTAAATAATCGAAATCTTCATTTTGACTTCATTGCTTTCAAATATGTACTCGGATCCTTGTATTCACTCAGAAAAAGTTCGACCACACATCGAGACGGTTTCACGTTTATGTTTTCGCAGTTCTTCGATGAGTTTTCCCTGATAAATGTTTATTTTCTTCAATTATTAATTTGTCGTTACAGATGTTCATATTTTAACTTCTTCCAGATATAGACGCCCCATCTTCACTATGTTGTACCACTATTATAGTACCACCAAGATTAATTTGATTATTAGGTGAAGTGTCGATTACATTTCATTTCTACGACCTTAACCTCGTTTTTCTTTTACTGACATTCTGCTTCCCAGTGCCTTAATTGCTTACACATATTATATAAAAAATTTTGTACCATAATTTCGGTTTTTCGATCGTATTTAGTTTTACTGAAAAGGCAACTTCCCAGCTTTGTATAGGAAACTGGTACACAATTGTTCAATCAGTAAATTCAAAGTTAGACATTCAACTTCAATCATATCACATACATTTACTTTAAAATTTGTGTATTCTTAATCCAATGTTAATTAGATTCTATCATTAAAAATTGGTTCTCATAAAATATTTTACAGTTTTTCTAGCCCTTGCTCGAAAAAACAATTCAATCAACATATTCAACCGTTTTATATTACTGCTTTCAAATCGCGCTTGCAATTTTTCCCTAAAGTTTTGTTTTGTTATGCATTAATATATATCAATACGAGGGGGTTATTTTTTTACAACTTTTGCTGTGTAGTTTACATGTATGTAATTGTGCTAAAAGGGCCTCATGACAGCAATATACCGCCGTTTATAATGAGGCGCGGCTAATCACGTTGCTCCCAACAACAAATGGTAGATCGATCGGAATCCAATTCTCCGAGAAAAATGTCACCGTCCTCTTAGAGAAATGAACCTCGGGTCCCAATGTTCTGCCACAATGATAGGCAGCCGCCTAACCACTGAGGCTATCGAACCATCTTGTAATGGTACGCTCTAGTTTGTGCGCTATATTGTGCTAAGACTGTTGCTTTCCCGGTATTATTACTAGTTTGTTGTATTACTAGTAATACACTAACAATAACACGTATAACAATCAATTATTAATTAATGCGCCGTCAAAAGGATCCGAGGTCAGCTCCAAGGATGACCAGAAGCTGCTTTTATTCGCTGCTTTGTATACAGGATGTCCCTAATCGGGTGGGATTGCATTGGCAACTTCCTTATTACTGAAGATAGAGATTTGGTTAAATGGACAATATTTTACAGTTTTATGTGCTGATCTAGAATCTGTTTAAAAATAATTAAAATATCGAACCATTCAGAAGTTATGTAAAAAAACTCAAAACTCGCCATTTTCTTCAAAGTCGAATATCTCCGTAAGTATAAAAGTTACGAAAAAAAGTTTCATATAAAAGATAATATGTTTGATACGGATAATTTAAAATCAATGTCAAACAAAAATTCAAGATAGCGGCTCTCGAGGTATCCATAGCAACTTTCTTAAGTTAAATTGGCGCCATATTAGATTTTTACACCACTGAATAGAGTTCTTTATTCTTGTTTCACTCATGTAACATAACCTATAATTAAATAACAAAATACTAGTGTAATTAACAATTTTATATTTTAATCAAGTAGCATTGCATGATCTAAAACAAAATCACATGAAATACAAAAACTACAAATATCAATGTTAACTATTCACAGGCAATGCTCAAAATGCTGACCATGGTTTGTTATACATAATTGACAATGTTTGATACCAGTTCGAGTAACTTTCTGCAATGTATTTCCATTCATACTTGCGCACGCTTCTAGCACTGCTTCGCGCAGTTCGTCAACATTATTAAAATTATTTTAAGGAAAATCTCATTTAATAATGATTGAAAATATACAAAACACTATTATTTTAACTTAATTTTCATTACCCAACAAATTATAAAAGAAAAGTATTATTATAGGTTATATTTTATTATGAATGAAGAAGAAATAATAAAAAACTCTATTCAGTGACATGAAAATACAATATGGCGCCCATTTAACCATCTTAAATTTTTGTTTGAAATTAGTTTTAAATTATCCGTATCAAACATATTATCTGTTATAGGAAACTTTTTGTCATAACTTTTAGACTTACGAAGATATTCGACTTAGAGTTTTGATTTTTTTGACATAACTTCTGAATGGTTCGATATTTTAATTTTTTTTAAACAGATTCTAGATCAGCATATAAAACTGTAAAACATTGTCCATTTAACCAAATCTCTATCTTCAATAATAAGAAAGATGCCCATGCAACCCCACCCGATTTGGGACACCCTGTATACTCGTAAATATTGTGCAATACATAAGATCAATTTCTTTGAATATCTAACATAAGAATTGAAACGTAAAATTCTGATTTAACAAATTAGAATTAATAATGCTTAACTAAATTTCCCACACTGTTGTTTTGGCGCATATAATTTTAAGCTTCGTAGTTCTGAAGCCCTGTCTTTCCTAGGATTTGTGAACGATACAGCAGGTGTAAATTCTATGTAACGTGTTGGAGACTACTTTAGTTGTGTTTACCTCCTTTTATCTCCCGCTTAGTCGCTTTATTTATTGCTTTATATACTGCACCCACTGCAGCGTTACTCTCAAAGGCTTAAGATCTCGTCGAAGCTTTAGTCTTCTTCGTGCTCTTGTGTAGCCCAGTCCAACTTAACGAGTACAAAGTTTGTGTTTGATTTCTTTTACGTTTATTTCTAGTAGAAAACTAGCTTACTGGTTGAAATTTATTAGTGTACACACTGCGAAAGCTTCATTCAACGTATCATATGCAGTATAACTCCTTTAAATGAAGTAATTTCAGATCCACGAAATTTCAATTTCGATAAACACTACAAATAATATATGTAAATGTTCACCTGCAGTAAAATGAATGTAATGTATGGCAATAAAGCCGAAAGGGTACCACTATAAGACGCGAATTCGAATATACACTGTAAAAAGCTCGGGTTTCTATTGAACGGTGAGCTGGTTACATTAGTTCTACCGCATTCGTTCCGTTGTCATCGTCTACAATCCAAAATGTATTCCGACCGATTTCGATTTCAATTTTCCGCGGTCATTGAATACATTTGAATGCATTTCGGATGTTGGGCAACTTCTTGCATTCTAACGACGGCTAAATGCAAATGCATCTCCACTTTTTGCTGATCGTCTAAGTGTCGAAAGTTGTTCAGCAGGAACATGGTACTATTTGGATGCTATGCAGTTCAGGCCGAGATTCGGATAAAACGCTTCTAATTAAATATTCCTAATAATTCAGGTAGAGTTTTCCAATAAAAACTATTTATATCCACGACAGCCCTCTTGTGAATTTAGGCAACTGCGCTGGTTACATCAAGAGTTATATTGATAACATATAATGATGATGGTTTCTCCAATATCCATAGTGTTATTTTAATTGTATGCATAGTTTCATAGTGATTTTTCACTGAAATCCACCCAGTAAATGTTACCAAAAAATATATGCTCTCTAAGCCTAAGCTTTACTCGAGTAATTTTTGTTTAACACTTTTTGACGTATCTATTAAAATAAAATGGAGGGGAGTAATTGAAAGTTTTCTTAAATAAACAGCCGTAACTCCTAAACGAGTGAACTGATTTTAACAAACTTGGTCTCATTGGAAAAAGCATTTATTGTTCCATTTAACCTATCTATGTCTATTTCTTAATAATGCTGCTAGAGCGCGTGTTTTTATATAATAACAGAAAATTGCAAAATTCTCTAAAAATGTAAATGCAATAATATTACTTTTTGTCACAGAAATGTAGCGAAGTGATACCTAAATAGGCTAGTGAAAACCGTATTTCGATATCTTATTCGTAGCCTGAAATAGTTTAGTTATCATATAATTAGACGTTATTACATCGGTATATATTGTTATTTGTTTGTCTTTCTTCAAGATTCTATGATTAAATTTCATTATTTAGTAATGTTTAAGTAATAAAATTATTCTTAGTTCAAAAAATTAAAAAAAAAACGTGTAGGAGCATAATAAGAAAAAGGACTGATTTTGAAATAAAACTTAATGCCTCTTTAAATGCTCGAAATGTCTTCCATTCCACACTCAATGCATTGTTGGAGCCACTTATGCGTAGACATTACAGCAGCTCCAATTTCTGCTCTTGACAGGCTACGAATGGCCTCTTGTATTCGTATTTTCATGTCGTCTCTCGTTGTTGGTGTAATTTGTAAACAATATCTTCCAACCGACCCCAGAGATAGAAGTCCGAACAGGTGAGGTCTGGGGATCGGGGAGGCTAAGGAAATAGACTTCCTCGCCCAATCCACCTCTGGTGATATCTTAGACCTAAATGTTCTCGCACATTTATTGAGAAATGTGCTGGACAACCATCTAGTTGCAAAAACATATTTTGCCGTAATTGCAGGCACAAAAATAAATAAATAAAACAGGCAATTGGTTTACCAGAAAATCAAGAAACACGGCACCATTTAGTGGTTGATCAAATAAATAGGGACCTATAGTAGTTCCGCTCAGGATGCCACACCATACATCGAGACTCCAATGGCTGTGATATTGGACCTCTCGCAACCAGTGAGGATTGTTGTCATACCAATAATGCATATAATGCAAATTAACGTTTCCATCACTTCTAAAAAGCATTTTAATACTTTTAAACCTTACTTGTGTGTGCAAACAACATAAATTACACTGCCTCTATAAGTATAATTTGTTTTTTCCCCATGGCCTACTCTTCATATTCTGCGTACCTTGCACTTGCATATTATATACAGTGTAACCCGGTTAATGTAATATCGTTTATAAGAATACCCCGTTTATTAGAATAGAAACTTGAAGTCCCAAATTATTTCTATATGTATTCCTTAATATTTTATTCGGTTATTGGAATACCACATAATAGAATAATATCGCTTAAAAGAATATAATTCAGATAATCCTTTTCTCATATTCCCCGTATAAAAGAATAAATAGCGGCGTTTTTTAACGTGACAAATTAATCTTTGTCGCCGTATATGAAAATTTATCTCTTTTGATTATTCCCGTTTAGATAAGGGTTCAGTAAATTCGACTATGCGGAAAAAAATTTCTTGGTTTTATTGTAGATTGACCATTGATTATATGACGAATGCTTGTATTCAAGAGTCAGAAATTCTTTTTTATTTTCAATGGCTTCTTTCTTTACTTTGATACGCCGACATTGATGGTATTTGATAATGAGGAAGTAATGTGCCGATGTGAAATTTTTGCTTTTCAAGTTTTTAGTATGCGTCCATGTACATACATATGTATATAGATTACACCAAATATTTTTGTATAATATCATAATGTAAGTGCGTAAATATAGTTTCTAAACAAGCTTTCAAAAATAAATTTTTTCTATATTTTTTAAAATAAGGATACTTTATTCTGAAGTCGAATTCACCTTTTGAAACTTCTCTGGTGATTTTTATTTTTTTAAATTTTTAGTTACTATTACGACTCAAGGAAAGTACCAAATTTTATAAATATTTTTTTCTCAAAAACCAACAGTAAAAAGGTTTTCCATATGGTACAAACTTTTTGAGGTCGTACTGTATACTACTGTATACCTATACCTCAATGTTAAATGTATACGAATTATGTGGGTATACGGTACGGATAATGGAATAACCCGGTTATTGGAATAATTTTCTTTGTAAATTTTGGTATTCCAATAAGCGGGTTACACTGTACATTGATAACTATGCCCCTACATGTTTTTCTTACAATTTTTTGAACTAAGAATACTTTTATTATTTAAAGATTATTAAATTATGAACAACAAATACCGGTTGTAATACCGTCTCTAGCGGCATCACTAAGAAATAGACATATCACCGGTAAGATAGGTTAGATGGAACAATAAATGCTTTTTCCAGTGAGACCAAGTTTGTTAAAATCAGTTTGGTCTTTAGGAGTTACAGCTGTTTATTTAGAAAAACATTGAATTACCTCCCACTACTTTATTTTAATAGACACGTCTACAACTGCTAAACAAAAATTACTAAGCATATATTTTTTAGTAATGTTTGTTGGGTGGATTTCAGTGCAAAATCTTGGAAATTTGAAAATATTTTCCACGGTCTTATTCGACTACTTTAGTAATAATGTATTTGTACCGCAACTCTCTACGACGAATAGTTTCAGAGATACAGCACTTTGCATTCTTATCTGGCTGTACTTATAATAGAAGTTTTCGAAAATTAATTATTCAAAAATTAAACCAGGAATAAACCAGGTCCACAAATATTTAGATGATGGTGAGGAACCATTAATTCCACTGGAATGCAGCTTGGTACGCATTTAAAATATATCCTTCTAATACCGATATCCTTAAAGATACAGGGTGTCTCAGCGAAACCGTTCATTAGAAGTTTATGGGGTTCTTGCCAAAATAAATAAATAAATTTGAAAATTCGGAATTATATCTAGTCGATTATGTTCTCTTCAATGAAAATATTATTAGATTTCTAGCGCTTCCTGTTACACCGGTAGTCGCCATTTTTATATTTAATAGAACACGCTGTATTTTTACATATTTGGATTTACCTATCTTTAAGCTCTATAAATACCTTTAGTTTTTTCAATTTGGTTGAGGCGTTTTGTAGTTATTCGTTTTTTCTAAAAAAAAAAATACTAGCGGACATTTATCCAAAAAAACAGGAAACACTCGATTTTTCGGATATCAATTTAGAATTCATAACATGCTTAAATAACATGTTGGAGTATATTTTAGCGCCGAGAACGGCTGTCTACATTGCATGGTTACTTTACTATGGCACGTTAACTCTTCAAAATTTTGAAGAACCATCATTTTTCAAACGGCACTCCCTATATTTTATTACTTAATCATATTAGGCGTTCAATTTTACATCTTTTATGTCCGACATTTCAAATTTATATTTTGGCCAGAACCCCATAAACTTCTAATGAATGGTCTCACTGAGACACCCTGCATATGTTCTACACCTTTACACCAATCTTCGCAATTAGCGATGGGCACATGAAACACTTTTATAGGGAGATTTCAACTGTGGAAAACAGGTATCAAGACAAATGAAATCCTAATATGGTGACTGTACTGAACCACCAAAAGGTGAATGCGTTACAGGCGAAAAATAGAAAATCGTTGTTTCTTACTTGAGTGAGTCGGAATTCTTTAATATTGCATAGTTAAAAATATATGAAGTATACTCACTGACATTAGAAGTGTTACACCCAGAAGGAATCAATTTGTTTAACTTGATTTTTTGGCAATGTGATACATTAGAATTACATCAGAAATGAAACGAAACATTTGCAAGAAATTTTATTAACACGTAACACGAAACTATTAATGAGTTTGACGACCCCGTAGGTGAGTACATTCCTGTACACGTCTAGGCATCGATAAAATGAGATGGTCGATATCTACTTGTGCCACCTCGTTCCAAGCAGCATGAACTTCGTTGATTAATTGCGCCAAAGTTTGTGGAGGATGGTGCAAAGTGGACAGTCTCCTCCGCATGACACTCCACATATGTTCGATGTAGTTTAGATCCGGGGAACGGGGTGACCACGGCAAAACATTAACGCCTGCTTCTTGGAGAATGTCCATAGTTCGACGAGATATGGGGACGTCCATTGTCTTGCTGAAAAAGGACGTGTGGACAGCCATCTAGATAAGGTAGTAAAGTGGTTTGAAGAACATCATCAACACAACGCGCAGCTGTCACACTGCTTCGAATAAACAGAAGTGGTGATCGGCTACCATAAGCAATAGCCCCCCAAACCATTACTGTGTACATGCCTCTCAACAGCAAACTCAATATCGCTCTCTACGTCGGCGGCGTACCCTTCTACAGCCATCGTGCATACCTAGACAGAATCGCGATTCGTCGCTGAAGACGACATTATGCCAATCTGCTTCCCAATGCTGTCGTTCTCTGCACCAGTTCAAGCGTTGACGATAGTGGTCCGCAGTCAAAAGAAGCACTAATCGTGGACAGTATGAAAACAGTCCAAAGGCTCAAATGCGGCGATATAGTGTATGCATAGTAACAGCTCCTTCTTCTTCAAACTATTGGTTGCCTGAAGCGCCTATCTTGATGCTCTGTGGTACGCCTAGGTTGACCAGTTGGTCTTCTTCGTGTTCCTCTACCTACTTCTGTCCACACACGACACACACGCATTACCATCATTGCAGTACAATTAACACGACGGCCAATTTCGGGATAGGACAAACCAGCATCTCGATAGGCAACAATTCTACCCTTGTCAAAGTCACTAACACGGTGATAATTTTGACGTCTTCGAACTCTCATTTTGTTACGCTTAACACTTGTAGACGGACACGCAATAACTAAACTTTTTTATATTAGTCAGCTCTCATGAACATGAATCTCTTCGCAAAAAAAAATCAATGATAAAAAATTGATATGCTTATCATAGCATGCTTTAAATATAGTCATTTTGATGCCAAAAAATCAAGTTGAATAAATTACTCGTTCTGGGTGAAAGACTTCTGTCAGTGAGTCTATTAAAGTGTTTGAAATTAGAAATTCCTGTCTCTGAGTGACTTTCCATGCCGGGAGAAGGTCAATGCGAATTTAAGAGAAACAATACTATTAGAATCACATTTATTTCTTCCTCGGGCAAAGTAGAGTTTCTTTTTTGTTCCTCAATGTTTTTTTTTACTTATCTGAGAAATAAAGTGACTGGATTACATTGTAGTACGTGGATAGTTAAATTTCCATTACTTGAAAAAAGTTTTTCTTTCGCTGTAATTTTCTAGGTTAATTTCCTATAATTCAGTACATAATTCAGTCCAAATCTACTGCAAGAAATACGCAATTTAACATAGAACAATACAAATGCTGGCACGGATCGTATAAGTACGTAAATTGTGCAAGAACGGTATAAAACAAATCTCGAAAGCTATACGGTTCCACAGATCGTTGGCTACCAATATTTCATTGAATTTACCGTAATTTCGAGCCTCTGCGGACGGTCTCTTGCGCTCGGCACATCAGAGAAAAAATCCCTCCCATCGTATTATTGACAATATGCAGGGCAGGGTGCAAGCATTTCTATATGACCGCAGCGATGACGACTGCTTACTGGGACCTGGGAAAAACAAATCTCGAGTCCATTACGGTGCGGACATAAATCAAGTGGGCCCGTTTGGCGTAGGAACGGGGACCATCGGCGGATTAAAAACAGCGGATATTGGCTTTGCGAACGCCGCGCGCGCGCCACATTCTATATTGAACTGATCGGTCTTGCGATTTTATTATGCCAATAATTCATCCGCTTTCTAGCATACATGTCGTCCTGGCCGAAACCCCCGATTGGTCGACTCAATGGTTTTAAACGTATATAGCTGCTTAACAGTGGGTGAGCTGCACAAGCCATTGTTTTTATACGGCCAGCAATCGGTGCTAAAAAAACTTAAAAAAAACATCGAATTGGGAATAGAATTTTACTTTTTTCTTTTTTTATACGCAATTGAAATAATGTCAAATTTCTCCCTAAGTACGTAACTAGTATATTATTGATTAAAAAATTAATATGTAGTTGCGTTATCGAAAACTTTTTAAAAGGTAGACTAATACTCGGTCATTTTGGCAACAATTTTAGTCTTTATTTAATCAAAAATTGGGGAATAGTAAATTAATTACCGTGATCTTCATCAACGACTATCACTGAGAAAACTGGTGGGGTTAATTTCATCTGGTTAATTCAACACAAAAGATTGTGTTACAGTTTTTGTGTTACATCAACATAAAATAATGTAAAATCAAATATAAATTGCGGTTAGCGCAATCAACGTTTTACTGTTAATATTTTTATTTTGAACTAACGCTAATAACACTGGTCAACAGGGTCTTTTTTTTTCTTACAGTCTGATATGTGTACTTTATGGACTTTTTCATTCTAATTCTGAAAATATTTTCAAAAATTGACTATCACGTCAGGTTTCTGAAAAATGTTTTTTTTATACATACAGGGTGGTGCAACCAAGATGGGGTGGACGATTGTAACTAAACGATGAGGAATTTCGAAAAACATTTCTGGAATTTGATTGATGGCTACATGGACTACGTTTTAAAAATATTCTCGTTATACAGGGTGATCGAACCAGTTGTTGACGAACCAAACTTATGTTTTTTTTTAATGGAACACTCGGTATTAGAATATTCCAATCGATTTTGCTAATCAATACAAACAATTTGATATAACATTAGTTGGGTCTAAAACCCATAATTACGGAGAGAAAAGCGATTAAAGTTGAAAAAACGCTACAATGTCCGTCCATTTTATATCAATACCGGATATGAATATTAAAAAATTAAGTGTATCATTGAATATGCCATACTCTTCGGTAAAATGATCTACACTCAACTTGAAATTATTCACCATTATACAGGGTGATTGAGTTTTGTAAATCCAATTCGGACTTACTTTTTTCAAATGGAACACCCTGTATATTATTTTTCTGTGTTAAAGAGCACTTTATCAGCTTTCCAAAAATACCATACATATTACCCTTACAACTGACGGTTTTTAAGCAAATTGACCGCAAGTGTAATTTTTTGAGATTTGTTACGTTTAAAGATTTTTCCGTCGACCGTGTATTTGCATCCGTTATTAACGTTTTCAAAATCATACATTAATGACCCTTATTAATGCATGATTTTCTGTTAATGAACGATTTTGATGGTTTCCATGGTAACCAAGGAAATCAACAAAATCAAACAAGGTCAAACTAAAACGCTATTCACTGTCATTGTTAAGCGTGAAACAGAATCGAACGGTTTTGTGTTGCGTTGAATTCTTCCAAGCAATGGAGGTGGATGAAAATTTTACATTAACTCCGCCGGAAGTGGCAGAAAGTGCTAATTCAGCATCATTAAATTTACTACCGGAAAAGAGCAGAAGTCTGTATGAAAAAACGTTAGCCGAATTTATATCTTGGTGCAATGAGAAACAAGTAAAGCATTATTTCTCCACTTTAGAAAAATATACGGTCGACGGAAAAGTATTGTAACTAACTCTTACATTAAAATGCGATTAATGATCTCGAACATTAATCGCGTTAAAATATCTCGATCATTAATCGCCTTCATTAATGTACTTGTTGGTTAAATAACTATAAAGTCATCAGGCGATGACGCATGCATATAATCCATAATAAACAAACAAAAAAAACTCAGTATGCACAAAATATAAAAATGTTAAGTAGATTTAATGATAATGAAAAACATTGGTAACAAAAATTACAATATTGGTAACTATTAAACAATACTACAATAGATGTTCAAATAATTCGCCGTTTAAATGCAGACACATTTCGAGCCGACTGATAAACGATAGCTTAACTTTTTGTAAAATGCGTTCCGAAATATTGTAAAAACTCCGCCTTATTCAGGCCTTCATATCCTCTACTGTTGTAGGAATGTCTTTATAAACATCATATTTAACATGCCCCCACAAAAAAAAAAAATTATTGGTGACAGATCGGGTGATCTCGGTGGCCACGCAATTGGTCCACCGCGTCCGATCCAGCGATTTGCTTTCCAGTTATTGAGATAAGCTCTTACGTTTCTGTAGTAATGAGGGGGAACTCCATCGTGTTGAAACCAAAATTGCTCTCTTGCTCTCAAATTTAGAGTCTCTAGAAGTAGTGGCAACTCATTTCTAAGAAAATTTAGATATGCTTCGCCAGTTAACCGTTCTTCGAAAAAGAAAGGTCCTATTACACGCGAGCCAATTATTCCACCCCAGACGTTTATCGACCATTTACTTTGATTGTCAATTTGACGAATCCCACATCTGCCCACATCAATTGCACCAAACAAGTGAAATTTGTGTCAAAATCTTGGCTATAATATACAGTTTAACACTACCAAATATCAAATCTAAATTTCTAAGCGTTTTCCTGTTATTCCACTGGGTGCAATACTTTAGCCGCGCATCCTGTATATGTCACATTACAGATTATCAAAGGATTTCTGAGGCTTTCAATATTTGGCAAGCACTTTGACATTAATGCAATTAATCAAACGAACGTCTGCTTCACACAGTA
Source organism: Holotrichia oblita (assembly GCA_023690525.1). Classification (NCBI taxonomy): domain Eukaryota; kingdom Metazoa; phylum Arthropoda; class Insecta; order Coleoptera; family Scarabaeidae; genus Holotrichia; species Holotrichia oblita. The sequence goes on along the minus strand of CM043016.1, from coordinate 54,745,435 downwards.
ATAGTTTAGCTGTCCCATTTTTATGCACACATCATGTGTATCATAAGGGACTTTGGTTATGTTCGGGAGTGTGACGGACAGCCTGTGCTATAGAGGTGCACCTTTTCGTTTTTCTCTTTGACATGTTTTTTCGCATACATTAGTTTTGTTTTCGACTTTATTTTGAGTGGGTTTTTTACTTTATTTTGAGTGAATAATATATTTCATATTTTACAAATGTTTAATATAATCGAATAGCCAGTATTATACAGAGTATTGTAATGAAAACGATTCACCTTAAGTAAGTCGAACACGTCAAGAAATACGAATAGACGCCGAGGCAAGTCGATTCTTGTTAAAAGAGGGAAAGTTTTTCACCACTAAGACAATATCATGTCTTATCTCCCATAGCCCCACAAATAATTGGCTGCTGTAAACATGCCTTTTATATAGAGTTTTATTGACATTTAACAGTTATTAATGTTTCATTGACATTTAAAAATATGCCTAGTTTTTCATAATGATACATAACCTGAAGCTATAAATGACAGTAATAACCAGTAAAATACCTGTTTAAAAAAAAAATAAATGATACATAACCTGAAGCTATAAGTGACAGTAAAATACTCGTTTACAATAATAAATATTTTGACAGAACTGCTATATTAGTTGTCTGGAATTCCATGCTCCCAACTGTACATACATTATCTGATACCTGCGTTAAAAAAATTCAACATGTAGTTTTTCTTACCATTTCTTTATACATTCTTACCATTTCTTTATACAGCCTAGATCTTTTTCCGATGAAAAATTAAGGATATGTATACCTTGTCCTACATGAAAGGTGTTGCAGATAGTATGTAAAATCAAAACATGTAATAATATGATACTACCATTTAAAACTTTAATGTTCGATGCTAGACGGGTGGGAGTAGTCCAGGCAAGACATGATTTTACCTCATTGGTGAAAGAGTTTACCCCTTCAAACAAAAATCGACCTGTCTCGGCGTTTATTCGTATTTCTTGACGTTTTCGACTGATTTAAAGTTGATCGTTTTTCTTGGAATGCTCTGCATATGTATATGCTGTTATATAATGCGATTTGTACTTGATTTAAGCAATGTTATTATCTCTTACTATTATTGAAAAATCTAAACCTATTCTAAATCTATTCTAAACACGGATACATTGCTAAATAAGGTTCATTTTCATAGTCGCATTTTAACAGTAACATAATCATATATTTATTAACACAAATTCGAACAACACTGCAATATTCATGACTATGACACCAGAAATAAAAATAATATTAATCTTAGTAAACCACAAAGACAAGCTCAAAGTGAATCCTAAATTATTAGGCTCATTGTAATTGTATGTATTTAAGCTATTTAATTAATTTTATATAATAGAATCACTTCAAATTTACATTTACACTTTATGAGAATTTTACGTAATTAAATAAACCCCCACTATAAAGAACCAAATACAAGTTAGGGAAATTTTAATTCGAAAACCAAAGGTGTTTGTATGGGCAGCAACTTATGAATTTTGGAAGTACCTGTATAAGTTAGTAACAAAAGAATGTTTCTAACGCATATTACTATCATTAACGGTATTCTTAAACTGCCACTCCTTCCACTTCCAAATTAGCGTCGAAGTCTCACGCATTGGAACATTCAACAACCTGAATTATCCAACATTGTAACAACTGCATACAAACACCTAGAAAAAAAAAGAAAAATACCTTCGTCCACCAAAACAGGATTCTAGCTCGAGCGAAGATCGAAGAGGTAAATCAAACACACACACGCATACACACCGACAGACACACATATCGCCATACAGTTAAGTAGCCAGTTAATTCTACAAATCTTTCTCTACATGACATTAAGGAGGAAAAGCGCGGGATTTGATTTGATTATCCGATCCGATAGATCAAAATATTTTATAGTCTAAAGTGTTTTGTTACTAATTATATCCCAGTTGCAAGCCGAGCACCTTATTTACAGTACTGGAAAACATAACTTCTATCTATACCAATTGGCAGTGTTCCAAAAACTCCCCTTTATTAAAGATACTGAAATTATCGCTGTAATTATTCTATAGCCAATTCTCTAGCTTCCAACATTTATCTTAATATCTCGTGTGCAATAAATACTTTCCACGTTTCCAGTCCTATTCAAGAAGCAACATTTTGTTATGCTGGGCAGTAAATTTATGATCATTAAACGCGGCCTTAACAGTAGGAAAAAAACAACAACTATAAATTACGAAATCTGTTGCAATAATATCCTATTTCCACGTTAATTTTGACCGCTTTCGTTGGCATAAACTGCCCCCTATCCCATCTTCTAGTCCTAAACCACGTCTTACACTCTGACAGCCAGGAAATCTATCTGTTTCGCCAACATAATTTACGCATTAAGATGATTTATGGTGTTCCGTTAAGACTCCGGGTCCGCTTTCAAGATTTATACCGGTGAAAGGAGATTTTCTGGTCGATACTTCAAAAGTGAAGAATTAGCTTTGCATAACTTTATGCCGGGTATCCCCTGAGAGGTGTGCGATTGCGATAACTTATATACCACGATATAAGTACAATAACGTGCGAAAATCTTATCTTTCGTGTAATAGAGGGTATCGTTGTTTATTACTTTTATAATTATACTTAACGCTTTAAATTAATGAACTGTATGAAAGGAGCTTTTAACGGTTTTTACCGAATAATAGTGGCAACACTTATCAGTAATATCCAACCAAAATTAATTTTATTTGAAACCGCAGCTCAAGGTTGTCAACAACTGCTATTTTAGGTACCTGAATGTATAAATATATTTCAATACACTTCCCCTTCACGAGAGGTTGAAGACTGTATAGTATATTCACGAAAAGAAACTTGTAAGCTGCTTACGGCAAAAATATTAAATTGGCACCAGTACATGATAGAATTGTAAGACGACGGAATAATTCGAATATTATTAGTCGTCATTGAAATCAACTCCATACAACTCTAAAGGAGATCATCGTTACGTAAGTTTTATTTTCTCAGAGAAGTTGAGAAAGCAGCTTAGCAGCAATTAATTTCTGAAATTCTCTGAAGATATCCATTGAAGATTACAACGGTTAGAAGAAACCATTCTAATTCTGCAGAATTTACGTACCTTAAAAGTTATTATCCGATACTCTAATAGTTTGATTTTCAATTAGAAAATATATTAGTGAAAAAATGGTGTAAGGTAGGGGGATTAATTCGAATCTATCGATCTCTCTTCAACTTTAAAACCTTATTTGAGCGGGTTGTACGTGGTTGTGTGTGCTACTATCTGAACAAGTATTTTGTAACTTATGTATACTTTTTCAATGTATCTCCTTCAATAAGAAATGATATTAAGTTTCAGATATATTATTATTATTAATCAAAAAAATATGTTTGACACCAGCACAATAATTAACAAACCTGAAAACCGTGTTAAAAAAAAAAAAAAAAAAATATGTTTGACACCAGCACAATAATTAACAAACCTGAAAACCGTGTTAAAAATCCTCATGTGAACCTAGTAGATATTACGAAATAATGTAATTATAAATGTCATTTACACCAACTAGCAAACAATAGCAATTCATTTTGCACAAATAATTCATCAGTTACCTTATCTTATCTTCGAGGTCGATTCAGGTTTTAGAAACAATATTATTGTAATTCAGATTTTGACTGTTTAATTCTCAAATAAATTTGGTATGCAAACGAGCTGTTCTTATAGAAATTAATTCAATCAATTTAAATGGAATTTACATGAATAAAATGGTCGGTTAAAATTTCAATCAGATTCAAACGATCTTAGACTTACAAAAGATAAATCATTGATAACTCTTAACGATATCCACCGAAGTGAAGAACTATAATATTGAGGTTTGTCTCAAATGATAAGCAAGGAGAAATAAATGAGCAATATTACTTGTAGCCCTGCCCAGGACACAAAGAGGTTTGTTCTTCAATTGATAATGTCAGACGTAAAACTTCTGGACCAAACTTAATGTGTTTTAACATAAATGAGTTAATAATAACCAATAATGCAACTTCTACATTGGGATATGGAAAACATAGTAACAAAGACTTACACTAACCGACTTTTTTTTATAACTTTTGTAAAAAGGGGTGTACAGTTCTTACAATGTTTAACTGCAGGCATAACCAAAAATCAGTTTTCTACTACGTCTAGATATAATCATACTACATGTTTACAAATTTTATTTAAAAATTTTATTAAATCTCTTTAATTAGTATTATGAATACAAAACACTTAATTGTACACAAAGGAAAATTACTGACATGTCAAATAGAGTTATTTCTCCCTTTTATGCTGGTTGTTATCTTCTCTAACGAGAAACCAGCAATAATCTCCCGTTATAATGAAATTTCATTTTCCTCTGTTCACCAATTATTTTTTTTAAGTTAGCAGGAAAAAAATCCAAATGACACTGCAAAAAATTAACTATAAGCAACATTCGGTACCCATAATTTATAGTCCATTCTGCCAGCTCTAAATCATTCGTGGTACGTTCAAAAGTTTCATCTTTGAAAAGCTTCCTAATTCATGGACCAATAACTATTCAATCAGCTTTTAAAACTTATCCCTTAAGTGTTTAAAACAGTTGCTTTCTTTTTCTAGAGCTTTCACAAACTGTTTAATCAATCTTAGTTTAATGTGTAGAAGAGGAAAAATCTGCAAGTTAGAATCCACAAACAGCTCAGATTTTATGTAAAATTTTCCAGGAACAATAGTCCGTATATGTGCCATTCTTTTATTTGGTAATGTTGCTAAACTTGGTGGCTGTCCCACAGATACAAAAAAAACAACAATATTTGGTAAACCCTCTTTGCAATCCACGTAATAAGGAAATAACCACCACAGATTTTCCAGATTTTTTGTATCTTCAATGCAGAATGAGCCAATGAAATTGATGGTTCGAGTTACAATTATAGAGTAACTTATTTTATACAGACGTCCATTTATGTATATCAGTGCAGTAACAGAAATTTCTTTGAACTTTGAAGTGGCTCGTGACGTTTTTTCAATACAGAGATTCTTGTAGTGCAATGTAAACATTTGATACTTTTAACCGAAATCCCAAAATTTGTGATTTTTGTTTGGTTAAACCCAAATTCCGTATCATTGAGATACGTCAAATCGCTAGAAAATGACTCATTCAAAATATCGTTTATATCAAAATCGTCCGTGGAATTTCCAAGCCAGTTTGTATGCATACGTCATTTTATGTTTATTCAATTTTGAAAACGTGAGGCAATTTCCTGGTTCACGCCAAATCATCGGTCGTTGAAAAAGGAAGAATTCTTGTTGTTGTTGCATTGAGTTGATTTGACATACCTAACAGGAAATACAGCACATATTTGGTACCTCCGTTTTGTTTTAATTTTTATTTTGGGCTTCTTTTGCGATTTTGTAATACAATCTACAAGCATAACAAAAACTGCCCAGATAATTTTTAGAGCCTCTTGCTCGATTTTCCATTCTTCCAAATCACACATCGGCTGCAACCTTTATATCTGCACACATCCACATCCAGAAGCTTCCATTTTAGTATATTCCGCGATAACTAATTTATTATAATTCTGTACTACTCTCTTGAATGCGTGACGTCGTATCCTTTGTAGTTGTCGCCGTCCTTTAGGGGATATCGGTAAACATACTATAGTTTGTTACAATACTTAAAAAAAACAAAAACAGATAAAAATATTACTTAAAGAATATGACGTGATAGCCTGTGTTAGAATCTACTTTTTATGTTTAAAGCAATAAAAAGTACTAAAATTTTAAATTTGTTAAGTCACTTATAGAAATCATGTTGGCTAGTCTCGGAATATACCTAAATTGCATACTATGATCCTTCTTTCCTTTTCTTTGGATTGTAGTCCATAAACCCCATTTTTTTTCTGTTTTTCTAACATGCTTCTGCCGTTGGATTTATTCATCTAATATCGTCACAAAGAGGGGTTAGGTTGTTAAAATGGGAGGAGTTCGTGTAAATTGGATGGTGTTGGGTTTATATGGAAAGGGAAAAAGTGGAAGAAGGGTTAAAAGAGGAATGGAAACGTTTAATTGGAGAGAGTAATTTTATTTATAGAAATTCGATATTGTGTCACAGTCATTCTACTATGTTCGCCCGATATGTTGGCCTTGGTATAGTGTGAAGCGTCAGGCGGACATGGTAATTCGATCGACATTGGTCTTGCTGCGGGTTGGATAAGCGTCGGAATTTTCAGTTCCTGATGGAGTTGGACATTACGGACATACCATGGCGCTCCTCTCATGTCTATGTATCTTATTTTGTCATCTAGCCGTTTGTTATGTGATTTCGTAGAGCTTGACCAAACTAAAGATCCGTATGTAAGTATAGGTCGCAGGAAGACGGTATGTATGAGTACCCTAATGCTGAGGTTCAATCTGCTCTTCCGACAAAAATGGACAGACCATGGATCTCACCCACAAATTTTGAGACTGTTTCGAAGATGTGTTGGTCAAAGATTGGTCTAGAATGAATAATCATTCCCAGATATTTTCATTTTCATAAATCGTATCTTATCCTTGCTGTAGTTAAATTATATGTAAATAGATGGCGTGTAATATATTGGCGGCAATATTTAAGAGGGGGCTATGATAGGGCAGGGAGTACTCAGTCGATAAAAAATTAGAGATGCATAGCTTTCGGCGTTGATAAATGTTGAAGTTAGATTGCTAAAAACTCATTTTTTCAGAATTTATTGCTTTACTGCAAGACCCCCTTGAGAACAATAAATTATTTGTCTATTAGGAAATATATGGTCATATGTATTATAATGAGGTTGCAACTGGTCTTGTTATATACATAAAAATGGTAAAGAAATAAATTAAATATATGCTTGCGTTCTCGAAAAAGCTTCGAAAAGCTAATCATTATTTGAGATGGCCATTTTGTTTATAGATAAAATCTTTGAGCTTCAAGCACCTTTGGCAATCGTTCACGTGATGGCGCTGCAAGCAACTTATTATTTTAATTGCTATAATTTATCATTTATGTCTAAGTAGGAGAAATAAAAGCAGTTTTATATAAAAATAATAATATACATATTTAGGTACTTAAAATAATAAAGAAATAATTTGGGTACGTATTTAATGCTGTTCCAATTTCCTTAATTTAGAGGAATATATTTTACATTCTATATATTACTACTTAAAATTAGCTCAAATAATGCAGAAAAATGTATACTACACACTGCTTACTACATAATTAAGTGAAGAAATTAAATTTTAAATTATGTATTAGTATTTTTTTTATGGAAATTATTACGTGTTGCCAAATTTCCACTAGTATAGTAATTTCATTCAATAGGTTGGCTATACCTAAGATTTGACTATTCAATTTGACATTTAAAACAATTTAAAATTCATATTGTTTAAAAAAAAACGTAGATAAAACAAACTTATTGGAATATTTTTGTTAATAATGGAATTTTACTGTAGAAAATTGCATAAATATAAAACATCTACAAATTGTTTACAATTTTGACCTAGGTATATTAGACAAATACAAAATACTTTATTCTCATAACTGAATATCAAAGAAATTAATATGTAGATTGAAAGATACTGTCTGATTGGCTAGAAGAAGATCTGGGTGATAGATGAATAGTATATTATTTAGAATAATTGTAAAAATTGCAATAAGAAATAAAATAGTAATCATAGTTAGTTTAATATCACTTTGCCAACTCTGATTACAAATGTTTTTATAAAGATCTTCGATAAGAATTTGTATTTCTTTCATTTTAAAAGAAGTGTTTTCTGCCTGTGTCGATACTATTTCAACAGGATTTAATGTACAATGTAAAATGGAGAATATGATATCATTGATGGTATGTTCTATCTTAACAGCCAACTTTATCATCTGATAATAAACCGGGTGTACCAATATAATTAATAGTAAATCTTATTTTATAAATTCTTCATCAACAGGAATTTCTTTTTCATTTAATCTATTAATTTTTTTTTACTTCTTAGTGGCTGTACTTTTCGTGACTACTACTACTACTTGCGTACTTTATTTTTTATACTGGTGCATGTGAATGATTTTCATTTACTTTGCAAATAGAATCCCTTCGCCAGAGGCCAAACTGAATCATTTACTTTTCTTTTAGTGAAAAAATTTCTTGCAGTGTTTCATCTTGATAATCTACAATTTTAGACTTTTTATATGGCAATAACTATGGATTTTGATTGTACTGATAATAGTTTAGCGATAAGTCGAAGAAAATGAGACAATACAAATATACACAAAACATATACATGACAGATAAATCGACATTTTCAATAACCAATGAAATACATCTTATGAAGATTAAAAATCTTATACACGAAAAGCGCTTCAAGGCACTTCGCAATGTTGCCATCGAAAAAAAAATAATAATAGAGTTACTATTACTAGCCAACAAAAGTTCAATCGTTAACTGCGAGTTGTAAGTTGTATTTTTTCAAAAAAATAATTTACAATCCAGATATTTTTGTTAAAATAAATAATTAACACAAAATAATTTTCGTATATTTTTATTTATATTAATACGGCTAAAATAAATTTGATGATTTTCATTGATATTTTTTTTTAATCTTGGCTGTTACGAGATTTTTTTATGTTGAACGGTGTAGTTTAGTGTGTGTAAGTTGTGTTTAAACTGGCTTTGTGATGATTTCAGCATCTGTTACGAGATTTTTTTATGTTATCTCCTTCTTAATGTACGTACAATTGCCTGCACAATAATATGTTTTCAACGTGAAAGTTAAATGCCACCAAATTTGCTAGTCTCCACTACAATAAATTGAAAAAATACAATGAGGATCGTTTTTCAGCCGCCTAACCACTGCGGCCATCGTGATATGCTGATGATGATGATTTCTCGCCATCTTGGCTGTTACGAAATTTTTTTTGTTGAACCTCTTCTAAAATGTAGTACAATTGCCTGAGTTTAACATAAGTTTTTGTAGTTAAATGCCACCAAATTTCTTTACTATAGTTTTACAATAGTACTTTTTAACTATCATGTTGAGGACTAAAATTTAGGTCTTTTCGTCTACAAAATTTGTGGTTTAAACAATTATTTTCTTTACTATACAATTTTCATGTTGGTATTTGGTTTTATTACAAACATAACATACCGAGTACTGTTTGAAAAAACCACAATATTTTTTTACTTTAAACTAAATTGTGTGCAACATATTTCTTTTGGTGTAGATTTCAAGTTAAGTACAGTAGATGTCAACGATCCTGACGCAAAAATTTACCAAAAAAATGCATGTAATGTTTACAAAATTTTCTCTAAATAAATTTTAAACTTTACTTACCACTATTTTATTACAGAATTTGCTGCGCCAATATGTGTAAAGCTTAGTAAAAATTACTTACAACACTTATATATACGTAAGTACCAACATCGTTTAATTCACTAGACATCACCGTGCTATAAGTTACATCTACCGACCGAAAACAATTTCGTCGGCGAAAAATACGTCCAGCACACGCCATAAAGATGGAACGGCTAGCAGACGGCCAATATTAAGTGCACGTGTACGCTCTCGTCTTTAAACGGGGATCGTTAGATTTGCTCCGTAAATTTTCGTAAATCGACTACCCTCGTAGAAAATTCGAGATCATTAGAATATTAAGCGCTTGGCGGTAGGCGCGTTTGCCATGCGAGAGTAGAACAACTTGCCCACGTTCACATCGATCTTCTCCCACATTGCCCTTGGCACCCTCTCTGATCTCGCTAAAGTTCTCATGGAAAAAAAATGTTACAACAATGGAATTTTCAATGTTATAGACTACTAAAAAATCGCGCCGAGTTTGTAAAACTTTCTTCTTCTCTTTTAAACAATTAATTCTTATTCAGATTATACGAGACGAGCTTTTTTTTAACTATCAACAATAACTAACCATGACAAATTCGGTACACATGTCAGCAGCTGACGCATGCAATTGTGCATTTAATTTAAATTATAACAAAAAAATCCACATAGACTGTCTTAAAGAGTCATTATTATTTGGTTTCTTCGTGCAAAAAGTGTAACTCTAACAGCAAAAGAAAGCATTGTAATTTATAAGGAATGAGGCTTAAGCTGCAGTATAATTTTCAATATTCTTCAATCAAAAAAACAGTAAAGGAAGCTTCGAGAGAAAAATAAGTGAAATTCATTTATGGCTAACGGAAACTGCCAATTGAATAAAAAACCTGCCACTGATAAGGTTTCCCGGAATCGTTGAAAACCACCAAGTTCATATTGCAATTGTATTAAGACAGACTAAGCATCCTCAGTAAGAACTGTGATAGATAAATTTACTTTTTTACAGAAAAACAATTTTGTAAGCTAATGAAACTTTTTGATACACCAATTTTGTTACAGCTTTTACAAGTCGTTATTAATTAGTAAAAACAAAATAAACTACAATTGTGATATAGAGTGATCCTTAAGTTCGTCGAGAAATTTTAGGGTGCAATTCCTTGGGTAATGTCCAGAGAAAAAGTTCCTATAAACATATGTCCTAAAGTGCTCCGTTATACATAGAGATACAGGGTGATTTATTTCACAAAAAAAAATTTTTCAAAATTTTAGAAAACGGTATAGGGAACCGTTGTGTTGGTTGTCATGTTTTTTTTGTAATTATGGTGAATTATACAAATGCTGAAATGGCAGATATGCATTTTGTTTACGGTCTAGAAAATGGAAATAGTTATGAAGCAAGGCGTATTTACCAACAAAAATATCATCGACGCCTTGTACCTTGTGCGGAAATCTTCAGTAATATTCACCGTCGTCTAGCAACTGGTACATTTGAGAAAAACAAAAATACTCCGGGAAGACCTCAAACTATAAGAACACTCGAATTAGAGGAAGCTGTTTTAAAGCTAATCGATGAACATCCAGAACCCAGTACAAGAAAGATTGGTGTTACGATTTCCATATTCAGAGAGTACTGGTTCTTCTTCCGCGTGACTTTTCGCAACGCTTAGTCCTTTTTGATTGGTTCCGACAAAAAATGGCTCATATCCACTATGTTTTGAAAACGAGTTGCCTGGCCTTTTAGAAGAAATTTCACTTTTGATCCGAAATGAAATTTGGTTTATGCATGACAGCGCTTCAGCACACTTTAGTTTACAAGCTCAGCAATTTTTAAATAGGACATATCCGAATAGATGGATAGGTCGAGGAGTGGAAGTTCCGAATCAGCCGTGGCCTCCAAGTTCAGCTGATTTGAACCCTCTAGACTTTTTTCTGTGGGGACATTTAAAATCTCTTGTTTATACTACGCCAATTCAAGATCTCGATGACCTTAGCAATCGCATAATTGGTGGATGCCAAACAATTCGAAACTCTCCCGGACTTCTTCAGCGTGTGAGTATGCAATTGAACAGGAGAATACAATCCTTCATATTAGCTGATGGTGGCCATTTTCAACAGTTCCTTTAGGATTTATTGTAACCGTTTCTTAAATTTTTTGAAATAATTCTTTTTTTGTGCGAAATAAATCAGCTTGTATCTCTACAACGGAGCACTTTAGGACATACATATGTTTATAAGTACTTTTTCGCTCGAGATTACCCAAGGAATCGCACCTTAAAATTTCTCGACGAAGTTAAGGACCACCCTAATTAGAAAAAATCAATGGAAAAGTTTTAATGAACGCTTGCAAAAAGCGCAAGAAAAGATTTCTGAGAAACCTGTAAAAATAATTCGTCGTAAGTCTGTCAATATTCTACAAAATTTGTTAATTAATAATTTATCTGCTCATCCATTTGTTGTATAATTTTCATTATAAAGTTTGATAACATTTAATGCAAATTTAAAGTAAAACTAATTATATATATATTGGATGATGATTATTAATTAAGATCACACTGATCAGATAGCAAACTATGGTTTCGTAAATGATGTATTAATTTGGTGTTTTATCTTTTTTCAGCTACCTAAGGCATGGATATCCATCAGTCAAGCAACAATGAAGTGAGGAATGACGCTTGACAGATTATCATAACAATATCTATGTTATGTTTTTCACATTTTAACTTCAATTTGTTCCAACAATAAAGTCAACCGATTGATAATAACAAAGTTATAGTTCGAACATTCGTGAATAGATTGCGCACCAATTACCATCAGCACTAACTACTTATGGGACGGTTTATATCAAACAAAATCAAAAAACGTCACTGTATTTCTGTCCTAAACGCATCTAGAGAATGTGAAGGCTATTTCTTATATTTCCAAAAATAAAGGAGCGATAGTCATAAAACGAAAATGAAAATAAAATACTAAAATACTATTAGGAATTGAAAGTTATTTATAAGGTGAATCGACTAATACATAACACTGGTCAACAGAGTTTTCTTCTTACCGTCTGATACGTGTACGTTATGGACTTTTTTATTGTAATTCTGAAAATATTTTCAACAATTGGCTATCACGTCAGGTTTCTGAGAAATGTTTTTTATACATATATGTTTTCAATGTACTGTATGTCTAAAGATATTTTTTATGAGTCAGTTGAAAGAAACTATCAAGTTATTATCATGCTAACGGGCATGTCTGAATGGGATTTAACATGTTTGGGCTTCACTTGTACGTCATAGTCGTTAAACCACTCCTTTTTTTTCTCTAGAACCAATCAAATCAAGGAATTAATAGATCTGTGCATATGTGACTATATATAAGACCCTACAGATACGTTATTCGACTCAAATTGACTCAATGTATGGTAGTAACATTAGTTAAACGTTTTCTGAATTCGCAGTGTCCCGTGGGTGTGTAAACATATATCAGTTTTTGTTATGTATGTGAAGAATTCACCGTTCAACAGCATCGACAAAATATTGCACCGTTAATAGAAAAATCCTATAACGTTTATTTTAAATTAAAAATTACAAATCAAGACAAGCTGTGGACTCCTCACAATGTCTGTCCATGATGTGCTGTTACTTTGAGGAGCTGGATAAAAGGTAAGAGCATGGCTATGCCATTTGGTAGGCCTATAATTTGGCGAGGACAAAAGGATTATTCGACAGACTTTTGCTGTACAAAGACCTTCGGGTTTTCTAGTAAAAATAAGGATAAAATTACCTATCCTAATTTACCTTCTGCCACTCGTCCAGTTCCTCATTCGGAAGCTTTGCCAGTGCCAAGTCATATGGATGTTTCGAACCAAGAACATGTTGAAACCGAGATAGAAGAATACATTTCAGAGTTGTCGGACATAGATGAAGAATATTTTCCATCTCAAGAGGACACGCCTCATTTAATAAATCAATTGGAATTAAATGACCTAGTTCGAGATCTCAATTTATCAAAAACTCAGGCAGAAATATTAGGATCAGGACTGCATGGATGGAAGTTGTTAGCTCCGGGTACGCGTATTTCTGTATATCAAAACCGCCAGAAAGAACTGTCACAGTATTTTTCAACTGAAGAAAGTCTTTCATTTTGCAAAAATGTTGACGGTTTAATGCGGGAATTAGGTTACAAACACCAACCGGAAGAATGCCGTCTTTTTATAGATGCTTCTAAATTGAGTTTGAAAGCTGTCCTTCTACATATAGGAAACATCTACCCCTCCATTCCTGTTGGTCATGCCGTGCACATGAAGGAAACATATGTATGATAATATGACAGGTCTTCTTAATAAAATCAATTACAAAACCTATAAATGGTACATCAGTGCTGATCTCAAAGTAGTTGCAATTCTACTTGGTCTACAACTTGGACTCACAAAGTATTGCTGTTTCCTTTGTGAATGGGATAGTCGAGTGAGAAATCAGCACTATACTGTTAAGAAATGGCCAACCAGAATGCAATATACTCCTGGAGAAGAAAACGTAGGTGGAGCCTCATCAAATACTTTTACCGCCATTACACATAAAATTAGGTCTGATGAAGAATTTCGTCAAAGCATCGGACAACTTGGGACCATGATTTCGATACCTTAAACAAAAATTTTCTAATATATCTGAGGCAAAACTTAGAGAAGGGATTTTTATAGGATCCCAGATTAATCTGTTACAACAGGATCGAGAATTTGACGTACTCTTGAGCGATTTAGAGCGGACTGCTTGGGATGCATTTAAAAGTGTGACAACATTTCTTAGGAAATAAAAAATCTGAAGATTACGAGGAAATTGTTAGTGAACTTGTTAGAAGTTACCATGCATTAGGCTGTAATATGAGTCTTAAAATACATTTCTTGCATTCGCACCTGAACTTCTTTCCTCCGAATCTTGGCGCTGTTAGTGACGAGCGTGGGGAAAGATTTCATCAGGATATTTCCACTATTGAAAAACACTATCAGGGCAAGTGGAATAGCGAGATGCTTGCTGAGTACTTGATTTCGGAATGTTTTTCATCCCAATATAAAAAAAGTGAAAATAAAGACTCTCTAAATACGTCCCAGAATAGCATATACTTAGTTAGTGTTAGTATTGTGTGATCAATATAAATTTCATTTGTTTATAATAGCAGACGTTATAGAAGACATTTGTTTTTATAATAATTATTAGGAATATAAAACAAAATAAGTTTGTATATAATTCATAAAGAAAAATAAAATTTGTTGTTCTGTGTAATGGGATAATAATTATGTTTTGCTACTTGTTCCTTTTGTAGGAATTATAATTGATACTAACTTTATTTTGTCAAATATCCATCTTTCTGCAAGAATTTAAAATTTACAAATACAGGTTGAAAGACAAGTTTGTGTGCAAGGCCACCTGCGGCAAAATGTAGACTAAGAGGCAGTTCTCCTGAACAGCTGTGTTTATTTCATTTGTATTTGTGCAGGAGCTTGGAAGTTAGTGATTGTTTTCAATTGTAAAATTTATTCGAAACTGCATAGTTTCTCTGTAATCTCTGCACCTAAATCTAGGTATTAGCGTAGAGATGGCGGCACTAGTTTAGATTTAGAATTTGGATTTCTATATTTAGAACAATATTTAAAAAAATCCTGAATTACTTAAAATTTATCAGAATTGAATTAATAATTAAAATTCAATAAATTATATTTGCTTTGAATTAACAAGTGTGTGATAATTTGTGCGTGTGTGGAAGACCTCTTATCTTACAACTAACCTCAGCTCCTTTTTTATAGATCTAGATGTTAGTTGGAAAATGTTAAGATATCGTAGTTTTCTTCAAATTCTGCCTTCTGATGCACCGGGAGCTCGACGGTAATATTACAGTTTAAAAAAGTAGTTACTATAATACGTGATAACACGTACCTATTTTCAGAAATTGATTGAATTCTTTCATAGTGTTGTGATTATGATTAAGTTAGCAAACAATATTTGTGGTATACAATTTTGAACCATTAAAGGACGGTGCAAATTTATGTATATAGGAAAAACGCTAGATACCTAGTTGAATTGTATAATAAATTGCATGATATCCAATGATTTCAGACATCAACAGCTGTTACAGATTTAGAGACAGATATTGGGAAAATAGATAAATAATGTAACCCGACGATTACTTCGAACTCTCTAAATAACATTACCGAAAACCAGTTAATTTTCCGTTTACGAAACCTACCCGTTCGATTTCTTTAAGCAGACGTAATTAATTTGCCGGCGATGAATCATCCCGAACTTTATTGAGTATTGGAAATTAATCGGTTGTCGGTGAACGAAGTCTATAGACAGCGATCAATCATTTGCTTTGCTAATATCTCGTGTTCATTTGCGGAACAAGCCTTCACTTCAGCAGATAGCTCCTCTCTGGAAATGCACAATATTAATTTCGATTATCCCGGATCCACTGCAGTATATCTATTTTACGTCGACATATCCGCATCGAATTATACATTAAAGACTAAATGCATTTTATATTATGCAGATACAAATCCTACGCAGCCGTATTACTCCCTTATATGTAGGCAATGTAAATATTTCATCCGTGTAAATATTTACGTGAATTTAGTCTTTCAAAGAATATACAAAATGTTTCAAGTTTATTATGGAAAAAAATTCTTCTGATATTTTTAGCAGCATTGTAGGAATGCTAATCGACAGATATAAAAACCAACACGCTGGAATGTTTGTTCTTTATTCAACTACTGACAACATTCTTAATAATATTTAAGCTATTATTTATTATTTGTAAATTTATAATAACAGCATCTCAAACTTAAGAAATAAGGAGCAGAAAATCAATTTAGAAATCTTATCAATCGAGTAGAATAGAAGTTGCGGTATATTAATGCGAATGTAACAACTTCACATTTAGATATGTTTAGCAATTGTTTATTACTTATGCACTAATTGCAGACATTAGACAAATTTGATTGAAGATTCGAACAGGCCTTTTCACTGTTTATAGTAAAAAATCTTGACATCATCCGCAAACATCACAATCTGACAGTTCACACAGTCCATCAAATGATTAATAAAAAAGCAGAAAGAGTAAAGATCCTAGGTTGGAACCTTGCGGCACCCCAGATGTAGCTAACAACACTGTTTCCGGAAGAGAAACTATTGTAAGATATACGAAAGCAAAGATTCATTAAATATGATTGTATAAGCCGAAGAAAGAGTAATCAAAACCTGGCAGGCGAAGTTTTTGTAGTACTACAACATGGTCAATATGATCGAAAGCCTTTTCTATGTCTGTATATATGTACTATCTTGGTCAGAGAGGATGTCCGGCTGTGTTGAGTACGTGCTGTTCTCCTGATACAATATCAGTTCTACCGTCAAGCGAATTTCATACCTTCATAATATATATGAGCTAGGTATTATTATTTAAATTCTTGTTTTAATTACTTACTTAAATGCTTCTTTCTAAATATATCAAAGCTTTATTTTTAGAACCTTGTGGTACTCCAATGTTATTAGGTAGAGACTCAGAAGAAACACTCCCAACAGCAGCACTCTTGTTGTACAAATATTGATGTACTGAGTTCGATTTCGCAAAAAAGACTCAAACCAATTTAAAGCATTCCCTCTGATCCCATACGCTTGTAGTTTGTTTAAAAGAAGGTCGTGAGAAACACAATCTAACGCCTTACTTAGATCCAAAAACATTCCCACAGGATAGGTACCGTTTTCAACAGAGGTCATGATTCATTAATAAAAGTATTTAAAGCAGTAGAAGTATAAATTTTTTTTCCTAAAACCGTGTTGGCAATTGTTTTCTGGCATTGAACACCTCGCTAATATCACTGTGCGATTATAGTCAAATTGGTAACAGTGGATCTACCAGGCATAAAGGCGCATTGTAAATATTAACGCTAAATAACCGTAGCTACGAGTATCATGGGATTCATTGGCATTGTGTAAGCGCAAGCTTATAAAGTTCCAGGTCCAGCTATTACCGCAAAATAATGAATTTAATATTATAATTTTAATTAATCTATTTCTCTATTAATCCATGATTTGAGTGAATAATATTACGTGGTTTGATAGATAGAATAGAAAAAAAAAATACAACTATTACAAATATTCATTTGCACATCAATTTTACGTTAAACTAAATCTGCTTCGTGCTGATGTATGGATTGACAGCCGGGATTCTATCTAAATTGAATTATTAACGAACCATCAATCATGAAAGCTCTAAAATGGTTATTCGCTGAAATAGCTGTGCAGATACCGCGCTATTAGATACTGATCACAAAAACATTAGTTTTCATTAAGACTATAGTAACTGGAACAGCTGGTCCTTACTTGTACGTCACAATGAATCCTAGAACATACATATTACATTTTTATTTCGAACATTATCATCCCCTAATTTTGTATTTCGTTGTTTTTCCGGTAAATTAAGTCATCAAAATCTCCCTCGTTTAATTGCACCAAACGCTATGAATATAAAGCGGAAGTTAATTCCGTTTCCGTTGGACTGTTAAATAAGTATTTCGAAATCGATTTCCCCTTATATAAATGGCTCTTGTTTACCACCCTTTACACGTTCATTGTCTCATCCGGTCGCAATTAACCGTTCCGTTTTTCTAACCAACTCCTTTCGTGAAATATAAGGCGCACGATTAATCCACAAGGATTGACCCGACGTAATTCGTTTCGTTTTCCGTTTACTCTTCCACCCACAATCGATTCTCAGATTTGAAAAGTACTTTTGATTTCATTAATATCCGCAGAAACGGAAAAAGTGGAATTTGGCAAAAGAAGAGTTTCAGTCGGTTCTTAATAACTTATTCTTATTGTTCGTTGGATTTTCAAATAACAGCAATCTACGAAGGTTATGACATAAATTTACATCGTAGGGTAAAACCACCAATTATTGACATTCGATCTATTATTGGCACTCACTAATTTTTATTTTATTACTAGCAGTTTATCATTTTCATCTTCCATGCGTATGCAAAACGAATTTACCAACATTGTTGTGTCTATAGATACTCATGTTAAAATGTTGTCTTCCGAAATATTTCTACAACTTTATTTCATTCACTAGGATTTCCTACGATAAACCCTTCAAAGTTTTCTTGAATTGGTACGAGTGGAAGAATGGTGAAGGGAGAAAACCGCACACTCACAACTGGTTCACAGATAGGTCAAGAGCGGGTACTAATTCCGGCGTTGGTGTCTATGAGGAGAATTAGGGTTGCAAGGTATGTGAACCTGTGCGTTGGAGAGTCTGCGTCGCCAACTGCGAGGAGCGGCAATTTGCTTTCTCTCTTACAGTCAGGCAGCCTTAAAGGCTCTAGCATCTTATTATATTGCCTCCAAACTAGTATGGGGATTTCTGCAAAACCTAACTGTTCTGGCCAGAAACAAGAAGGTGACTTTGGTGTGGGTGCCAGGACACATGGGTATAGTGGGCAATGAAACGGCAGACCAGCTAGCGACGGAGGGTTCCCAAATGAAATTTACCGGAGCGGAGCAAGATCTAGGTATTACAAAGAGCGCAGTACGTGGTGCAACTAATGAGTGGATTATAAAATAACACCAACTAAATTGGCACCATGTAGCCTCTGTAATGAGGAGGAGGAAACAGCCTCTCATGTCGTCTTCAAATGCGTATCACTAAGTCAACGTAGGGTTCCTATGCATTTGATTTACCAGTGGAGAAAGATTTACCAAATAGGCTTTTAAACCTGATCGAGGGAACTAACCTGTTTGAATAAAATCAAATCAGTGGGCCGCAGTGTTAGAGATAATCAAAGATTGCGCTGCCTTGATAGTAATCAATCAATCACCTCGTGAAAAGACAGTGTCATCTCAACAAGTTTAGAGGAATGCTTAATCCCATTCCCAACACATACCGACTTGATTAAAAATTATAAAAAGAGTCAAATAGTTTATTATTAAATCAAAATTCGAAAATCCCACCACTAAAATTTTGGATTTATAGGCGAGAAGATCTTTAAAAGCATTAAGAGAAATATAAAGTTCAAAAAAAGGACTGAATTCCTAATTGCACGCTGCAGCTTAAACTGAACTCTTGTAAAAAAAAACCGAAGTGATCAACAAATTCACTTATCACCAGAAGATGAAAACTTGTTGAAAAACTGGTTGTTATTAAATGCAAAACAAGACTTTCCTCGTTGACAAAATGTTGCAGTTATCTCTGATTTTTAACGGCTGATAAGAGAATATCCTGTAAAAATAACAAAAAAAAACGAGCAAGAGCTGGTACAAATTGTTTATATATATGTTTCAATTCCTGAAATATTTCCACTTGTAGGTCAATAAAACAACAATTAATTAAATACAAATTTATTCCGGAACATATAATATGTTTTCGTTAATGTAGCTTCTTCAGTGGAAGAGATTGACATTTAATATGTGTCAAAATACTAATAATATAAATGGGTTCGGGAATAAATTGGTATTTAATTAATTGCTGTTTTATTGACCTACAAGTGGAAATATTTCAGGAATTGAAAGATAAGTACATAACGGTTCAAAATAGATATATTAATTATATTAAGCACTAAAATCAAATTTTTTAAGGTCTTATATTCACAAATGGTTTACCTCGAGGAGCGGGGCGGGGGACCTCGAAGCAATGCATATAAGGAATGGATAGCACATTTAGGATAGTTTATCAACAGTTCATCGATAGTTCATCATAGTTCATTGATAATTCATCGAGAGTCAACGTTCTTCTGCGTTGGAATTTCCTCTTCAATTTTGGAGATTTACGCGAAGACCGTTGGATACGAGAAGGATAAACATTTGCTGTTGTATGAAATAAATTTTATGTGAATCTGTATCGTTTCTTTCGGTATAAACCGTGGTAATTTTGAATAGCCAATCTTAGTGTAGTAACCATTTGTAAGTAATGTTCTTTCTTGTATTTTGACGCTTGAGTCAATATACGTATGTAGTTATTTGTTCATATCATTCGGGTTTTGCTTTTGTCTTCTGGTCTCTATTACTACCAGCCGAATCTGAATATAAATACTAAAGCAAAGATAATTGGTCCTGCTCATACGGACTGGAACATGTTGTATTAACAATAATAGGAGATATCTGTTTCTGGCACCGGCACCCTCCATCTGTGGTAATTATCTCCCACCCCCTCAAAATCTGCTGAGCTAGTGTTCATATTTTTAGAGTACCTCTCCATTATCATCGATTAACCGAAAGTATTTATTGGTACAATAAGTGTTTCATTACTTCGACAAATCATCAAACCCCAAATCCCGGTGATTTAAAGTCAATCAAATCATACACTATATAAGGGTAATATACAGTTATCAGTTGCTGCCAAAAATTGAAGTGTTATAAAGTGTTATGAACGTGTTATCAACAGTTAAGGAGTGTTTTCCAAATCAAAATTTTATTTTCCAGCAAGATAACCTCGCTGTTCATATGCCCACATATACAGTAGAGTCTCGATTAACCGTCACCCTTTTAAGCGTCAGTTTCTATTAACCGTCAGGTCTGTAAAAAAATTCAAAAATTAACACTCCAATTCAGTGCAGTAGATATGTTTATAAGTTGTATTATTTGATTTTAAAGAACAACTGCCCCGCTTATAACCAACCGATCAGAGCATTTCAATATTAAATACAAAATTCAAAAGCTTTACTAAATTGTTCCCAAACCAATCTGTGTTATAAATAGTGCGCAGCATTTTATTTTTATCGATCCGGAGACCTATTTCTGTTAACCGTCTATTCTCTCATCCGTCACCCCAGCGCACAGTGGTCAATTTTCCCAAAAACCCGATCGAAACCTAAAATTTTTACTTTTACCTATGATGTTGAATTTCACATATTATATTCACCTATCCTTCGTCCATGTTTCGTATAAAAATTAGGTGGAATCGAACCATACGAATAAGAGATATACACAATTGAAGTATGAAAAATCTGCCCGTTTAAGACGAGCTGTAAAAATCAATGGAAAATGCAATTAATTCCGGCGAAGTGTAGCAAAACTGTAAAAATAAATTACAGAACCAAATACATGATCAAAAAGTACAATCCTTTAGGTATCTTCTGGTACCGCTAAACACGTTAAAATGAAAAAATACATATACTTCCCCACCGAAAACATAATGCATGTAATTTTCGTTAAAAAGTTTGCACTAACGTGAGGATTTGTTTTGGAGGATACGTCAGGACATTTCGAAATTAGGACTTTATTATTACTGGGATATCTGAGAACGTGATTAATATTTACAATCCTGCATATACTTGCCTATTAACCTACAGGACAAAATTCAAGCGCCCGCGGCCGGTTTTAAATGTTAGCGTTCTTAAGTCGCAACGCGGAAACGGGGATACCGGATTATCTGGAGTATGCTGTAATTGTAAGCATACATGAAAAGAATAATAAACTAATATATGGTATTGGCTGAATTCACATCGTAGTAAATCCACACTCTTAATACGTGTTTCGCAGAATTCTAACTCCCATCGATAATCTTTCAGCCAAGCATAATTATTATGTGCCCGGTTATTATGAAATTCTATTTTTCTAATTCTAAGTTGACTTTAGAACCAATTAATAAATGGAGTAGTATTAAATAAATTGGGGAATTATATTGTTACATGAGGTTATAATTATTTTAAAACTGTATGAAAGGCTTACAAGTGCTGATGGTTCTTAAGACTTAAATCGAATTTTAATGACTAGCAAAGGTTTATCGTAATAAAACGAATATTACTATGGTGTTTTCCGGATATAATGTGAATGGTAATTTTGCATAATTACACCTACCAAAATATATATAAACAAGTTTATTTCTTGGGGGTAGTTTAGTTGTACGCTGTGCACTGTTTATGCGACATCAATTTTACTTTCTTGGCGTTGATCTGTTGTTGTTTGTTGTTGTTGTGCAAGTTGTGTTACTGTTTTTTGTTTTGTTTCTTGTTAATTCGCACACTCACAATATACATATAAAAAAGTTGAATTTTTCTCTAGTTTTGTTCCGTTGTTTTGACCACCCTGTACTCGTTAGGAATGTGAAATTTCAGAAATTTATAGATCGTAACATCAATATGATGCTGTGAAAATTTTATTAAAATCGAACGACTACTTTAAAAGGTATAGGTTTCGATCGCGTTTTAGGGAAAATTGACCGCTGTGTAGCGGTCCCAAGGGTGACGGTTATTCGAGACTCTACTGTAGCTATCTAGTGCAAAATAACATTAACATGTTTGATTGGTTATATTGTTAGAAAAAGTATCACAGTCGGTAACTTAGGGTGCAGGACAAAGACGACATATGGGAAGCTATTTAGCAAGCTTGGCAAGAAGTTGATATAGAAGCTGTAAGAAATATAATAATGTCCAGGAGCACAAGAATCCAACATGGTTTAAATGCACGCGGAGATGCTATAAACTCTTTAACACTATTTCTATTTTATTGTCGGTAGCCTGTAATTATCTACTTTGATGGTACAAATTATTTTAAATAGAGTTTGATTATGACTCTATAACACACATTTCAGTTTTTAGCTCATCAAAAACTAATCGAACCTAATTTTATGGGACTTCATTAACACTCCATAACATTTACCTTAATAAAATTGTGGCCCTGATCCTCTACTCAGCGATGGTATTCCTATTATTTGCGCTACGATGGTACATTTTTTTAGGAATATAGTTTTAAATATTATGACATCTTTGTAAACATCATTACTTTTAAATATAACTGCTTCAAACTCAATAATGCTTACTTTATAAAGATATAGAAATTTAAATAGTATAGTGCTATTAAACCGCAAATAATCGCTTCGTTGTTACTTCACAAAATAATTTATAATCAACACTTTCTTGAATCTCATTTTATCAATATCACATGAATCCCTAATTGCACACAAATCCAAAAATAAACCGTGTAATTAACGGTGTGTTTCCTATTGTGTTTCTTGTTTATTTAAATCTGTTACGACCTCCTCTCATCCAGTATTTATGACACTTTTATCTCTCCGCTAAAGCTTTTTAATTATACGTTTTTACATTCGTCCTGCGATGCCGTAATATTTTCCTTTCGAGTTTCTAAAACTGCCAGAGAGGAGCGCACAGCCCACATCCTAAGGAATCCCGATATTCATCACGACGAAAACGTTCTCCGTTTAACTCAATTATCCAGGTATAAATGTATACTCAACGGCGGCTATATTTTCGCTCCGTGTCCGGATATAATTAAGTTTGTGCACGGTAAGTAGATAAAATACAACGAAACTTTGCCTTTAGGTTAATTTAAACTTTGATTATCATATCCACGCTTCGTATATTTTGAAGTTTATACCTACATATAAGAGTAGTAGGATGTCTTGCTGTGCAAGAAGTTTGAAATACTGTTATTGTTTCTGAATATGACATCAGGTCTTACAAATTTTGTCAAAACAATCATCGAGGTAACAGTAACCACAATTGGAAAGCTCAGTAGACCACCGCGTCATGTAGAGATATATAAAATACTAAACGGAGTGTGGCACGCAACTCGGATACATCAAAAGCGACTATCAACAAAAATTACTAGATTGGAAGATCTACACAGCCGACGATACGTGCGAAATTGGCATGACACGTTAAAGAAACTTCAAAGATTTGGATTTGCACTAAATCGAAATTTTATCAGAGTATGGGCGTCGATCCCTCACGACGTCGCAAATTCGTTTCTGAGGAAATTCTAATTCTCACTTAACGCGTTGACAACAGCTAATCATTCCTTCTTCCCATTGCGGCTGTAGATCGTTAATTATGCAACATTTAAAGGAAATAATGGGACAAACAAAATTCTAGATGCAACGACATCTACTTCCCACAGTGTTACTGATTATTGACATCTCTCTCCCTCCTCCCCAGTAATTTATAATTATATTCTATTAACTAAATCATGTACATTACCTATAGCTAATGTTAATGTGATAAATTGCACTCTTTAATGCAAAAAATGTGTTTCGGCAAACGCAATTAAGTTTCGATTGAATAATTGGTAGACATTCACAATTTCCTCATCTAAAAGGCTAACAGCCCTTGACAAACTTTAGATATCTAATACTAATACCATATTCCACATCTTCCAGATATGATACAGTTTGCACTTAAATATATACCGAAGGATTTGGGTGATAAAGATGAATAATAAGAGTTATTCGTCGATCGCCAGAATCCTTCTTATTCTCACCCTAGGTGGCGGTCTGTCAGGGTCGAGAATGGCAAGCTGGCTAATAAGGGGTTGCCTGATCTTTCAACCCTTTGTAGTGTCTTGGTTGCCAGGCCGATTACAAATCGTTAAAGCGATTGGAATCCAAGATCGTCGCGGAGTTGCTGGTTCCTGATAAACCAAGGCGATTCAGTAATGAGTCTTAAGACTTTGTTCTGTAGTGTTTCCAGCTTTTTAAAGTGGGACTTAGCCACACTCGACCATACCAGCGCCCCGTAAGTGATGATCGGTCGTAAAAAAGAGTAATAAATCTTGAGTCTGAGCGAAAGACCGCTTCTTGAGCAAAGCAAGGGATAAACACAAGTTCTGGCCGCGTTGAACTTCGTGATCGTTTTATTGACGTGGAGACGCAATGTAAGACGCGAGTCAAGTCTCATCCCCAGATATAGGACGGAAGGGCTCCAAGGCAGCCTGAAGTTGTCGACAAAAATGTTGTCCGGTGGAGGGTGGCGTCTATTCGTGAAACAAATGGCTACGCATTTAGACTCGTTGATCTTCAGCCTCCACTTGGAAGCCCATGAGAGAACATTGTCCAAATAGTGTTGAAGTCTGTACCGGAGGAGATTCTCGTCGATCGATACCGTGTAAAGGGCGGTGTCGTCAGCATAAATTGCCAGTTGGACAGCCTCTGCCTTGGGGATATCTGACATGTAGATTATGAAGAGGAATGGGCAGGAGTGAGCCCTGCGGGATTCCAGCAGCGATCGGTCATGTAGTGGACAGATATCCTTCGTGTCGGGCAGAAAAGGTTCGGTTCGACAGGTACGAGTAGATTATTCTTATTAAATTAGGAATGATGCCGTTAGAGATAAGTTTATTTACTAGGCCCTTATGCCAGACAGTGTCAAACGCCCTTGCGATGTCTAAAAAGACGGCACCAAGGGTCTCTCTTCTCTCAAGCACGTCGCGTATGGCCTCTGTTAGGCGTAGAAGTTGGAAATCAGTTGAGTGGCCCTCCCGGAATCCAAATTGTTCGTCTTGGATTATTTTGTTCACAAATAACTTCTCCTTCAATCTTGCTGGAACGATTGCTTCTACCACTTTTGCCAGGCTGAATATGAGCGAAATGGGACGGTAGCTCTGGGGAAATAATTGGTCTTTAGCCGGCTTTAGGATCGACACCACAATGCTGTGCTTCCATACCACAGGGAAGTGACTCAGTTTGAGGACGGAGTTTACGATAGAGACGAGATCCAGTAAGATGTTAGAAGGTAATTTCTTCAACGCCGAATTGGTAATTTGGTCGTTGCCAGGTGCTTTGCCCGGATTTAGAGACTTAATGACACCGTTAATCTGGTCGATGTTAGTAGATGGCAAGTCCTCTCCATCCAGTTCAGAGAGAGTTTCGATGGATGTTTCGACCTAGTCCTCGAGTTCCTCGTCAGAGTCGTCTTCGGCGGTGGATTCATGGATCAACTGAAGGTGTTCAGCAAGAATTTCTGATTTTTCGTTTGAGTCATATGTGATGCCGTTAGGGCATTGCATGGGTTTAATTTCCTCGTTCTTATGTCTATTTATTTTTAGAGTTTTGGACATTCTCCACAGCGAGCCATCCTCAGGCGTGATCGTCGAAACTTTTTCCCACCACTTGCGTTCGTTGTGATCTCTAACTTCGTCCTTCAGTTTTCTCGATAGGGCGTTAGCAACGGCAATATCAGCCGGATGGGCTTTGGTTCGGTTGATGTGCTCAATGACGTTCCGTTTGCTGTCAAAAGTCACGCCCAGATCTTTAATCCCGGAACAACGGTCCAATGTTTGACCGTTAATTGCGTAATAAAACATATACATCTCTTGCTTGCGACTAAACGTTACTACTTTGCATTTGCCAATGTTCAAGGTTAAGCAGTTGTTTCTACACCATTCTTCGATGCTAGAAAGGTCTTTCTGTAGCGTGTAATACAGGCATCCACGTTTTTATCATCAGCAAATAGTAGCTGCTCACAAGAAACAACGTTAATAAAAATCAAAATCAGTCAAGAGCCAAGATTCGAACCCTGCGGGACGCCAGATGTTGGACTAAATTCGGAGATTTTAATATTACGATACATATTGTCTCCTTCCAAATAGGTAAGATGAAAAAGCTTCATCAGTCCTATACATTGTAATTTGTCCATAAGAATGTGGTTGTCAATTTGATCGAAAGCTTTTTGGAAGTTAGTGTTACCACGTCTATTTGACCACGTTTATCTAAACACTCTGAGATATACTGTGTAATGCGCGCCAGATTGGTGCTAGTAGATCGATTACGGATAAAACCATGCTGTGACGTTGTTATTAAGCTCTTGACCGAAAAATAGATTTGCTCATACAGAAGTGATTTGAAAATCTTAGCAAAATTGCATAATATGGAAATAGGTCTGTAGTTTTTAACATCAGATGGATCACCCTTTTTAAAAATCGGACAAATGCGAGAAACTTTCCAGATTGCGGGAAATTGCTTCAAAATTAAATTATAAACAAAACACCACTGCAAGCAAGGGGGCAGTACCGTGAACTAGGAAAGTAGGAATTTTATCTGCTCCACTTAGAAAGTTATTCTGAATTTTCTTTAATTTCTGTAAAACAGTGTCTTCAGTGAAGAGCGTAACACCTATAGCTGAACAAGACTCTTACTTCTATAGAATTTTCACCGTAACTATCATCAGACTCAATGTACATATTATTAAAATAATGGAACTAGATCTAGTAGATGATTATTACTATTGGTTATGTAATTTTTTTGTATTTAAAAGAATTGGAAGGAATGAATGACAAACTGTGAGGACAATATAGTTTTAAGAGACAGCTATTGGTACCGTCAGCAGCAGACGCATCGCATTCTTGTCTCCAAGATTTTATCCTCATATTCATCAACAATAAAATGATAATTTAGTATATTAAGGTTATTTTGACTGAGATGAAACAGAATGCTTGAGGAAACCTTGAGGAAAATGTCCAAGTCTTTTATACTCTCTTTCTAATTTTTATCGGCGCAGTTATAGCAACTTTATAAACTGTTCTTGAAAGATACATAAAAAGATAACTAGAAACTCTACTCCTACCGTCTACAGAGCCTATATTTTGGATTCTCATTAATCTGAATAATCCATATATTTTTACAAAAACTAATATAACCAAAGACTAAAAGCAATTCCCCAAAACCTAAGAAATCAGCAAATATAGTGGGAACAACTGAATGAAATTTTGTAGAAAAGCGAAAGGTAAAAAAAACAAAGTAGAAAATAAAACTGGAAATGTTGGCTAACTAAGAATGTAGTCGTGAGTGTTATTGAGAAAAACTAGGCAAAGAACCGAGCGAATTCTGGTATAAACTTCCACGCCCGTCTTCATCGGTGGACCAACAGAAACGATATCCGAAGAAGGGAACACAAGAAAAAAAAAAGAACGACGCGTAAGCAGGTAGACAAATATTCCGAACGAAATCCTCCAGTATAATCAAGTGAATCCCCACGCGGGTCAACGAAGCAAACAAACGAACTCCGTGTGGGTAAACAATTGACGTTCGGACGTCGGGATTCGATTTTCTACCGTCACTGGCATCAGCTGAAACCGCACATTCGAACCATTACGTGCGACGAGGACGACTACAACGAGCTTGATTTGCTTTTTGTTTCAAACGCGGGGGGTGAGATAATTTTTTTCGCCGAATTAAATTTTTACTCTAGGGAACAACGTGATTTTTATTTAACGCTAGCGAAATTTAAATTCCGTTTTTGAAGTAGATTCGGGTTTATATTTTTCGATTAGGAAGGGAGGCTAAAAATTAAAGCACATGTGCTTTAATTTTTAGTGCGGATGATATTTGCTTCGTTACGTAGAAGAACGTGGTATTCGAAAATGACGATTAAAGTTTTTGTTTTTGCTATAGGTACTAATTAACAAACATTTCGAAAATTTATATTTTCTTCTGATAAATTCATTTTAACCTTGAATACTTGATTTATTTAAATAAACCTCAACCAACACTGAACCTTTTACAATCTGGTAATCTCGTTTGCATTTCATTGATTTATTAAATAAAACATTGACCGCTTGTTCAAAGGAATTTTTCCACAGATTCAACCCGCAGAGAGAATGAGCATATTTTTCTGAAGGAGTGCCAACCACTAAGGCTCAGCATTATGTAATTGGAAATCATAAGAACCCTATTAGCTCAACAATTGAGCATTTGTTTTCACAGCACGAACATGGCCTATACTAAAAGCCTTAAAATTGTTGGTTGGAAAACCACTAGATGAAAATGTAGGATTAATATCGTACTCATGGTTCATTCATGAACATATTAAACACCAATGGTTTTCAGATTTTAGCCTCGATTCCACATGCATAGCAATCCTAATCAATTACGACCTGGTCGCAAAGTACATATATGTTTAGATAAATCCTTCAGAAATAAACAGAATATCAGTGGCCCCAACACCCATCTCCACATCACACCTATTCGTTCGATACTTAATAGACTATGTTCTGTTCATCACGCAGAAAAAGTTGAAAAAACTTCTCCTGGAATCCATCTGTTGAAGCTTCATCATTATCATTGTAGCCATTGTACTCACTGTACCACATACTTCATTTCGATCAAAAAATTAAGCTGCCACAAAACTTCCATCATATAGATTAGTGTGCATGTGATAGAAAAAGCCAAATATCAATAAATCATCTAGTCTACAATTTAATTAAAATTTTCGGTCCCTTTTTAATATTTTTTAATGTGGGTGGTGAGTGCCATACATGAAAAGTTGCAGTGACTCCGTAAGCCGTATTACTTGACTGGCTATCGCTGCAACCCTCGCGATGTAGTTTTGTGTGTGTAAACTGTGTTCAAATAGCTTTGTGACAGCATCTTATAATGCTGCGCTGTTAATCACATTGCTACCAACAGCGAATGGTAAGTTAATCCGGATTTCAACCGTCCCTCCAGAGAATTGAAACCCGGCTCCTATCGTCCCCCGTTTCCCGTTTTCCCCCGTTTTCTACAAAATGATAACGATATAATTATTTATCTCCTAATACTCCACAAAAATATTCTATAGAAAATACGCCAATAGTTAATAAAATCATCAAATATCCAAAATACACTATTTAATCTATTATTAAAAATCGATAATGTGAAACACATGTTCAACTCATTCGGCAAAATATTAAACAACTTACATCCCCTAAGCATCAAAGCTTACTGAAAAATAGTCGTCCTATGGAAAGAATTTTCAAGATATTTGCATCGTTGTTGATGCAATTTGGAAAGACACTAATAAAATCAAGGAACAATGTTGGACCTAATATGGAACCCTACGGAATACCCAGACGTATGTGAATCTCACAGGACGTAATCCCGTTTATTAAATATTGGAAAGGTGATGCAGGTTTTTAAACAATCAGGAAAATTTCTAGTAACAATAGAGGTTATCGTTTTGGGATTCAAGATTATTTATAGGCAAAATCAACACAATTAATTGTTCTTAACTTTTCCATTTTAATCGCAGCAACTCACCCAAAAAGGCGCTGGCAATATAGCACTTCCATGTAGTTCATTTCTCCTAGGTGCACTTTAATTTTTCGTTTTAACGTTGGCTCCATTTACCTTATTTTCATAAAATCGTTTCTTGGCTACTTAGGTAGGCTTAGATCGAAGTTCTATAACCGGTCTTCAGCTCATCGTCCTGAGTATGTTTGGTCAACCAAAATATGTTTTGTTAATCTTCGCTCATGGTGGTAATGACAGGTTTTACCAAGATTTTCTATATTGCGCATATTGGTCGTATTATGAATACCAGAATTCCAAGTATGTATTTGAGGTTTGCCTCTCTCTTAGCACAATAAGTTTTCCAATGCGTTATGTTTGTTTCCTCCTCTACAGGTGGGAAAATCCCTAAAAGCAACTCATCCTATTAACCTATTGTGCCAGGATAAAATCTTAGCATTGTCAATTAGATTGTTCACAGAGAAGAAAATTCATATTCTAATGCAAAGTTAAATTTGTCACTTAAACCTAATCTAACCTTCAAATTTATAACAATATTATATGTGATATTGGTGTACCTGACTGTGTATATCTAAATTTTTCAATATTTAAGCATCGTATAATGTCTTTAATCATTAATAATGAGCCTATCGTTATATAATTTAATTTTATAATTTGCCGCTTGGTGCAAACAAGCAAACAATCTCCAAGTATTACGAATTAATGAAGTGAGATTCATTTATTGAAGAATTATTAAATCCACTATCCACTTTCCCCAAATTAATCTACTCTTGAAAATTTTCTCATTAGTCTCAGGTTTATAATCGTTTTCTGGTAATATCAGCAGTAATTATTAGTAAGCTCTTGTAAGAAGCGTTTCTCGTCTGTAATTTTGTTCCTTTATCACTCACGCTTTCTTGCCACAATTGCATCGTAGTTTAGTGGTATTCTAGTTTGTAATTATTTAATTACTTTTTGCGCTAAATAGGTGCATTCATTTAATTATTTCTCTTATTCCTCCAAAAAAAAACAGTCTATGAAAGTATATAATAGAGTTCTTTAAAACTAGAGATGTTCAAGGAACTGTTTTGGTACGTATTACATTTACATACATATGTACTTACGATATGTATATATACATATACCGGCCCAGAAACAGAAATACAACAAGGAACTTCAATCATTAACGAATACCCTGATGTTTTACCTCTGCGATAGATTTTTTGGTTCTAGAGAATTAATGGAAACTAATATTTCCTGCAGTACGAACTTAGTTTAAAACCAGAGAAAGATTCCCAAAACATTGGCAGAAATTGAAACTATATTCTTAATAGATGATATTAAAACAGCAGTTATCAACTGATAAGATACAAAAAAAAGTTCTGATCATAAATAATAATTATCAATTCTAATAATATTTTCAACGAAAACCGGTGAAAAAATTGCTCTTACTTGCCCAAAGCGATTTCCTTTCATAATCAATATGTTGAGTTATTTTCGATTCTCACTATGGGAATCTCGCTTATTACACATATTATTGTACGCTAGGTACAATTGTGAATTGCACACAGACACATTATATATAAAAATCAAACATACACTAAATAAAAGCGTGAACTGTTAGCTACTTTTCAGCATAATCGCCGCCAATGTTACGGCACTTACCTTAGCGAGGCACAATCTTCTGTATACCCTCTTCGTAAAAGGTGCGATCCAACTCTAAAATACTGCCGTACTTCATCTCAAGTTCGTTGTCGTCTTCAAACCTTTTACCCAACAAATGAGCTTTCAATTGCCGAAACAAATGAAAATCAGAAGGAGCCAAGTCGGATGGACAATAACTTCCCAATTGAATAGCTTGGTGTAGTTTTTTGAGAGTTTAACAATAAATATCGCTTTTGGTTGTCGTTTTCGGTGGTAAAAACTCTATGAGCAAAACTCCTTGCATATACCAGAACACAGTCGCCATTGTCTTTTTAGCAGACTGCTGAACTTTGAATTTTTTCGGTGTTGGTGAACTCGGATGTTTCCCCGTCATCATAGCGCGTTAAAGATCCTAGTGCCGCCGTCATTCCTTGCATTTTGTATTGGTCTGTCAACAGTTCTGGTACCCATCTCGAGGACCCTTTTCGATAGCCTAATTGATATACGATTTCATGAAGAGAGCTTTTAGGAATGCCGGTCAGTAGAGCAATTTCCCGTATTTCCGTTTTCGTTTAGTGATGGTTTTCTTCGCACACCTTCGGGATCATCGTTCAAAGCTGTGCGTCGACTTTTGAACTGTTTACACCAAACACTAATTCGTTTTCAACTCATAACGCCTTCTCCGTAAGTCTTCAGTATTTTTTTATGAATGTCGGTAGGTGCTTCATTATTTGCATGTAAAAAACGAATGACCGCTCGCACTTCAAACTTTTGGAGTATGTTTCGTTCGGAACTGAAATTGTGGGGCTGTTCCTGCACACCTTGTACTGAACCTAAGGCAATGGCAATAGCTACATATCCAGTATATTTGCGCATCTAAAATGCGTGCAAGTTTCAACCTAATCGGAGGGACGTGACGCGCAAACGTACCTTTGGAACCGGACATCCCTCGTATTAGAGATAGAAAGGAGGTTTAGATTTGACAAAATTTCTAAACTCCGTAGTTGTTAACAAACTGAAGAAAGAATGGACTTACAACAAATGATATTTGAGATTTTTTGAAAAAACAAAAAAAGTTAACGGCGTCGAAACCCAATACGGCTCCTATAGGCAATAAAAAGGTTGGCGATGGACAGAAAGAACCGAAACGTTATAGAAAAATTCCAAGTACGCTATTAGGTAGAAGATAAAAAATGGCATTGAGAACATGTTCTTAATTTCTCTCTCCAAAGCCAAGTAAAAGTCCTAGGGGTAAAAGTTAAAAAAAATCAACCTTTTTCCGTTTTTTCAAAAAGTCTCGAATGTCATTTGTCGTAAGTCTATTTTTTCTTCAGTTTATTAACAACCATGGAATTTAGAAACTTTACCAAATTTAAACCTGCCCTCTATTTTCAATAATAAACGAAATGCCCATGGTGAGAGTTAAAAATGAATCAGCCTGTATATCATCCATTTGACAGACAGGAAAATCAACATAAGGTGATGGAAGAAAACGGTAATTTACAGGTTGACAATGATTGCCGCTGTAAAAAGATAAATACTATTGACTTGCTATTTAACTCACAATTAACAAAAGAAATGGTGGTTACTGTAAGAAAATTAGAAAACCAACCGTCCTTAGGTAACCCTTAAAAAAATATCGAAAACATCTAATTACATGACCTAGGTGGCTATTTACCAGTACTACGAAATAAAAGACGCTGCGAAGGTTTTGCAAACAGAGAAACCAAAAGTGGGAAAGACAGTATTGTCAACTATGCCAAATAGCCCGTTGTATATTTCGCTTTTCAAAGTATCACTTTTATCGCTAGATTTTTTTTTTTGATGAAATGACTCTTTCACCATCTTGTGTTCTTATTTATTATATGCCATTATAATAAAAACAACCGAGAAAAATACCACAGGGATCTTGATACCTCAGTGCTGTAAAAACATTTCAACATATGGTCAGCTCTTTATACAAAACATTCTGCGCAAAAGTGAACGCCAAAGGGTAATTATTATTACTGATGTTCTATTTCTTATATCTTATTTGTAAATTCAAACAAATAATACCCTTCAGTTAGAATTATTACATATGTCCAATTAATTCTTGTTGCTGTATACACGTTTATTTAAAGAATGCCCTGTCGTAAGCACTACATATATCTATATAAAAATCTGGTCTGAAATAACCGTTCATTTACCGTAACCATATTTACTTGGCACACATTAATTACATCCCGGTGTAGGTAATGCTTTACAATTACGCAGAAAATAAATATCAATAATCCCTTGACCTTATTTTCACTGTACCTTTTTTTATCAGGAAAAATCTAAACCGTTAGCAATTTTGTAACCAGCGACGCGGTGACTAATCCGGCAAATTGTTTTCAGCGTTGATTCGTAAAATGCGCTTTTTTTATCGTCAGTTAGTTGTCGCCTAAATTATTAACGTGTTCGTTAAAACTGGAAAGCTTTTTTCGATTGTCAATTCAATACGTCGGCAGACGAAATAATCGTCGCGTGGTTTGGAAAATATGCGTGCTCTGACCAATTCATAAAATTAAATGGCTAGTGGGTAGTAATTACTGTCACAATTCCGATAACGACATTGTTTCTCTCTTACAGATTAGTGATTATGTACGTATAAACCACCTGTGTATTTTTGGTCTGAATATTTTATGTGTATAGGTGGATCATTTTTTGAAACAATGGGAGAATGGTAGTAGTAATAATAGTAATAAAACTGGTAGTGAAAATAATAATTTTCTCTCCTGTAAGCCTAATCGTATGATGAACACATAAAAAAACTTAATAAGCTGCGTAATATTAATAAATAACATAAATAAACATCCTCTAAATATCAGAAATAACTCTGACTATTTCCTCAAGGCTATAATCAATCACTATCATTGATGACACTTTGCAATAGTTGGCTGCCAAGCTAATATTGGTATGGACGTATTGACATTCATTATTTTCATTATTCATGAGTAACTAGAATATACTGAAGTGCACTAAAGTGTTAGAAACCGCCTAAAACTATACCCTCCAGAGGCATTTGATCTCGTCCTTCCGCTTCGGAATCCTTGTTAATTTATATAACAAGATATTCACTTTTATTTTCCACCAGGAGGCAAGTCTAACTCTGTAGAAGTCCATTCGAGTATTAATTATTGATGCATCACGTACTACCAAGTTTGTCTAGAAGAAGTTTAGATACTGCGCTAGACATACTACTATGTGTGCAAGTTAATAATTCGCTTCGACCCTGCGGCATGTCGATTACCAGATATTTCGACCAACTTCCCTTGTAACAACTTTACGTGTTGGCCCGATTAAGACGGTGCATTTCACAATAGTGCACAACTCCATCTTCGTTCAGATTCGTAATCTACTCAGCACTTCGAGAATTACTAGGTACGATACGGTTTTCTGAGATAACAAGTTTCATACGTGTTCAGTACCGCACAAAGTCTTGCAGGTAAATGCAAGGTGAAACGTTACTTTCGCACGTGTACTAGCTCTAAGCTACTGTTAGGAGATGTTGATAATGAATGCTATATAATATATGTAATTATTTCATAAGAGCCTTTATGATAAAATTAAGTCTTTAGTGAAGTTATTTTGTATAAGCTAAGTTTATGAAATTGTTAAGCTAACCATAATATTAAACTAGTAACAAGACCTGAAGCAATTTTAGAAAATACGTTTTAACGACATTTGAAATATAAACGCAACATTGTATGTACAGGGCCCCATTTCGTTTGTAACCTTATTGTTTTTGAATCAATATCATCGTGACCAACTTTTTTAGTGACCCCATACCTTAACCTTCCTATTATCCCGAAGTAGACATCACACATTTGGTAAATGGGTCAGAACGACCCATACTAATAATAAGATGTTTTACTGTCTTTATTAACTGCGAATGTAAGTTTTATTACTATAAATTAATTTATTACATTTATACTATATTGATTACCGATTAAAAGGACACAGGAAAATAGACAAAAATATGTTTTATTTATTTCAAAAATACAAAGAAAACTAAACTTTGAAATACTTGATCCAGCAACTGTATCAAGTTTCTCTTTTACCCTGAGTCGTATGTTCTTAGTACTTCTTTCTTGATGAAGTGCCTCTGTTAACTCATATCCTAATTCCTTCAAAAATAAACGCCTTATGTGCAACTTCCTGGAATTATAAATTAGATGCACCAGGCTATACAACACATAGATACGCATTTATACCGGTTAAATCTAGCATGCCATAAAATAGTCATACTGGCCACCTCTTGGTTCCTCTTTTGCAAGTACTGTATCAAAACAACTGAAACTTGTTTACACAGTTCAGAAAATGTTTGGTAATCACCACAACTCAAATTCATTTTGGAATTTTTAAAAAATTAAGAAAATTTCCAACTTTTAGTTAAATTTTTTGTATTGATAAAAATTTACTTTAAATTTTTTTTTGTTATTTTAATTAAAATAAATAATGTTTTAATTTTTAACTTAACATTCTTTTATAAAAAAAAATTTTTACTTAAAAAAATTAATAATTATTTTTGGACTTACTAAATTCTAATTTTCATAAAGAAAATATTATTCTTAAATTTTTTTTTAGAACTTAAAACTAATTAAAATTAAATTACCTTATCTTACTTGTGTGAATGTGTGTGTGTGTATGATTTCGAAAACTTTCTGTCTTCGCGCGCCTGGACGGACGGTGGATGGACGACGTCCTCTTCGTAGGGGCAATTAAAATTCGATGAAAATTTTGATATTTCGCAGTACTTTTATTCGAAGATAATAATATTGTTTGGGCCCAACGGTGCACCGTGGCTATTTAATAAATTTTACGTAGAAAATAAACGTTCTGTACGACGATCAATGCAAAAAGAGGCTGTTGTTGCTATCGCATGGCTTTTGTAGATCAATACATTCCCATAGTCTTATGTCAATAACGGTCGTTTATAGAATAATTTCTACAAGTCCGGTCAAAAATCGTGTTATACAGGGTCACCGTAAAGTTGTGGATTTTAATTACTACCTACTCTTTCTTCTTAAAATGCCCCTAACTGGCTAGTTTTTCTTCTTGTGTGTGTACAATTTAATGGTGTGATTTTGTTACAATATTTGTGTGTATTTGTGTACAAAATGAATGATATAGATTATTGTGGTGCATTTAACATCTTTCTGTCCTTGTCGTTGGCTGGACTTATTAATTATTAATTTATTATTTATTTATTATTATTATACTTTATAAAATAGAATTAAAGTGAATAAGAAAAATACACAGATCAGATAGTTGGTTGTAATTTCTTAAATATAAACTTAATTTAGTACTTTTTTTATTTTTCTGGATTACCTACAGCTGGATGATCATCTGTCAAGTGAAAAATGGAGTTATAATGTTTAATAACATTACAATATATTGAAATATATATACTTTAAAGCCTTAATGTATCACTTATAACCCTCTCGCATTTGCACAATAATTACTACACATATTTAAAATTAATTATTATTATTAATAATTAAATTAATGTTTATTCAATAAGTCAATAAATATTTCCTGATATATATATATACAATACCTATATAGTGACATTATATAAAGTAATTCGCTATAGTACGTGAAAAAGGGACGAAGTCAAATATAATACAGTAAAACTTCGATCAACCGGCACTCGATTCATCGTCACCTTCTGTTAACCGTCACTATACTTGCTGCCGTGCGAATTAATTTTTAGGAAACTTGTTTCTAGGGCGCAGGCGCCGTTTTGATTACACACGCATTTATGCAAATGTAATTCGTTAATACATATGTATATGTAATGTTATTTAAGAAATATGTACATTACATTAAAATACGTATACGTACATACATATATTTAAGTAAAAATATTATATGTACTAGTTGTGGTTAAAAGAAAGAAATATAAGTAAATACATAAAATTTTGTTTCTATTATCCGTCTTTTTCTCATATCCGTCACCTTCTGGTCCCGACCACTGACGGTTGATCGAAGTTTTACTGTACTAGCAAAAAACAATAGAAGCAATTTAATCTGAAAAAAACATATTTTCTATCTATTGTGTTTTGAATGCTGTAGTTAAACCTAGAATAGCAATAAACGTTAAAGGTATACTACAAATAAGTATATATTTTAAAATAACAGAAATTTTACAAAAATAACAATTAACAATAAAGGTTAACTAATAAAATAAAATTCTACTAACATTGCAGGAAAATGTTGAAGATTATAATGCGATAAGACATTAATACTTCGAAAGGATCATCATTTTCTGTAGCCATATCTATAATCATGTCTAATCACCCTATACTCTGTTTTTTTAATACGAGGGACAAAACGCTTCAGCCCGCATCACATTAGGTAAATTTAATAACTGAAAATTTTGGCGGTAAATTTAAATGATAGATACGAAATGAAATACATATACATAAGTATAGTATGTTATGTTATGTTTATTAATATTAAAGTAACAAAATACAATAATAGTATAGACCATATGCTTTTATGTTTATGGTATTTTTTCTTTCTTCCTGCTATGGTACGATGCATTATTCATTACAATGATACTATTATCAGGCAATTTTTGTAATATTAATAATATTGTTGAACCATCTCTCAAAAACATCTGCATCCATTTCATCGTGGTAATCAGCTGTTTTTCTTCCCTCAAATACCAACAAGCCATCGTCAACACAACCATTTTTAAACCAATATGTAAAATAATTACCACCATCTATAAATGGTAGTTTGCGTGTTGTAAGATTAACATCTACTCACACTTTTGTTTTTGTGTGTCCTTCATTAAGCCAAGTTTTATCTAAGTAATATATTGGACATTGGTCAGTTCTATATATTTTTTAATCGAAGATAAATATCTTCGTCACCATAAAACAATGTATTCACGTTTAAGTAGCATACTTTTGCGATTACATCTTAAAAACCTATAAATAAATAAGTAGTATATAAAACATTTAAATAATTTAATACCAAAACTTACTTAAAATTAATCATTCTCATTAATTTAGATAAAGTAGAACGAGTTATTTGAGATATATTTTCATCTTCCTTTAATTTCTTGTTTAGTGTAGGAAGTTCTCCGTCACAAAAAAAACTGTACTCCTCGTCTTATCAAGTATTTAAGAATATCGTCAAATGTAAATAGCACTGATTTTCTCGTTAATCGTTTTGATGGTGGTGAAATTAGCCCTTTGGTTTTATATTCATGAATTATTCGATAAACACTTGTTCTTGAAACACCTATTCTTATTATGGAATATAAATACATACAAGTTCATATACACATATTTAAGTATACTGCATAAAGTCTTTGATATTTGCAGTGCTATATATCTGTGTCCTCTTGTTTCTAGCATAACCACCAATAATTTTCTTATACTTCTTTAATATAGCTTGCTTTTCCTGTACCGACAAATGTCCACGTCCCAAGGTAGCACTCTTTTTGGAGGCAATGTTGATAATCCAGTGGAGTTATAGATACTTAGTATTTGGTATTTTTGTCATTCCGAAAATTCTGTTGATGACGTGCACCGCAACTTACGATGAAAATACTATATTTTGGACCTACTTCCATACCAAATTTCATTGCGTTAGAATCACATGTTTCGATTATACAGGGTGTGCTCGTCACATATTTCGAACAGTGTATTATACAAGCGATATCTAACGAACAATATTAAGAAATATTTAAACAACTAAAATAATGCAGGGACATATCTCAAAAGCAACATACATATACTTATAACAATCACACAATGTCAGTTTCATGCATAAATCTGGGATTGTAACCCAAATATACTGCGATGGCTGTATACAAGTATAGTAAGACCTATGGTAACATACGGGGCAATAACCTGATTCCAAAAGGTCACACACGTCACAACCAAGAATATCCTTGGCAAGCTGCAAAGGTTAGCATGTGTATGCATTACCGGAGCAATGGGAACCTGCCCAACCGCTGCCCTAGAGGTCATCCTAGACCTCACACCTCTACATCTAATAGTGGAGGTAGTGGCCCGTGCGGCAATGTACCGACTAGCCAGGGCAAGGAGGGAGGGGGCGAGACGCTATGCCAAGGAGCTTTGTCATCCACGGCGGGACTCTGCCCACTTTCGGATCTGCTGAAATGGTTAGGAAATACAGCGTCGAAAAGAACTTTTCAACGAAGTTGAGTAACAAGAGAGAGTGGGAAGGAGAATCCTCCACCTACTCTCTAAAAGCAAACATCATCAAATGGTATACGGATGGGTCCAAAACTGAAAAAGGAACAGATGTAGGGGTATTCGGACCAGGAACCAAATACTCAGAGCCGATGGGAATATACCTCAGTGTCTTCCAGGCAGAGATTAATGCGATTGGAAGATGTGCTCAGGTGAATCTTGACATGAACTATCGGAAGGAGAACATTGCAATCTTCTCCGACAGTCAGGCAGCCTTACTGGCGCTGAGTTCTAACACCATCAGCTCCAAGTTAGTTTGGGAATGCCGGGATAAACTAAACAACCTGGGCAGGGAAAGCAAAGTTGCATTATGCTGGATACCAGGACACACTTGAATCAGTGGCAATGAGAAAGCTAATCTATTAGCAAAGGAGGTCGCCACAACTTCGTTTGTGGGACCGGAACCATTCTGTGGAATAGGGATGAGCACATATAAGAAAGAACTTAAAGACAGGGAAGAGGACGTCAGAGCTTCCCTCTGGCACAATCTTCCTGGTCTGAGACATTCCAAGGTATTCCTTGGAAATTTCAACAAGCAGAAAGCAAAAACCATGCTAGAACTAAACAGGAACAGATTACGCATTCTCACAGGTTTCCTTACAGGGCATTGTCACCTCGGGGAGCACATGAAGAGAATAGGTCTGAAACAGAATAGCGACTGCAGGTTCTGCGGGGCGGAAGATGAAAGTGCGGAACACCTGATATCCAACTGCACAGCAATTGAAGAAATTCGCGCCAACTATCATGGCAAAGGCGTTATAGACGAGGAAGAAATACCCTCTCTGAAACCAGCACATCTGTTACAGTTTATTAAAGCTCTCAGGCTGGATGGGGAGCTGTGACTGCGGGCAAAACCCGGCAGCTTACACCTCATGTAAGGGGGCACAATAGACCCACGGCCGCGGTGCAATAACACCCTTATATCTAAATCTAAATCTAAATCTAATGCATAAATCGCATCGATTTAGCTGAATTATCTGACGCAGCTTTCTCTTGTTTCTAAGAATTATGAATGAAACAAGTCTAGCTTCCCCATTCACTGTGTCTCTCTCTCTCTCTCCCACTCTCTCTAGTGTGTTTCTCGACTCGCTATGGTGCGCTATATGCATTTCGCTAGGAGCCTTTTTTAATTAATTACTTCTTCTATTATTTAAAGACATTACATTATTACACTGCGAACGAGCTAACAACCTGTAAAGCATTTTTCAGTTTAATTTTAACGGAACTCTGAAAAATTAATTTCGTTCGTAATACGAAGAGTACAATTAAACTGCGAACGTATCCTACATCAGCTCTCTTTAATTTGTAGCGTACGACTGCGTGAAAAGGATTATTATTAATCTCGGCCAGACCGTAATTGCATGGGAAATCAGACATTATGCAAATTGCTACTGCATCGAAATTAATTACACGGCAACACCGGCACAATACAACACACAGCACATAGCAATGGTAGAAATTAAATTTATATTTACAACGGACCGGTTATCGCTTTTGTATTCCGAAAATGGGACCAAGGGTATACGCAAAATACGCATAATTCGTGCTCATCAGGGCGAATTCAGCGTTGTTATTAAAGGTCCCTAGTCACTAGCACGAAAATCATACGATTACCGTGTTTCAAGTAAAATCGATATCTTCAGCCGCCTTTTTTTCACATACGTACATATGTATTGGTGAAAATCGTGACAATTAGGTCTCTATAATTTGTCACGAAACAAAACACAGAGAATACGAAAATAATGTTGAAATGTTTGAAATATAAGCTTAGATGACAAAGGTGTTGACTACCTAAAATTATGATTACCATCACTGTTATCACTCCTACAGGAAAATTGGATAAATAAATAAAATAAATACAAAATATTCGATCGATAACAGCAAACAAAAACAGCCAACGAGTGTACACAAAAAATGTTATTTAAGTTGACCAACGAAGCAGAAAAATCGCTTACATTGGATACAAATTTAAACCCCTAAAAAACGAACCAAAAGCAGTAAAACGCAACGAAAAACGGAGCAAGCGATACCGCTTCAATTCCTGTGTTGTATTGTGCCGGGAGCTTATTAAGCAATCGCCGTCCACACAGTGTTTACCTAGAGACAGGACGAATTTTTTGTGTACTATATTGTATATTGTGCCTATCAAGCGGTAAGGTACCGAGTAGACCGAAATAAACGCTAGGTATTAGCGAAATAACCGTTTTATTCGGTTGGATGCCGATAATCCGCATTGTCTTCGATTTCATACAATTTCCGTTTTTTTTTGAAGCGTGCAGGCTTACCAAAACCGTCCTGATCCGTTTGCGTTAGTATTCACAGCCCTTTCTAATATTCGGGGTTGAATGGATTTCGTTTGTACCGCAATTTTGCTTACTGTTGGTTTTGAAATGTAAAAATTATAGACACAAGATTTCACAAACAGTCGAATATCGGTGTAAGGCCGACATAGAATCCAATGATTTTGTATCTGCTACACGCATAAACATCGTGATATTAATTGGCGGGTTGGGTTTCTAATTTTTCGTCTTAATAGCTACAGTATAGGAAACTTAGTATAGGAAAAAATATAAGATAAACGAAGTTACATATTTGGTAGCGCCGGTTCTCACATCAAAGATAGTTTGATATGACAATTATTGCTCCAAAATTCATCTGAATTCTGAATAAATTTAGTCCCAAGATAATTTCAACAATTTATATCTCACACTATAGGTCGACCAGAATCCCGTGGCAGTTGCGCTAAGTCAGAGAGGTTTGGTAAAAGTATGACTACTGTGATTAGCCCGTTGATGTAAGAGGCGGATCTAATGGTTCATGTGTTGGGGGTATATAAGCCAAGAGCGCTCATTCACGCTTGTTATATTGTTACATTCGCAATAGATCACTGCCACGGCATTCTGGTAGACCTGTAGTCCTTTACCATCATAAATGGTCGCATGTTACTTTCGTGAACGAGTCTACGTGTCGTTAGTTGAACGCAAGCGTTTATTGATACTCATTGATAGGAGAAAGAGCAAGGGCCAATGAACACAAATCACAAACTAGAAAAGAAAAACATCCAATTCAGGATGGGTCTCACAAATAAAACTTAAATAAAACGTAACCTCTTAAAAATTTCACGTGGCCTTAAAAATATTTCTACATGTGGCGTTACAAGTGCAGGGATATTTTTTTGAAACTGAAATTTCAATCGATTTTGTTCTCCGGACATTGTTTTTTTAGCTTCATTCGTATTTGAGTATATAATTATCTCTCATTATCCTTTTGCGTCGTTGAACGGTTCGTACCTTGTCATGCTAATTCAACTGCATGTTTTCGAATTCGTATTTGTTATGTGGTAAATCATTCCTCGTTTTAACTTGGTTTGCGAGTATCTCGATTTCTTGAGTTCATTTAGTGTATTTTCGCGTTTGTTAAGGGTGTTTTGTGAGCGTTTGTTTTTAAGGTGCATTATAGCGACGCTTAGCTCTTTTTTACGATTTGGACACTTGAGTGTAGACTAAATTAGTAGTGGGTTGTGTAATACTGTCTTCTTTTAGTCCCAATTGCTCTCCAGACTTCTGAAGAAGTCTCGGATTTTCTTGGGGGCTATGGTTTTAATGTCAGCTTGTTCTATGTGCGTCTGTTTGAGGTAGTGGTGCATTTGCCGACCAACGCCTCGTAGTTGCACATAATGTATTCCGTCGTCTCACTATGGTCCGTACATGCTTTGATAACATATCAACATCCTCGATCAACCGATCTTTAATTGACCGGAACATTAACCATACGACTAGCAGATGGGTGAATTGCATGCTGAAAAGCAGTGTAGTCCATGCCCAAATAGTAGATAAATGCATCGCCATGAGGATCACTAGAGGATGCCCTCAAAGGGGAGTACTGCCACCTCTGTTCTAGAATTTGGTCATCGTAGCTGAAGGTCATTCACGATAAAACTCACATCATTAAATGACAGGAGGATATGGACGCAGGGTTTCTCTAATGACATTGTCATAGTAGCCAAAGGAAATTCCCGGGCGTAGTGGTAGGCATCATGCGCTATGCACTGCGAATTGTGGAGGAATGATGTTTTGCACAAGGACTCTCAGTTAATCCACAAAGAACAAAGTTGGTTGCTTTCACGAATATGAGGAAACTCAATGATCTGGGCGGCGTTAGACTGTTTGGACAAGACTTACAATTAACCAATGAGGTAAAGTATCTGGGCGTTACGCTTGACGCAATACTGAACTGAAGAAATCACTTAAAATAACGAACAGGGCTACGCAACTATTCTGGTGCTGCAAAAGGGTTGTTGGGAAAACCTGACGATTAAAACCGAAGGTGATTTATTGGCTATACACTATAGCGGGTGGTCAACGATAACCTACGGAGTCGTAGTCTTGTTGAGAAGGACAGAAGTGTCCTCGGCAGTGGGGTTTCTAACTGCTGTCCAGCGACAGGCGCTGCTGGGAGTCACCGGAGCAACTAACAGCACAGGAACCGCATCCTTGGAGACCATTTGCGGGCCTCCTCCGCTGAGCTTTATGTGAAGGCGGAGGCTGTGGCTGTGATTCTTAGACTGAAAGCCAATAAAGTGTGGTACCCCAATATTGGGATTGCCAAAAAAATCTCAATACCGAACAGAGACCAGCCACGAGGTGACTTCGTTGCTTTTGATGACTGGTTTTCGGACGGATCCAAATCCAGTAAGAGCACAGGAGCCGCTATTGATGGACTGAGCCTAAGACAGAAGATATCTTTAAGCCTGAGAGAGCATCCAACGGTCTTCCAGTCAGAAGTATTCGCAATGGCAGCCTACGCAGAACTGATTGCAAAGGGAGGCTGCACAAGGAGAAAAGTAAA
Source organism: Holotrichia oblita (assembly GCA_023690525.1). Classification (NCBI taxonomy): domain Eukaryota; kingdom Metazoa; phylum Arthropoda; class Insecta; order Coleoptera; family Scarabaeidae; genus Holotrichia; species Holotrichia oblita. The sequence goes on along the minus strand of CM043016.1, from coordinate 54,700,566 downwards.
AACATAATGACTGATAGTCAGGCCGCCATCAAGGCAGTTACAAATCCTCTTACCAGGTTAAAGATTGTAAACAGCACCTCAATACACTAGCACAAGACAACAAGGTATCTTTGATTTGGGTGCCCGGACATGAGGATATTAGAGGCAATATAATAGCCGATGAACTAGCCAAGGAGGGTTCTAAGAAACACTTCATAGGACCAGAGCCCGTATGTGGAATCACTAGGGATTCTACTAGAAGGAAGATTTGGTCTTGGTTAGATAAAGAAAGTGTAAGGAAATGGAGGTCGACTGAAGGCCAACTCCACACTAAAGCGCTAATTAGAGGCAATAAAAAACAAGATAAGACCATTATTGAGTTGATAACTGCACACTGTCCCTTAAGCAAGCATCTATACAACACGGGTCGGGTGAGCGAGCCCCGGTGCAGCAGATGCCAGTTACAAGAGGAAACAAGTTTACATGTGATCTGCGCATGTGAGGAATTGAACGTACTCAGGCAGAAACATTTCGGAAAGTTTCCAATAGGCAAGTTAGTAGACTTTATAGAGGACAGTAAACTTCTCAACTGGAAATGAGAGTTTCAATAGAAATGGTACAAAGAGCGCCCAGCTCAAGTATCCGGACTACAGGTGTCCAACCCTAATTGAATAGATAGATAGATAAATATGCTCCGAGCAGAATCGGCATTTATCACAATCCACCTTGCCCATCTTCTTCAGATGATATCTCAGAGGGCCATGGCCAGTGAATGAAGCCGTCTTGGCTGAAAAAGTAATAAAATTTTTTGATTGTTCTGGAGTGTTGATCCAGTGGGCGACTTTTTGTTCACTTTCCCATTGTTGGTTTATATGGCTCTGATCCAATATGTCGGGATGCCGCGCCTTTCTTCGCAAGACCATCGACAGTTCAGTGTAACTGTGTTTTCTTGGGCTAGAGCATTGAGAGTGTGCAGACAGTCCCAGGTTAGATTAGACTTAAGAATATAAACCACTAAAGCCTTTAGTACAGACTGACTGAGAATTGAGTGTAACAACGTGAAATGTTTGTTTGTGGATTCTGTCACCCACATATTAAGTAAGGTATTGGTTTGGTTAATAAAGCATTTTGTGGGATCTACTGGGAGCAGTACAGCTATTGACGACTTCTCCAATGGCTTTCGTATATTTTAACATCCTTAAATTAGACTGAAATTCTTATTGTTGGGGTTTTTCTTTTTTTGTTGTTTATATTTATTAATTTATATGTTATTTATATTTCCAGGAATAATATTTTAACAGCGATACTTTCCTGGAATTCTAATATCATCAAAGTTGATTTACCAGCAACCGGCGAGTCTTTAATGATAGACTTGATTCTCCAAAAAATAGCTGTCTGTCATCATAAGCTTGATATATTAGATATTTTCAGAAGGCAGTAATCTTTTTGTTTCAATAAACATAGGTGACAGACTGTGAATGCTCGACAGATCTGGAAATCCTGCGTAGTATTTCAAGGTTCACATTTTATCGACTAGAAATCTTGCAAAAACGATAACCTTTATCGAGGTTATCAAATTACTTTGATTCATGGCTTTATAATGAACGACAAATGACAAACATAGTATCTTTTTGAAGCAAAACGACCATCTGGATCTCTTAAACCAGTCAATTTGGACTAGACTCATTATACAGAAAATATCACCTGCCAAAACTCACTAACTAAAAATCAAATTCCTGGACCATAAATTAAAATATAGACGTACAAATCATAACTCTATAACATGAAACAATATCGTTAGATTTGTGCAATTGTTTACTCTCATAACAATATCGTCCATAACACCCATCGAAATAAATGCTATGTGTCCGATCCACACGGTGTACGAGTCGCGTCCCAAGTACCACTCGTAAATCAGTCACCGTTTTGCGCTCACCACTGACTAATAATAAACACTCTACTCTAGCGTAGTATGGAACGTGTTACGAGTTTTGTTAAGGACGTTACCGACCGTCGACCGACAACAAATATTCTAATTCCGGTACGTTTGATAAATTCGTCACAATCTCGGTAGAGAGCGCGGGACGCGCCACTAAATCGTACTTTAATCTCGGACACTGACTAATGACGTCATTCGTAACGGCGTCATCCTTTATCCGGTCTCGCAACTACACACTATTACCGGCAGCGGAACGTTAGAGGTGTGCGCGTTCGACTTAGGAATAGTGAATAGACGAAAAGCTAATGTGTTTGGCGGGAACGGAATGAGTGTGTCTCGTTCGTGTTGGTCCCGAACAAGAACTAGACGTGGTGAAACAGGAAATAAGAGACGTTATCTCACGTGTTAAGAGGATTTATGTTGGGATTTCTAGGTTTTCTGCTGTTCTCACATATAAGGAAGTTTGCGTTTAAAATTAATTAATATAAATTGTTGCGGTTAGCATCTCGATTGCAGCATAGTTTGTTAGAAATAAATAAAAATGTTCATATAGTTTCTGGTTAAATATACATTGGGGAGGTCCTTATTTTTCCACCTTTAATTTGTGACGCTCTCACCCCTTAGTTTTTTTCTATTTAACCGAAAACTAACACTGCAAAAAAATTTATTCCATTTAGATAATTTAAACTGGTGCCCCAGAAGCTTTAAATATTGTGATATATTTAAAATTTGTAACAAAATTTGCTAAATCTTAAACGTAATTATTTTCCTTATATGTTTGTTATAAAACATTGTAAATGTACCCTGTACAACTTTTTAAATAACCTGCCATTACATAACTGTAAACCTGTAAACTTTGATCCGCACAATAGTCAGTATTGCTTTGTATTTTGCATGAAGCAGATGCTTGCGGTTACAAATATAACATGGCACTGAGAAGTAGTTTACGTAGTAATATACTTATATTTAATTGGTAGTGAAACTAACCTGTACCAGATGAAGTTTTATTTAAACGGTTTCAACAGGGCTAGAACAAAATAGATCCTACCAAATATTCTACTTGCATCAAAGATGAGATTGTTACCAACGCTATTGGAAATGATATTCAGATTATCCTTCAGTTTGCAACAGAACAACTCAATGTAGAACAAATAAGAGACGATTATAAAGAGCTTTTGGAATTGGTTGTCATATTTTCAGGAGGCCGAAACGTTAAAAACATGTAATTTCGGCTACCTGGAGCTTTCCACCATGCGAGGTGGACGGCAAAAAAAATTGCCTTAAAATATTTATTTTTAGAAAAGAATTTAAATTGACGGCTCACTAATTAAAAGGGTTAAGGGATACTTGTACATTTATCGTAAAATTATACATTAAAGCTTGTTACAACGCTCCTTTAACCAACAAGGCCCCATTCCAGGATTTTGAATTTTTAAAAGACCTTTATTCTTACGGGGAGATAAACGACAAGATTTCTCAAGCAGCAACAAAAAAATTTTTAGGTCATCTATGGTATCTTACTGAAGAAGCAGTGGCTTTATCATTTTTTGATGAAACTATTTCTGTCGACCTAAAATTAAAAATGACAAAAGCTTATAGGGAAAGAGAATCAGAATATTCCGATAGCAAGCGATTGATAATTCAAAATGAAGATACAGCAGGATTTGCAAATAAAGAACTTCAGAACTTCGTCTCAAAAAACACATCCAGATTTTTTGAGAGATTTTAAGTGTCTCAGTTTTATATCTTACGATCCTACGACCTGGAATTCTCGAGACGATTTTCACGTATTTTGATTTAGTAACGTAGTCTCAACCATGTTAAATTTAGGTATATTAAGTTTTCTTCTTAAATAAAATTAGTTTTATGTTTAAATTGAGTTGTTTTGTTTCACTTTTAATAAAACTAGCAAATAAAAATTTTCATTTTAAAACATTGATTTTTTTTTAAATTTTAATCCTCTTGGGGCACGGATTACAGTTGAATGAACTAGCCGAAATTTTTCTCACATATTTACTATCCCAAAAGGAAAAAATATGGGGTGAGATTTGCCAAAATGTAAAAAAGAAAATTTTACTATAATCTAAGGACCACACTTACATTATTTTAGTTCTTTTATTATGAAAAACTTTTTACTTTCTCTCTGATGACGTTTTGTTAACTTTTTGATTACATAACCAAAAAATACCCGTAATAGTCAGTCATGATATAATTGCGGGAATCACTCTACGAACACAAGCAATAAAAATAGATCAAGCATTAGAGACGGATGGTTTGATTATGTTTTTGATTTTCTAATACTGGCGGTGTCTTATATATTTGGCCATTACTCTATGTATATTCTAACTTCAAAAGTTTTATTAAATGGTTTTCCTTGCTTTGCTCAACTTCAATTTGCATGAACTTTCCAATTTACATTCAACTGTATTTTTTCTCGTAGTCATTACTGTGGCGACATACGCCCCTTATAAAAACTTTTGCTGATGAGGCACATAGCTACAACGTCACTTTGTGAAGCACCGCCGGCCGTCCAGGACCTGCCACGCAAAAAACAGCGACCTATCGTTTGTAAGGCGCGGACTGGCGACCCTCAATTTTTTATACCATTTCTAAATAATTTAATTTCCTTTTTGTCAAAAAACAAATTTTTAAGCCTCGAACATTTCATCGCTTAATCTACGTATTCTAATTCTTTTCAGAATAAATAAATACCAACGTTGCCATTAACGTATCTAACAACGTTGATTTCTAATTCAGTATGTAGTGACAACGTAGTATCGTCATCATATAGACATTATTTGGTTATATTTAGACACAAAGAAAATTTTCAATTTAGCACATACATATGTGTGTGGACATAACTGTGTAAACTGTACAGAGTGGGCTATTAAGCGAGGTAAGCGCCTGTGTCTCGGAAAGTATTTGTAATATTGTATTCTTAAATAGCTTTAAATCACCTATATTTGAGTGAAAACTGCCTCTCGATATCTCTATTCGTTCTCAATTTATCTTAAAAAATGTAAAAAACAAGTGTTAAAGACAAGAACGCAATCAGGCAATAATAACTTAAAAGATAAGTTGGCTTTGGAAAATATCACATGTCTCAAATAACAATATTAGAAATGACAAATTATTTATCTTTAGAGGTACCCACTGGATATGGGAAGTGCAATATTAGAGACGCTGGAGTAGCAATGTTTATTGCAGCATAGTAGACAATACAATCATTGGACACTATTTCTTTTTAATTGATAATCTGTTTTTGGAGTTTATTTATAATGAGTTACTTATTGTATAGAAAAATATGCCCCTTCAAACTAGGCAATGTTCCTTCAATTTCCCACTACATTTTCATTTAATCTTTGGTGACACTTGGATGAAATCTTTCCAGACCGATAGATCGAAAGGAGAAGCCTCTTTCCTTGGCTAACGAAGTCACCCGAGTTGACTTGTTCAGTATTATTTGTGGCGGCGACTAAACGATCTTGCCTGTCAAATGAGACCTATATCAAGGTAAGATATGCAAAATATAATTTGAAATTCTATTCGTGGGCTCTCCCATATCAACTACTTACAGAAAAAGACAATAAAGGCATCACTAATATGCCGAAGGTTGGTTGGTAAGTCTTGGGGTCCCAAACTTCAAATGATCCTATGGTCATATACGGCAATTATAAGACCCATGATCGCCTATGCTGCTTTGGTATGGTGGCCAAAAACAACACTGAAGACTGTACAACCACAGCTTCAACAAATCCAAAAACTGACTTGTCTAAATGTCAGAGGAGTGATGCGGGCCTGTCCCACTGCAGCGTTAGAAGTACCGCTGGGAATCACGCTCTGGACAAACTTAAAGGTTCAAACCTAGGAACATTAGAGGACACCTTAAAATCTTGAAGATCCCATCATTAACTATGTGATATTCATTGCAAAGAACAAGATCTTTATGCAATACAATTTCGACCAACCCTACAAAGTGGTCATCGAAAGCTGTAATATGTGGGCATCCGGTGAACCTCAACTCAAAAGAGGAACCCTGGCATGGTACACCGACGGCTCTAGAATAGAAGGAGTAGTGACAGGCATTGGGGTCAGTGGGCCTCACCACTATCTCGAAGTGCCTATGGGAGTCCACTCCAACATATACGATACAAACGTGGGTGTTAAGTGTAGAGTAGCCTATATAACCACTTAACACTATTTAACAGTTTAGAAAATATCTGCTAAAGTGTTAAGTGTAGGTATAGGCTATCCTACATGAAAGTTGTTGCAAATAGTGTGTAGAATCGAAAAATGTAATAATATGAATTAGTGACATTTGAAATTTTAATATTCGATACTTAGGGGCCTAGAGGGGAGAGGAGGAATAAATGATTTTGCTTTATTGGTGAAAGAGTTTCCCCCTTTAAACAAAGATTCACGTGTTTCGGCGTTTGACAGCTTCGATTTATCTAAAGTGGATCGTTTTCATTGGAATGCTCTGTACATTCAATATAAAAATAAAATAAAGTAAAAGCGCAAAAGTACAAAACCTATTAATTCGATGTTTTGCCACTAATCTAAGCGGCTGCTTCAGGATCTCCTAAAACGTTTTTTCTACTTTCTGTCTTTGCGACCAACAGACTTCAAAATGTGGAAAGTGCGGGTGTTGGAAAGTAAAAATTAAAGAAATTGAAAGAAAATTAAAAAGAAATTTAAGGAAATTTGGCTAAAAGCAGTAGACAGAATTAAACATTCTATTATACCTACCTGTATACAAACAATAACTCAGTGAATTATATGCAGGGCTTCATCAGATCTTTATATAACGTTTTTAAGGAATCTTGTGTCAAAAGGATTAACAAGTAAAGATGTTTTATATTTGTTAAAAATTAATATACAAGGGTCGGCATAACAATGTTACCATTTTTAATACTAAATATAGTTTTAAACAAAATATAATGCACTTTAATTCTTATCCTAAATTAATGTATATACATTTGGATTTGTTATTTAAAGATGAAATCTTTCAAATGACCACCGTTTTCTGCAATGCGTGCTTGCAAACGCTGAGAGAAGTTTACCATGACTCGTTGTAGCATTTCCCAGGGAATGGCTTCAATTTCCTCAGTAATACGATTTTTTAACCCGTTTAAGTTGTTGATAGCTCCGGAAAAAAGCTTACTTTTTAAGGTACCCCATAGAAAAAAATCTGGGGCTGTCAAGTCTGGACTACACGATGGCCAGGAGTATATCGCCAAAACGCGAAATCACACGGCTAGGGAACAACTTACGTAGAGTTTCCAACGATTGACGGGCTGTATGAGCAGTGGCTCCGTCTTGCTGGAAGTAAACATTTTCAATTCCTCGGCGATGCAACTCAGGTTGCAAAAAATTTGTCAGCATCTCTACATAACGTTCTGAATTTACGGTTAGTGATCGACCATTCCCGTCTTCGAAGAAATAGGCCCGATAATGCCCATAGATCAACAGCACACCAAACAATCACCTTTGGACTGTGCAGGAGGTTTCCATGAATTTCTTTTGGATTTGTGTCAGACCAATAGCGCTTATTCCGTTTATTGGCAAAACCTGATAAATAAAAATTGGCTTCATCAGACATCAGAAGTTGATTTAGAAAATTAGGATTATTTTGAATAGCGTTTAGGATATTCTGACAACATTCCATTCGATTAAGTTTGTGGCGCGCATCCAGTTCTTGAACAACTTGCGTCTTGTGGGGATGGAATTTTAGGTCCAGTGTAAAATTCTACGAAGACTTCTTTCCGAAATGTTAGGTTAAAGAGTGTCGTTTTGCGGAACGTTTAGGACCTTGTTGAAACGCATTTCTCACTCATTCAATATTTTCATCATATCTTCAACCTGTTCCTTTTTGTTGCGAACGGATCCTTCCTCTTGCCATTTTCTGATCCATTTGCGAATGGTCAGTCGAGATAGTGCATTCCTCTTCCTCTGTCTCCAAATTCCAGCCAAAATGCACGTTGCACTGCAGTGATTGACCGCACATTTGCAAATTTTTCAACAACAAAAATTTTTGCTTGTAAACCTTGACGATCCATTTTTTTAAATGTAACTGACTGACATGTCAAATCCAAGGTATTAATCAAATTATGGTCATAACAAAAAATGTATTATTCTTTGATTAAAATATATTGTAGTATTATAGTAGTAAATGGTAACATTGTTATGCCGAACCCTGTATATATACAGAGCCTATAGATGCTGCTATAAATATCCTATTGATTTGAGCTAGTAGAATTTAAAAATATAATTAATTTACAGAGGAGCATATTATGCTAAATCAACGTTTTCCTTGCTTAATATTACAAGCAAAATGTACACTCATCATCAAATATACCATGAAATTCCCAAGAGGATCTCTCATCTACATCTCCCAACATCATCCTTCCAAGTATACATACATAAGAAGTCATAATCACGACTTGTCCTAAAGTGTGTGGGCACGTTTCCTCGTTACTTCCGAGCAAATGTATTACTAGCGGCCCCATCGTACACCGTCAAATTGCGATTAACCAGCCATTTCTGCCTTTCGGCATCGATAGAAGTACAACTCGACTTTTCTGAAGCCGGGTCGCACCACTAACAAAGATCGATGCCAACTCCACACTAAAGCGCTAATTGGGGCAATGGCGCAAGATAAGACCATTTGTGGGTTGATAACTGCACACTGTCGCCAAGCAGCATCTATACAACACGGTTCGGGTGAGCGAGCGGTGCAGCAGATGCCAGTTACAAGAAACAAGTTTACATGTGATCTGCGCATGTGAGGAATTGAACGTACTCAGGCAGAAACATTTCGGAAAGTTTCCAATAGGCAAGTTAGTAGACTTTATAGAGGACAGTAAACTTCTCAACTGGAAATGAGAGTTTCAATAGAAATGGTACAAAGAGCGCCCAGCTCAAGTATCCGGACTACAGGTGTCCAACCCTAATTGAATAGATAGATAGATAAATATGCTCCGAGCAGAATCGGCATTTATCACAATCCACCTTGCCCATCTTCTTCAGATGATATCTCAGAGGGCCATGGCCAGTGAATGAAGCCGTCTTGGCTGAAAAAGTAATAAAATTTTTTGATTGTTCTGGAGTGTTGATCCAGTGGGCGACTTTTTGTTCACTTTCCCATTGTTGGTTTATATGGCTCTGATCCAATATGTCGGGATGCCGCGCCTTTCTTCGCAAGACCATCGACAGTTCAGTGTAACTGTGTTTTCTTGGGCTAGAGCATTGAGAGTGTGCAGACAGTCCCAGGTTAGATTAGACTTAAGAATATAAACCACTAAAGCCTTTAGTACAGACTGACTGAGAATTGAGTGTAACAACGTGAAATGTTTGTTTGTGGATTCTGTCACCCACATATTAAGTAAGGTATTGGTTTGGTTAATAAAGCATTTTGTGGGATCTACTGGGAGCAGTACAGCTATTGACGACTTCTCCAATGGCTTTCGTATATTTTAACATCCTTAAATTAGACTGAAATTCTTATTGTTGGGGTTTTTCTTTTTTTGTTGTTTATATTTATTAATTTATATGTTATTTATATTTCCAGGAATAATATTTTAACAGCGATACTTTCCTGGAATTCTAATATCATCAAAGTTGATTTACCAGCAACCGGCGAGTCTTTAATGATAGACTTGATTCTCCAAAAAATAGCTGTCTGTCATCATAAGCTTGATATATTAGATATTTTCAGAAGGCAGTAATCTTTTTGTTTCAATAAACATAGGTGACAGACTGTGAATGCTCGACAGATCCTGAGATCCTGCGTATGTTCAAGGTTCATTTTATCGACTAGAATCTTTTAGCTTGATCGTGGTTATCAAATTACTTTGATTCATGGCTTTATAATGAACGACAAATGACAAACATAGTAATCTTTTTGAAGCAAAACGACCATCTGATCTCTTAAACCAGTCAATTTGGATACAGAAAATATCACCTCAAAACTTATACAGAAAATATCACCTGCCATGAAAAAACTCACTAACTGAAAATCAAATTCCTGGACCATAAATTAAAATATAGACGTACAAATCATAACTCTATAACATTGAAACAATATCGTTAGATTTGTGCAATTGTTTACTCTCATAACAATATCGTCCATAACATCCCATCGAAATAAATGCTTATGTGTCCGATCCCACGGTGTATGAGTCGCGTCCCAAGTACCACTCGTAAATCAGTCACCGTTTTGCGCTCACCACTGACTAATAATAAACACTCTACTCTCTCTAGCCTTAGTGAGAACGTGTTACGAGTTTTTGTTAAGGACGTTACCAAACCGTGACCGACAACAAATATTCTAATTCCGGCACGTTTGATAAATTCGTCACAATCTCGGTAGAGAGCGCGGGACGCGCCACTAAATCGTGCTTTAATCTCGGACACTGACTAATGACGTCATTCGTAACGGCGTCATCCTTTATCCGGTCTCGCAACTACACACTATTACCGGCAGCGGAACGTTAGAGGTGTGCGCGTTCGACTTAGAATAGTGAATAGACGAAAAGCTAATGTGTTTGGCGGGAACGGAATGAGTGTGTCTCGTTCGTGTTGGTCCCGAACAAGAACTAGACGTGGTGAAACAGGAAATAAGAGACGTTATCTCACGTGTTAAGAGGATTTATGTTGGGATTTCTAGGTTTTCTGCTATTCTCATATAAGCGAAGTTTGCGTTTAAAATTAATTAATATAAATTGTTGCGGTTAGCATCTCGATTGCAACATAGTTTGTTAGAAATAAATAAAAATGTTCATATAGTTTCTGGTTAAATATACATTGGGGGAGGTCCTTATTTTTCCACCTTTAATTTGTGACGCTCTCACCCCTTAGTTTTTTCTATTTAACCTAAAACTAACACTGCAAAAAATTTATTCCATTTAGATAATTTAAACAGCCCCAGAAGCTTTAAATATTGTGATATATTTAAAAATTAGCAACAAAATTGCTAAATCTTAAACGTCAATTATTTTCATTATGTTTGTTACACAAAACATTGTAAATGTACCTGTACAACTTTTTAAATAACTGCCATTACATAACTGTAAACCTGTAAACTTTGATCCCTTTTTTATTAGTCAGTATTGCTTTGTATTTTGCATGAAGCAGATGCTTGCGGTTACAAATATAACATGGCACTGAGAAAGAAGTTACGTAGTAATATATATTTAATTAGTAGAAACTAACCTGTACCAGATGAAGTTTTATTTAAACGGTTTCAACAGGGCTAGAAACAAAAATAGATCCTACCAAATATTCTACTTGCATCAAAGATGAGATTGTTACTAACGCTATTGGGAAATGATATTCAGATTATCCTTCAGTTTGCAACAGAACAACTCAATGTAGAACAAATAAGAGAGACGATTATAAAGAGCTTTTGGAATTGGTTGTCATATTTTCAGGAGGCCGATACGTTAAAAACATCTAATTTCGGGCTACCTGACTTTTCCACCATGCGAGGGACGGCAAAAAAAAAAAAATTGCCTTAAAATATTTATTTTTAGAAAAGAATTTAAATTGACGGCTCACTAATTAAAAAGGGTTAAGGGATACTTGTACATTTATCGTAAAATTATACATTAAAGCTTGTTACAACGCTCCTTTAACCAACAAGGCCCCATTCCAGGATTTGGAATTTTTAAAAGACCGGGGAGACGGGGAGATAAACGACAAGATTTCTCAAGCAGCAACAAAAAAATGTTTAGGTCATCTATGGTATCTATCTGAAGAAGCAGTGGCTTTATCATTTTTTGATGAAACTATTTCTGTCGACCTAAAATTAAAAATGGCAAAAGCTTATAGGGAAAGAGAATCAGAATATTCCGATAGCAAGCGATTGATAATTCAAAATGAAGATACAGCAGGATTTGCAAGTAAAGAACTTCAGAACTTTTTGAGAGATTTTAAGTGTCTTTCAGTTTTATATCTTACGATCCTACGACCTGGAATTCTCGAGACGATTTTCACGTATTTTGATTTAGTAACGTAGTCTCAACCATGTTAAATTTAGGTATATTAAGTTTTCTTCTTAAATAAAATTAGTTTTATGTTTAAATTGAGTTGTTTTGTTTCACTTTTAATAAAACTAGCAAATAAAAATTTTTCATTTTAAAACATTGATTTTTAAATTTAAATCCTCTTGGGGCACGGGTTACAGTTGAATGAACTAGCCGAAATTTTTTCACATATTTACTATCCCAAAAGGAAAAAATATGGGGGTGAGATTTGCCAAAATGTAAAAGAAAATTTTACTATAATCTAAGGACCACACTTACATTATTTTAGTTCTTTTATTATGAAAAACTTTTTTACTTTCTATGATGACGTTTTGTTAACTTTTTGATTACATAACCAAAAAATACCCGTAATAGTCACTCATGATATAATTGCGGAATCACTCTACAGCACAAGCAATAAAAATAGATCAAGCATTAGAGACGGATGGTTTAGATTATGTTTTGATTTTTCTAATACTGGCGGTGTCTTATATATTTGGCCATTACTCTATGTATATTCTAACTTCAAAAGTTTTATTAAAATGGTTTTTCCTTGCTTTGCTCAACTTCAATTTGCATGAACTTTCCAATTTACATTCAACTGTATTTTTTCTCGTAGTCATTACTGTGGCGACATACGCCCTTTATAAAAACTTTTGCTGATGAGGCATAGCTACAACGTCACTTTGTGAAGCACCGCCGGTCGTCCTGGACCTGCCACGCAAAAAACAGCGACCTATCGTTTGTAAGGCGCGGACTGGCGACCCTCAATTTTTATACCATTTCTAAATAATTTAATTTCCTTTTTTGTCAAAAAACAAATTTTTAAGCCTCGAACATTTCATCGCTTAATCTACGTATTCTATTCTTTCAGAATAAATAAATACCAACGTTGCCATTAACGTATCTAACAACGTTGATTTCTAATTCAGTATGTAGTGACAACGTAGTATCGTCATCATATAGACATTATTTGGTTATATTTAGACACAAAGAAAATTTTCAATTTAGCACATACATATGTGCGTGGACCTAACTGTGTAAACTGTACAGGTGGGCTATTAAGCGAGGTAAGCGCTGTGTCTCAGCAAGTATTTGTCCTAGGTTCTTCCGGGAAAAAAAGGTTGATAATAAAAGTTTTTACAATTTTCTTTAAAAAATAAATGAAATAGTGCATTAATGGATTCTTAAATAGCTTTAAATCACCTATATTTGAGTGAAAACTGCCTCTCGATATCTCTATTCGTTCTCAATTTATCTTAAAAAATGTAAAAAACAAGTGTTAAAGACAAGAACGCAATCAGGCAATAATAACTTAAAAGATAAGTTGGTTTTGGAAAATATCACATGTCTCGAATAACAATATTAGAAATGACAAATTATTTTATCTTTAGAGGTACCCACTGGATATGGGAAGTGCAATATTAGAGACGCTGGAGTAGCAATGTTTATTGCAGCATAGTAGACAATACAATCATTGGACACTATTTCTTTAATTGATAATGTGTTTTTGGAGTTTATTTATAATGAGTTACTTATTGTATAGAAAAATATGCCCCTTCAAAGTAGGCAATGTTCCTTCAATTTCCCACCACATTTTTCATTTAATCTTTGGTGACACTTGGATGAAATCTTTCCAGACCGATAGATCGAAAGGAGAAGCCTCTTTCCTTGGCTAACGAAGTCACCCGAGTTGACTTGTTCAGTATTATTTGTGGCGGCGACTAAACGATCTTGCCTGTCAAATGAGACCTATATCAAGGTAAGATATGCAAAATATAATTTGAAATTCTATTCGTGGCCTCTCCCATATCAACTACTTACAGAAAAAGACAATAAAGGCATCACTAATATGCCGAAGGTTGGTTGGTAAGTAAAGTAAAAGTAAAGTAAAGTAAAGAAAGTAGTAAAGTAAAGATCTACAAACAGATATAGGGGAAGTCACACACAAACTCAAGACAATTCTTAAGTGCAGAAGTAATCATAATAATATTAACAATAAAAATAATAATGAAAGTATGAATAACAATGAAATGGTATTGGTAATAGCAATAATAAAAGTATAATAATAGTTATAATAACAATACTTAGTCTTGGGGTCTCAAACTTCAAATGATCCTATGGTCATATACGGCAATTATAAGACCCATGATCGCCTATGCTGCTTTGGTATGGTGGCCAAAAACAACACTGAAGACTGTACAACCACAGCTTCAACAAATCCAAAAACTGACTTGTCTAAATGTCAGAGGAGTGATGCGGGCCTGTCCCACTGCAGCGTTAGAAGTACCGCTGGGAATCACGCTCTGGACAAACTTAAAGGTTCAAACCTAGGAACATTAGAGGACACCTTAAAATCCTTGAAGATCCCATCATTAACTATGTGATATTCATTGCAAAGAACAAGATCTTTATGCAATACAATTTCGACCAACCCTACAAAGTGGTCATCGAAAAGCTGTAATATGTGGGCATCCGGTGAACCTCAACTCAAAAGAGAAACCCTGGCATGGTACACCGACGGCTCTAGAATAGAAGGAGTAGTGACAGGCATTGGGGTCAGTAGGCCTCACCACTATCTCAAAGTGCCTATGGGAGTCCACTCCAACATATACGATACAAACGGAGTGTTAAGTGTAGGTAGCCTATATAGCCACTTAACACTCCTTAACAGTTTAGAAAATATCTGCTAAAGTGTTAAGTGTAGGTATATTTATCCTACATGAAAGTTGTTGCAAATAGTGTGTAGAATCGAAAAATGTAATAATATGAATTAGTGACATTTGAAATTTTAATATTCGATACTTAGGGGCCTAGAGGGGAGGGAGGAGGAATAAATGATTTTGCTTTATTGGTGGAGGAGTTTCCCCCTTTAAACAAAGATTCACGTGTTTCGGCGTTTTTTCGTATTTCTTGACAGTTTCGATTTATCTAAAGTGGATCGTTTTCATTGGAATGCTCTGTACATTCAATATAAAAATAAAATAAAGTAAAAGCACAAAGGTACAAAACCTATTAATTCGATGTTTTGCCACTAATCTAAGCGGCTGCTTCAGGATCTCCTAAAACGTTTTTCTACTTTCTGTCTTTGCGACCAATAGACCTCAAAATGTGGAAAGTGCGGGTGTTGGAAAGTAAAAATTAAAGAAATTGAAAGAAAATTAAAAAGAAATTTAAGGAAATTTGGCTAAAAGCAGTAGACAGAATTAAACATTCTATTATACCTACCTGTATACAAACAATAACTCAGTGAATTATATGCGGGCTTCATCAGATCTTTATATAACGTTTTTAAGGAATCTTGTGTCAAAAGGATTAACAAGTAAAGATGTTTTATATTTGTTAAAAATTAATATACAAGGGTCGGCATAACAATGTTACCATTTTTAATACTAAATATAGTTTTAAACAAAATATAATGCACTTTAATTCTTATCCTAAATTAATGTATATACATTTGGATTTATTATTTAAAGATGAAATCTTTCAAATGACCACCGTTTTCTGCAATGCGTGCTTGCAAACGCTGAGAGAAGTTTACCATTACTCGTTGTAGCATTTCCTCGGGAATGGCTTCAATTTCCTCAGTAATACGATTTTTTAACCCGTTTAAGTTGTTGATAGCTCCGGAAAAAAGCTTACTTTTAAGGTACCCCCATAGAAAAAAAAAATCTGGGGCTGTCAAGTCTGGACTACACGATGGCCAGGGTATATCGCCAAAACGCGAAATCACACGGCTAGGGAACAACTTACGTAGAGTTTCCAACGATTGACGGGCTGTATGAGCAGTGGCTCCGTCTTGCTGGAAGTAAACATTTTCAATTCCTCGGCGATGCAACTCAGGTTGCAAAAATTTGTCAGCATCTCTACATAACGTTCTGAATTTACGGTTAGTGATCGACCATTCCCGTCTTCGAAGAAATAAGGCCCGATAATGCCCATAGATCCAACAGTACACCAAACAATCACCTTTGGACTGTGCAGAGGTTTTCCATGAATTTCTTTTGGATTTGTGTCAGACCAATAGCGCTTATTCCGTTTATTGGCAAAACCTGATAAATAAAAATTGGCTTCATCAGACATCAGAAGTTGATTTAGAAAATTAGGATTATTTTGAATAGCGTTTAGGATATTCTGACAACATTCCATTCGATTAAGTTTGTGGCGCGCATCCAGTTCTTGAACAACTTGCGTCTTGTGGGGATGGAATTTTAGGTCCAAGTGTAAAATTCTACGAAGACTTCTTTCCGAAATGTTAAGAGTTAAAGAGTGTCGTTTTGCGGAACGTTTAGGACCTTGTTGAAACGCATTTCTCACTCATTCAATATTTTCATCATATCTTCAACCTGTTCCTTTTTTGTTGCGAACGGATCCTTCCTCTTGCCATTTTCTGATCCATTTGCGAATGGTTAGTCGAGATGGTGCATTCCTCTTCCTCTGTCTCCAAATTCCAGCCGAAATGCACGTTGCACTGCAGTGATTGACCGCACATTTGCAAATTTTTCAACAACAAAAATTTTTGCTTGTAAAAGCCAACGATCCATTTTTTAAATGTAACTGACTGACATGTCAAATCCAAAGGTATGTTAATCAAATTATGATCATAACAAAAAATGTATTATTCTTTGATTAAAATATATTTAGTATTAAAAATGGTAACATTGTTATGCCGAACCCTGTATATATACAGAGCCTATAGATGCTGCTATAAATATCCTATTGATTTGAGCTAGTAGAATTTAAAAATATAATTAATTTACAGAGGCATATTATGCTAAATCAACGTTTTCCTTCTTAATATTACAAGCAAAATGTACACTCATCATCAAATATACCGCGAAATTCCCAAGAGGATCTCTCATCTACATCTCCCAACATCATCCTTCCAAGTATACACATACCTGCGTCATAATCACGAAGCTTGTCCTAAGGGTAGCGTGGGCACGTTTCCTCTCGTTACTTCCAGGCAAATGTATTATTAGCGGCCCCATCGTACACCGTCAGAATTGCGATTAACCAACCGTTTCTCTGCCTTTCGGCATCGATAGGTACAACTCGACTTTTCTGAAGCCGGGTCGCACCACTAAAGCACAAAGATCGACCTGACCTCTACGCTACATAACTCCGTACAAAAGCAACATGTTCGCTTAACGCAAGTTCCGTACTTATACCGAAGGCTGGTAAACACACATGGGAGATATTTCGCGATGCTTGCGGGGCACGTGAATTGTACATTACTACCTACGAAATTGAGAAAAGTATAGAACCTCGGCACCTATTGTCGTCACCCTAGTTGGAGACGGTTACGAAGCTTTTCCTTTTGTGTAGCATTCGTAGCGAAATGGTCACGCTTTGTTCTAAACATTGGGGTTGCGCGATATAATGTAAGAGTTTAAATAATGTAAAGGGCTTCCATTACACTGATGGCAAGAAAGAATTTTTAGAGAGTAACTCGAATATGTAAGCAGTGAAGTGTAGCCGCCTTTCTTAACTTATACATTTCAGGTAAACTTTTAAAAATTAATCATGATGGAAATAGAATTCTATAAGAGTGTCACAATCATATAGTAGTACCCTCCTTAATAAAAACAAAAAAAAAACTAATTTGAATAAAATTTGTGTTTGTTTAGATATCTTGTCGTCACAACTATAGTCAGACATTTGTTTGGTTTTACACATTTTAAATGCAATTAAAGATACAGAATTCTTCTCAATACATATTCACCTGGATCATCATGGAAAATGAATCTCTGAAGGGTGTCCTTTGAGTTTAGGGGATACATGGAAGTCACTAGAAGCCAAATCTGGAGAATAGAGCGGCTGTTCGAATTTCGAAGGCTGCATTATGAATTGCGGCTATTGAAACACAGCTCCTCTGGGCAGAAACGTTGTTCTAATGAAACAGCACACCAGGTCTGAGTTCTGCCATCCTCTATTTTTTTTTTATGGAAACACGCAGTTTTGAAATTAAAGCAGCATAATATTGTTATAATCTGACCATGTGGTCAAAAATCTATATGCATAATTCCTTCGGCATCCCAGAAAACTGTGGCCAAGATCTTCCCCACAGATGCTGTTGCACAGAACTTTCGAGGGGTTGGCGAACATTTGCGCCTCCATTCCATGCTTTGCCTCTTTGATTCAGGATCATAATGGTGAACCCAGATTTGATCTTAGGAAGTGTTCAGGATCTCGCTTCATGATGGCTAAATTCGTCGCTGAAGTGACCTGTCGAATGCGCTTTTTCTCTTGCGTCAACATTTTCGGTAGCCACCTTTTCGAGTCCTAATTCTTTATGTAAAATGATTTCTACGTTACCTATTGCAAAGCCAGAAGTCTGAGCTATGAATAAATAAAGTATAGATACCGCAATAGTCGTTGTGATTGACGCTATCCCAATATACAAAACATATTCTTTAGGTAGATGTTATAGAAACTACAACAATATTTAGAACGCGATACATCAAAGCGCCCTTCTGAAAATTGTAAACGAGTTGTTAACAGTTTTGTCGTCTCGCCTTGCATCGATTCAGTTTATGTCGCTTCGTCTGAAAAATCAAAAGGAAGTTTTAAGAAACACTGAGATGGGACAGCATCACTGGATGTGATGAATATATAAAAGCCACAGCAGGACACCAACGTCATTGCTAATATTGAACGTTCACAAACCTTTCTATATTAATTACATATCCCTGTCAATAACCACGATAATACGATCTTACAGACAAGTCTATCGTCCACTAATCAATGAAAAAAAAGAAGAAATTCCATTAAAAAAATATTGTTAGAAAATCTCAATCCTTCCAATTCCTAACAACGCAAAAGCGGCGTAAATGCAAATTGGATACTGTACCAGCCAACAAAAGTTTACTTAACGAACAACTACACCGTGAAAAAAAGAACCATCGACATTTTCGCCGAAAACTTCAAGATACGAAGCTCAAACGTTCAAACATTAGACGAAGCGGAAGAAGAAACTGACTATATCATTCGCGAGAGGGCGCTGCGTGCAGTCCTCGTTAAGCTCAGGTTGCCCTTAAAGCGCGTTTTAAAACTTAAAAGTTCGGTGCCTGCCGTTTTCTATATGGGGTACGAAAAGTAGGAGCCGGGGCAATTACGAAAATATGACATAGCGCGCGGCAACGTTCTAAAACTGCCTGTCAGAAAGTTAGGTGTACGCCTCGTTCGCAATAATCTTCCGTTTTTTCCTCCGTCTACACTCAAAATTGCTTAAAGGAGTTGTCGTCTTTTAATAAGGAGTAACATAACGATAAGATAAAACAACTAAAGGGAAAGTGGGACAAGAAAGTGGTCTTATTACAACTTGTTGACGTATAAATGACTCTAGTGAGACAATTTAAATAGAAATTAACAATTTATATTTCCATGCTTCTTTAAAATGGCTACTTTTGGAAAAACTACAGGAAATAAATGAAAAAGTAAATGGTGAAATTGTTCCCCGTTGGCTACCTGACAGTAACCAAAACAATTAATAAATTCTTGTTGAAGATGGTCAATAACTTCAGGAGGTATACGATGTGTCTCTGGACGAATTCTTTCTTTTAATTCTTCTAACTTCGCCGATCTTCTAATGTTTACTATGTTTTTTAAGTACCCTCACAGGAAGTAATCTGGGGTGTCAAATCTGGCGATCTGGCTGGCCAGTCAATCGGGCCTCTTCTCCTTATCCAACAATTCGGGAACACTTCATCTAAATAAGCATGGACAGGTGCTGCATAATGGGGAGGTGCAACATCATGTTGAAAGAAAATGTCATTTCTCAAAAGATCATGTTCCTCATTTGGACATAAATTTATTAGTTCGGGAATAAGGTCGGCTCGAAGAAATTCTAAATATCTCCCACCAGTTAGGTTAACATCAATAAAATAAGGACCCCTAATTCTTCCTTCGACTATGCCGCACCACACATTCACATTCTGAGGATGTTGAGTGCGATACTACATCATCCAACGGGGATTCTCGGTAGCCCAATAACGACAGTTTTGCTTATTGACATGGCCGTTCAAGGCAAACGTAGCCTCGTCAGAAAAAATTACGTTTCTTACGAAATTATTATCATTGGTGCATAGCTCTTGCATTTTCCCACAGAATTGAATTTGCCAAACAAAGTCGTCTCATGAACAAGACATAGCTTATAAGGATGGTACTTTGCTTTTTTCACAATTTTTTGAACTGTTGACGCTGCCATATTCAAAGCAGAAGCCACTTGGTTAAGTGTTGAGTGATGATTTTCTTGTATGTATTGCCAACAAAACGTTAAGTTGATCTTCTTCAGATTTTGAGGGTCGACCAGGAATTTAGACTCAATATTGCTTACCATGCTTTGGCTAATGGGACACCGACCAGGATAAGATCATTGAACAATTCAACTACTTCTTGTTGGGTGCGCATCCTGTCTCCAAATCCGATCATGCAAAGAATTTAAATTCGTTCTCGTTCAATTAATTTCACCATTTTAAATAAAATGACAAAGTCACTAGTGAATAAATAGTTCAAACATACTGCTTTTACCAAACGAAAGATAAGAAATACAAAAAAAGTACAAAAAGGAACGATTTCAAGTTTTTATCTAACAGTAACAAAAAACATTTTCGGTCACTAAGACAACTGTCAGATAAGCATAATTTCTGACGATGTGTACGTAGAATGACACGGTCTTTCAATTGGCCATTAAAAAATTATCAATGACGTCATATCTCGATTACGTCACAAATATGTATCGTATGTCGAAAAGTGCCTTTGTTTAAAAAAATCGATGTGTCATAGGATTTTTTCGAAAAACTCTCAATTTTAGAAATAATGAATTTATTCGTTACTATTCGAAAGCACGTAATCTTAAAACGGTCTACATTACATTTTAGTGTTAGAAGATATAAAGCAAACTCAGAATGACTTTCAGGGCGTTATTTTTATTCTCTCATGCTTAAAGTTATGCCGATGCTTGAGCACGTGATTTTGTCACATTTGTAATGACACTTACGTCAGAATTGTGTGCATAAGCCTCGGCACAACCTTAAGCATAAATTATAAATTGTAATAAGTATTTCTCTAGGGATTATATTTATAGTTCGTGCTTGAGGTCATGTCGATGCTTGAGCACGCGAATTTGACGAAAATGTCATTACAAATCTGTCAAAATCGCGTGCTCAAGCATCGACACGACCTCAAGCACGAACTATAAATATGACCCTTAGTATTCTTCTGCATTCGTAAACTACCTATTGTTGTAAATCCACTAAAACCATTGAACAACATATGAAATTTTAACCAGAGAATCATTTTTAAGAACAGTATTATTTTAATTATGTAATTCCATAAATTGAAAGTAATATTACAATGTTACCTTTCAGTATCCTGGGAAGCAAGATAAGATAATGAAATTAAACGCGATATCTTCACACTGATTGACAATGATCAGACGGTACCATAAAAAGCTCTTGCGTTGTACATCTCAGGCTAAAGCTACAATACCTAATGCTACACTTCATAGCAAACACTGTATTCATCGTACTTTAGAGTAATAGACATTTAAATGACTAGAGACGGGCTGTATAACAGAACCCATCCATTATCAGAATTCATTTTACGCACACACTTAATAAATAATAATAATTATAAATATATTACTAATATTATTAAAACTTAAGATATACAGTTGAAAGGACAACAAACTTGTGTACAAATAATAAATACAATAGCATTATCGTGGGATAAGCTAAGTAAGTTTCTCCTTCCGTGTTGATGGAAACCCTTTCTTCGTGCTGCTTTATTTAGAACATATACAACTGCCTCGGTATAATTTAATTAATTTCGTATTGTGAAACAACAAAAACGAAGCTGGCACAAAACAGGAGAATTTATCCTTGCGAAAATGAAGAAACAATTCCGCCTAACAAACTCCCGCTAATATTTACGAGAGGACTATGAAATTCAGATTAAAACGTAACGTGCTGCGAGTACAGATGTATCTCTTGTTTGTGAAAAAAAACGACTTTACGCAGTGACACGCGCAGGCACGAACGTGACATAGAAATAATCCTTGTCGTCTTGCTCGCTTTTTCAATTATTAAAAAAACGTGTCTTTATCCTCGTCCTCATTTAAGCAAATGCATTTTTTGAAATAAACAAACTTTCCTAGAGATATAATGTTACACAATGTTTTCATAGAAATCGTTATATTGCACGACCATTACGTGAAAATATGACCAGTTTAGCCAGAGTAACTCAAAAGATTACTCTTAACAAGGTAATTGTTTAAGTCTTACCAAACAATTATATAACAAATTTCTAGAAATAAATATTGAAACTTAGGTATCATTAAAAAATAATACTTGAAATCAAATACACACCAATGAGTGCGAGGCAGTAACAAACCAAAGGCACTGGAGAACTCAAAGTCGATCATTTTCTGATTACTTCAAACAAATTAATAAAATGATAAATAAATCATGCAGTATTATATCATACGTTTAGCGAAAACTTAACAATATAAATATCTGTCTACTTTTTTTATGTGTTGCGGAAGTATTTATAAACCTTTGTGAGAGGTTTGGACGTCAGCCCAATGCTCCTTGGTTATTTTCATCATTTTTTTATACGGTTCAATTAATTCATTTTCTTGTTTTGGTCAGGTTCCAGATATCTTCTACAAATTTCCTCCATTGGTTCCTGTTCTTTGCAACTTGCTTTATTTACGCCCAATGTTTATGACATCCCTCGGCTTCATTTAGGATGAATTTCTTCCATGTATTGGTTGGACGTCCTCTTGCATCTCACATTGAACTCCAAACTTTGTTTTGGTATGTCGGCATTATCTTTCCCTAATGTATGATCAATTCACTTCCATTTTCTTAGTCTTATTGTTGTTTACGTTGTTTACACTGGTACTTAGTTTTCAAGTTGTTATGCCTTCGTTTGATATTGTATTAGGCCTTCGTAGGCACTTGTTGAGAAAAACCAATATTTGGTATTATTGTTCATAATTCACAGCCATAGCGTAGAACGCTTTTTGCGTTCGGGATGAAGAACCTGAGTTTTTGGCATGATACTCCTTCGTCTAAAATACTTCCTGAAAATGTGAACTTTTCCTTTGTTATTTGGTAATCGTCTATTCTTACATGATGTGCATCTTTCATGTTTATAGATATCATTATAGTTTTATTGGAATTTATTTTCAGATCTATTTTTCTTGCATTTTCCTCGAAGGTTGTCTATTTTTCTTCACACCGCTCACATCATCCACAAATTCAGTCTTCCAAATACTTGCCAATATGGTTGTCTTTTTTCCACTGCACCAGCAAGGACAAAATCGGATTCTTACATCTTAGGTGTTAATTCAAGTTATGATGTACTGGACCTCCAGATGGAATATACTGGATAAAATATACTAGGTGTGTTCATCTCACTGCCACGTTTTGAAGGATTTGCCATGGCGAAATAGCGGTCGTTTAAATAGTTTGTAGGGTTTCACTACACTCTAAAAGTGGTGAACTTTATTGATTTTGATTTTTCCTCGATACCATTCCGCAAACATGAAGTTCATTACATTAAAAAATGTAAACAATAACTGTAGCAACTATGGACAAAATGTATCTAAGTCACGAATTCTCAAAGTACACAGGTAATTACATCAATCAAATATAATTTCCATTCTTAGATCACAAAGTTTTCTCCTAGTATTCGCAGGAAACATGAGGTACCCGGTTATTGTTCTGGTTCTCTACAAGCACTGCGCAATAAGCTTTATGTGCCCTACACATCCTAGAAGATATCAAGACTAATTGTAAGTCTTTTTTTATTCTTGTCTTCTATGTGTGGCGAAATAAAGCAAAATGAACCATAAATATAAATAAATTTCAATTTCAATAAAAAATGTTAATACAAAAATTGCTGGAGTCTACCGAAAGTCTAATATAAAGTCTCCCGAAAGTCTACCGAAAAAATAAGCGACAAACAAACGGTGATATCCGTGCAAAATTTGAAGAAATTGATAGCGGAAACGTTGCTGCAGTCTTCTGAAGAAACATATAAAATAACCGTAAGAGCAGGTATGTATTCTTCAAAAACAGTGCAGCATTTGGAGCCACTACAGATCCGCTTACCACAAAGAAAGCTGACAATAACAAAACTACTGCAGACTATGAAATTATCCGAAAAACTTCCCTGATAAACTTTCTGAAGAAGGTGACACTATAAAGACAAATGAAGTTTACTTTTTTTACCAGAAAATTAAAAACTAATTCTGTGAACAGTTTCCACGTAACAGTGAATAGATCAATCCCGTATCAGTGTCCTAGCACTGTGGTGCATGGCACCAGAGTAACGATGTGCAATTTTGGTTTTATAATGGTAACTTTATTCTTACAATTATACCTAAATAAACTAAAAAAATACTCAAGCAAAAAAAGAAGAAGTATAGAGATAAAAATAAAAATATGCTTCAACCTTCGCGCACACTTTAATAGAAAATTAAATTCTGCGCTTTTTAAAATTTATACACAGAAATAATTATCATTAACATAAACTAATTATCCTTAATTAAAACGGTCTTCTAATAAAATGCGGAAATACCACTAGAACGTCGAATTAAACAAAAACAAGTTCCAAAATAATTACCACAAATTAAGGCCGACAAGAAAAACTTTCCTTTTATATTCCTTTCCCGTCGACCAAAGCGCTAATTCGTTCAAACGCCCGCGCCTCACAAAAAGCACATAACTTTCCATTAAAGTCGACCAGTCCGACAATTGGTTATCTTATTAGCGGTTAGAATCGTGTTTCCTTTATTTATTTTACTGTTTCAAATGATACCATCAACGCACCTTTGTCAGTCGTGGATTATACTCGCAAAAAGAATAAATGGAACGAATTCTACGAGAAAATAAGTAAGACGTGAACTTATCAAAACAAATTTGGGTGAATTATTGATGTTTCCTTATTTAGAAATCAATTAGTGTATCATTTTCATTTTGTTTACGGTAACTGGAATCCTAGTCAACCAACTCTACTGATATCTTACAAAACAATTTTTCCTACAAAGGAATCGAGCAGAAATTAGGAACCAAAACCGAAGGCACGGTAGAGAGGCGTGCTTTGCCGTCTCATTCAATAGATGGCGCGCTACATTCTCCTGTAATTTAATAACTTCAGTACGTCTTCGGCAGAGCAGCGGAGGCTCGCTCTCAACGTGTATATAAGTAGATTACGGTCCCTTATAAGCGCGCCAGGTATATGAAAACAATAATTAAGTACGCGTCGTTTATAAACAACAGTAACTAGACAAAGGCAACGGTAAGAACATGTGTTTCACCCTTATCGTGTTTATAATTAACGATAAAAACACGCTCGACTAGTTCACCGAACACTATGCAGCACAGACATATCCTACATATCTACATACATATGTAAATACACAATATGTTATGAGGTATTGTATGTATTTAATTTAGCTGCGTATAAGAAGTGTATTGTTTTATTTAATATAATTAGTAATTGAATTTACTAACTCGTAAGCGTATCTGTCAAGATTGTCTCGAGCACCACGTTCACAAGGAGATGGTCACGCGTCTGGCGAGCCTTATGTTGTCAGCGTTGTCAGGAAAACAGTTCGCATTTGGAATTCGGCAACATAATCATTATTTGGATCGTCCGTTTCTATTTGGTCCTACTTACGTTTTAGTACAAAAATATCTCCATGTTATAACTCCACATTGGCTTGTAGATTACTAAAAAGTGATTACTATGTATAATGAAACGTTATTACTTTCAGCATTTTATATTCTGTAAATGACAAGCCACTAAGGAAGCACTAGCAATAAGTAGTTGTTTCTTGGATACAGTAACGGTTGTCGCGCTCATTGCAAAGGATTGATGTGCCTTATTCTTAATTGATGGAGTAGTCTTTGCAAACAACATTATTTACTTCTATGATGTTTATAGGAAGTCGACGAAGTGATGGAAGAAAGTTTTCAATGAGCTTCTGTTGACACCAGTCGCAAATGCAGACATCTACGAGGGATCGTTTTTCTCTTCCCAAACTAGGCATGGATGCAAGTATTGCATCGTTTTAATAACATCTCTAATCCAGTATAAAAAAATAAGTTCGTGATCGTCCATAAATTATGTTCCCGTTAGAGTTATTTTGCGATTAGGAAACAAAAAGCAATCGCACGGAACGAGATCTGGACTACAAGGTGGATAGTGTATTTCTGTGAAGCTATATTCGGCAGCAAGAGCTTTTGCAAGTCTTGGTTTGTGGACTGATGTATTATTGTAAAGCCACAGCTTTAATAGAATCTCTTAGGCGATGTATAATCTTGCGTAATACTCTCTTGTTACCATACTACCCTTGCGTAGATAATCAATCACTAACATTTCTTGAATATCCCAAAAAACCGTTGCCATAATCTTTCCTGTAGAAGGCGTGATTTTAATCTTCTTGAGAAGGCTAGAACTCCTCATCTGCGGTGACAAATCGATTGATATCACAGATCAACAAATTTTCATTTTTTTTTTCTTTATGAATTATATACAAACTTATTTTGTTTTATATTCCTAATAATTATTATAAAAACAAATATCTTCTATCACGTATGGTATAATAAACAAATGACATTCATATTGATCATACAATACTAACACTAATTTAGTATATGCTATTCTGAGACGTATTTAGAAAGCCTTTTTTTTTCACTTTTCTCTTATATTGGGATGAAGAACATTTCGAAATTCCAACAGCAGTCAGCAAGCATCTCGCTATTCCACTTGCCCTGATAGCGTTTTTCAATAGTGGAAATATCTTGGTGAAATCTTTTCCTATGCTCGTCACTAACATGCAAGAAATGTATTTTAAGACTCATATTACAACTTAAGGCATGGTAATCTCTAAGAAGTTCACTAACAATTTCCTCGTCATCTTGAGATTTTTTATTTCCTAAGAAATTCTTTATCACACTTTTAAATGCATCCCAAGCAGTCCGTTCTAAATCACTCAAGAGTACGTCAAATTTTCGATCCTGTTGTAACGGATTAATCTGGGGTCCTATAAAAATCCCCTCTTTAAGTTTTGCCTCGGATATATTAGGAAACTTTTGTATAAGGTATCGAAATCCTAGTCCCTCTTTGTCCAATACTTTCTGAATCCAAGTTGTAGACCAAGTAGAATTGCAACTACTTCGACATCAGCACTGATGTACCATTTATAGGTTTTGTAGGTAATTGATTTTATCAAGGAAACATATCATATTATCATATGTTTCTTTCATGTGCACGGCATGACCAACAGGAATGGAGAGGTAGATTTTTCCTATATGTAAAAGGACAGCTTTCAAACTCAATTTAGAAGCATCTATAAAAAGACGCCCTTCACGCCAAATGCTACCAGAATCTGGGAATGATTGTCCTTCAATGTTGACTGTTTGCAAATGGTCAGAATATAGAGACAACGCAAAGAAAAAACAAAGATTTTACATTGTTTATGGTGTTTGTTCCACTACAGTATTATATTCAGCAACATGTAACAAGTATAAATGAGAGATTGATTTACACGCATCTTGACTGATGTCGAAATTGACGTATAGATAGGTGAGTGTCAAACTCTTTCGCCAATAAACCAAAACCACATCTTGCCCCCCTTAACTCTCCCAGGATCGATTATTTTCGGGTTTTTTTTGTTCAATCCAGGGGGTTAAGGAGGAGACCAGACATAGTTTTTGCCTTATTGGCGAAAGAAATTTCACCTTCAAACAAGGATCGACCTGTCTCGGCGCCTTTTCGAATTTCTTGACGTTTTCGACTTATTTAAGGTGGATCATTTTCTTTGGAATGCTCTGTATAATTATCATGTGGTAGATAAAGTTTCCCAATAAAACTATTTGCTGTTTTGGTACGTGTTTCTTATTACGTCAAAGATATTTACTGTGGCAGTAAAAAGTGGATATCATTGAATAATACGCTGAATATGTACAATGTTCTCGTTAGATTGAATGTAGATTTTAGAGTTCAGCATATAAATTTTAGAAGCTTGTACTTACATACATACAGTTGCAGTTAGCAAAAAGCAGTATCATGATTATGAAAATCAGAGCTCCAATAATAAAGGTTTGGCAGTTTGGAATATAATAAACAAGAAACGAGATGAAGAAATGGGTAAATCACATTAGTCATTCAGCGATATTTTTAAAATATGTGTTGGGAAATTTCTAATAATAATTATTAGAAATTTCCCAATGGAAATTATTTCCATATATCTTTCCATTCATCAAGCATATTACTTATTACTATTTTTATATATTTTGATGAACTTTAATAGATTTTGCACACTTTTCGATGTCTTTTGAAACAACGTATTAAGTCTTTTTTTCTCATTTAGAACGAGCACTAGGATGGAAATAATATCACGTTTTTCAGTATCCGGCGTATATTAAAATTCTCCTTTTTCCTTGCGAGTTTCTCTACAGATAATAAACACAATGTATCCTTAAGCGTCTTTTTGCATACAAAGCGTATTTCAGAATGAAAGTATATTTATAGCCGCCAGCAATTCGCCAATATAGTTATTACGTGAAAATATGATCGGAATTACGCTATTTACAAGACCACTGTTATACATTTATTGTTCCATTATGGCGCGCGATATTTGGCAAAGAACGTAGCGAATGTGGGCTTTATTCCGGAGTAAATGGCTTGAAATGCTATTATTATATTATGCAATATGGATGATAGAACATCTTGACTTTATATATGGACTATATATTTTGGACTGGATATTTCTTAGTACAGATGAGGATAGTATTGATTTAGTATTTTAATGTATCTTAGAAGTGTTATATACATAAATATTTTTAAGCATCGTACGTTGCATTATAAATTATTACAATTACATACAAATTTATGCGAACAATACGAGAGAAGATTTAATGATGGTGACATTTTTATACTAGATCGTTGAGATGTCGAGACGTTCCGTCATTACTTCGGTGATTAGACGTAGATGAAGTCCAAGATTTTATTGCACCTCAACAGTCAATTATTTACCGAAAAAGGTAATGAATTTCGATTAATGACAAACACGATAATTGGAACTAGTCGCCTTTTGTCTGTCCAATAAAATTTAAACTTCGGCTAGCAAAATACGAAATGAAAGGTATGGATGTTTTCCGTTTATTTGTAAACAGTAAACTGGGAGGAGTAGTTTTTATATTTCCGGACTAGACATTCTTCAACTTCAATATAATTTTTCATTATAGTGTTTTATTATCATACATATATAAAATGCACAAACTTATTTTATACTTAACTACCAACATATCATAGCATCTTCTGTTCATTGAATTGACAAGATTATCACAAACCCCGGGAGATATAAAATACCATTCTTCTTTAACTTTTTCCCAATATTCTTCTTTAACTTTAGCTCTGTACCCGCAAACCTCTTTTTTAGTATTCCCCAAAGATGGGGTTAAAGTCTGTTGACTGTGACTGCCAATACATAACCTTAATCCCATTGTCACAAAACCATTTCTCGATCACCTTACAGAAATGTTTGCGATGATTGTCATATATGTATAAACTCCCACGTAATAGACATGTGGTGTTTGGCGTATTGGAAGATCATTGAATTAAAATGTTGACGTAGTCAATCACTCGCATCTTACCTTCTGTTAGAAGCTCCATAACATTATTGACCCACCACAATGTTTAATTGTCTGTTTGGTGCATTTAAGGTCATATGCTGCATTCTTTGAATAACTTACCATACAACATTCATCCGATGTACATGACTAAATTTTCGGTTTGCAAACAAAAATCAGTTTTACAATTTTCTTTGACAATAGTGATACCTTTCTTGGACTGTTTGCTACTAAATTGGCCTGCTTTAGCCTATTTCGTTTATTAGTTTAACTTGTCACTTTCATATTTATTCTTTCTAGTTAGACAGATGTATAGAATGGATATAACAATTTAACAATGTCCTATGAGCAAATTGTCTTGAAGAGCAGTGATTTCTCTTTTGCTTCCTCTCTTTTCTTGTCTGTTCTTCAGGTAAACTGCAATAAGAGCCTTCTTCTTTGAACATTTGATAACGTCCGTCATTTGATCCATTGTTGTACACGCTGATCGTTTATAATGTCCCTTTCTCTTAATTTCTTTGTTTTTTGTGTTAGACAAAAATGTTAAATATAAAAGTTGTACAAATTGACATAAGCTATTTGCAGAACAATCCTTTTTATATACAGGGTGATGCAGAAATGCGTGACAAGTTAAATGGAACACTCTATATATTGTGAATTTTTTAGATTCTCCTAAAAATTCTGAATATTTTTTGTATAACATGTCCTATACCTAACTGTAATAGTTTTCGAAATAATCGCGTTTTAACTACGCGCCTACACTCAAAAATATAAAATGTAGATTCCAGTTCTTACGTGGCTGTGAATTAGGCTGTCACGAAGAAAAAAAAACTTCTATTATTATTGACAGTGTCAGATTAAATAAACATAAAATTTCTTCGATAAAAATGCCTTATTCAGAAAGAGAAAAACAATTAATTTTGCAGACATTTATTAAAACTGGCTTAAAGGGAACTCCGAAGAATTAACCCCCGGATGCACGTTCCAGATAAAAAGACATTTTGTCGCATCTACGAAAAGTTTCAGCAAACATCTACCCTAGCGAGAAAGAGGAGAACATTGGAAAGGGATGAAAATAGTGATCTAATATAAAGGGTGTCCCAACAGGAACTTGGAGATTTAAATTCCAAATAACATGCATAGTATTTAGAAATTGAACGATTTATTAACGTAAACATAAAATAGAAACCCTAAAATTATATGTGGAACAAGATATCGGATAAATGTCCACTGTGACTTCTATTGCACACAGCGATTCTTTTTTTAAATTTTGACTTTATCACACATATGCAAATTAATCTCGCCAATTTTTTAATTCATCAATTGTCTGTGGATTATTTGTGTAGACTTGATCCTTAAGGAAACCCCAAAGGAAAAAGTCCAGCGGTGTTATGTCCAGGATCTTGCAGGCCAATCCACGTCACCATTACGAGAAATCACACGGCGAGGGAATTTCTCCTGCAGTAAATTTAGAGTTTCCCTGGCATCTTGTTGAAAGTAAAGATTGTTAAGGTCCATATCTTCCACGCGAGGCCATAGAAAGTTATTCAACTTCTGTCGATACCGCTCCCCAGTTTCTGCTTCTCCATTCTCATTTTCAAAAAAGTAAGATCCAAGAACACCATTGGCCGAGAAACCGCACCATACAGTGACACGTAGTGGGTGCATGGGTTTTTCAATAATCTCTCGAGGATTTTCACTCCCCAAATGCGGCAGTTTTGTTTATTTACGTAGCCCGCTATGTGAAAATGGGCTTCGTCACTGAATTTGATTCGCTTACAGAATTCGTCATCAAATTCAATTTGCTCCAAAATCCAATTGGAAAAGATACGGCGGAGGTGATGGTCCCTGGGCCTTAATTCTTGTGTTAACTGGATCTTGTATGCGTGTAGCCGAAGGTCTTTTGTTAAAATTCGTTGCAGAGATGATCTTGAGATGGCCACTTGCTGTGACCGATGACGAATTGAAGTTTTTGGACTTTCGGTAACACTTTCATTCACCCTAGCGATATTTTCAACTGACCGAACCTTACGAGGACGTAGTGGTGTCTGTACATCGAGAACAGAACCGGTTCGCTCAAATTTTGCCATTAAGTTTCTAATTGCCGTATTGCTGGGAATATGATTCTGATGAAAAACAACTCGTAGTCGACGAATTGTGTTCATAATGGAACGACCATTTTCATAATAAATTTGAACAATTTGGATACGTTCTTCAGTCGTGAAACGTTGCATGATGACTTTTACAAGTTTATGGATGACGTATACCACATATTAGGTTGCTAAGTTACCTTATTTGAAAATAATGTGAAATTTAAATCCCCAAGTTCCTGTTGGGACACCTTTTACTAGTGAAAGTTGAAGAAAATCCAAACATTTCTATAAGAAAAATCTAGAAAAGTTTAAAAGAAGAGCTTAACGATCAAAAAAATACTTCTTATGGGAGGATTCAAAACACTCTGAGGAAAGCAGGATATAATGCTTCCAAAATCAAGCCTACTACAAAATTAATGCCGAGGTAACGAGAAAAGAAGGTAGAATTCTGTCAAACTATGTTGGAAAAAATTAATTTAAATAATGATTTTTTGAAAAATGTGTTTTGGACCGACGAGTCAACATTTGCAACTAGCATGATAAATAGAAAAAATGTCAGACCGTGGACCACAATAAATCCCCATTGGTATAGGGAATTTCAGTTTCAAGGTCGCCAAACTGTCAATGTATAGTGTGCTATATTAAATAACAAAATAATAAGTCCCCATTTATTTAACGTTATATTGAATTTTCTCCTCCAGCAAGAACTAGACGACCATTTTGATGAGCTTCCGTTTGAACAACTGAAAAACGTTGTCTTCCAACAAGATGCCGTTCCACCCCACAATGTAGTAGCTTTTAAAAATTACCTTGACCAGAGGTTCAATCAATGGATTGGAAAGAATGCACCAATAAAATGGCCACCTGACGCCGATGGAAGCATTTGTATGGGGAACGCTTAAAGATCGACTGAATGCAAATACTATTGAAAATGTGGAACATTTAAAAGAAGCTATTAGAACAGAGATTCATATTCTGAATGAAGATTATACCCAGTCTATCCCCGTCGCCAAAGAAAGATTACGAAGGACTTACATTAAATGTATTGAAGAAAATGGGGGCCCAGTTAAACAATTTAATTTGTAAAAACTATTTTTTCTTTGTATTGTTGTTTTTATTTCGTTGTTTTTGTTTCGCTGCTTTTGTTCCGTTGTTGTAGACATTAAATTTAAAAATTATCGTCTATTTTATTTCTCACTGTAAAATAAGATAATATTGATATTTTTTTTATTTAATTAAGCCTAAAAAGTCATACCTATATGCCTCGTATTGTAGCTGGCTAATTTACGGTCGCCCAACAAGAATCTGGAATATTTATTTGATTGTGGCCGCGCGCGTAGATAAAACGCAATTATTTCGAAAACTATTACAGTTAGGTATAGGACATGTTATACAGAAAATATTCAGAATTTTTAGGAAAATCTAAAAAATTTACAATACATAGAGTGTTCCATTAAAAAAATAACTTTAACTTGTCACGCATTTCTGCAACACCTTGTATATAAAAAGGATTATTCTGAAAATAGCTTATATCAATTTGTACAACTTTTGTATTTAACATTATTGTTTAAAACGAAAAACAATAAAATTAAGAGGAGGGGACATTATAACTGATAACCGTTTGTAAGTTTTGACCCAATTTTGTAAAATGTTTTCCACGTCATATGTTTTAAGGATATTTGTTTTAGTTACTTAAGGATAATTTTCTAGAAATAAGAAAATTTTATTTTTACGAGTTAGTTTAATTATACAACGAGCTTAGTTTCCTCGCCACTGTATATTAACTTTCAAAAATTACTAATTGAAATTATTATTCCCACAAAGGCAACCTGATTAGATGTATAAAACCGAAACTAGTCATTTCCCTTTGATGAATGATAGCAATCTGAATTAATGATCATTAAGTTGTTTCAATGTTAAGCCGCTACCACCAGGATTAATTTCCTTAATACGTGATTAGGATCTCTATATTTTTTTCCGAAATTACGATGTCTGATATATTCAACATTATTAGCATTTTTGGTATTAATGTGTACGTGTAATACTTGTGTCGTGAAATCGAAAAGACTGTTGTCGGAAATCTCAATAACCTGTGTAGTTCCACAGCAGGTTCGTAACTATATCGGCTTTACCGAAATAAACATAGGCGTTATTTACCTTAACCTTACTTTATTATGCAGCATTTGCACGAGCTTTCGATGTTTTAAATGATTTGCAACCGAATTATAGGTACGCGCCCGTACAATGCATGATCATGCAATAATACCGTCCGATGACTGCCTACAAATTACATATTTCACACTCCCTATGTACTGCCGCTGAAACCGAACCAATTCTTGCAGTCATTAACTTATAACCCACCTTACAACTTCCCATGCAATGTAAAGTACATCCGTAAATTATCCATTTCTAACATTGTTACTTTTTGCTTATGTTCACGTAAAAATAACACAAGCAAAAACTAAGATTTTCATTTACTCTTCACTTCATTCCCATGTATGTATGTATCCTATAATCATGTAGACGATAAAATACGTCTCAAGTTTTGTGTATCTACTTGAACGTAAACCCTACTCAGATACATAAAAGAAACGTACGAAAAAAGATAGAGAGACCAAAACATGTACAAATGACTTTCATCACGTCTTCATATATGACAACATTCATTCTACGCCTTTTTTTATACGAGGTTATTTCTGCTCCGTTTTCAGCCTACTTGACATTCTTGTCTCCGTTCGAACTAATGCTACAACATTAAGAGCATGTCACTGCGCTTCTTTTTTTATTTTCGTGTTTGATATACATACCTTCTAGTTTATTTAAATAGAAGTAGACGTAAATGTAACTAGTTGTAAGTCATCAATATTTTAATATTATGCAAAAACTTTTTAATAACTAATTACATTTGCATATCATATTTTTACTCTATTTTCTATCCCCGCCGTGAATATTACTAATTCTGTATGCATGTAAATATGATATGTAACGTGTCTGGAATGTATATTTGGAAATCCAGGGCGTTCCGACGGTGGTAATTATGTGGGAAGAGAGTTAACACGTGGCAACCCTTTACAAGTAGATACAGACCTTACGATTACACAACATTAATATGCAATTATTGGTTGGAAGTTCGTGAAATGTTCACATATCGTATGTATGCTTAGTAGCTTGCATGTAGGATGTACTATACATAATGTGTATGGCCACAATTCATCTAATAACTGGATATTATGTTGGAAATGTATGGAAATGTCGGTGTTACAAGTCGATAATACGGTTGACTCGCGAAATTTACGAGGCAGGCAATAAGTTAGGTTTAAACGGTGGGCGACGTCTTAATTTGTGATATAGTGAGTCTATTATAGTGCAAATGTAAATATTTATCGATAAATAGGTGCATTCTGTGACGCTTTTAGCCATGCCGATCTACGTATTTCTCATTTCGTAGTAATTGATCCTTTTACACTGTATGGATGAAGTGATTTTTTATTATCTCACTACAGCACTTCACACGCAATTTTTAATAGAAAAATTTGAGAATTCGAGGAAACTGCGTCGGTTGTCAATAGAAAAAAACACCAATTTGTCATCTGCTAGAACGATCTATCGAAAATATTGCCACAGGGGTTGAAAGTATTTGTTGAATTACGACACATTTTATAGAAAGATTATCTTTAGCCATATCAAGCGCAGATAACTTATAAAATGAAGTTAGTAAATTGCGCGCGGCGACGTCGATTTGCCAACTGAGTATTGCAAAATCAAGAAATGAACGTTGATTTTTAGAAAAAAAAGCGGCTTAGCAATGAATGGATATTTGAATAGCTATAACTGTCATGATGCGGTTGCTGAGAATCCCAGGCAAATCCACGGGAAAGTAACATATCTACAAAAGCGACTATTTGGTGTGGAATGGTGGAATTATAGTGTAATATTTCTTCGAAGTTGAAACCGGGAATGCAGTTGCAGTGAATGTTGAACATTACCCTAATATGATATGAGAGTTTTTTGGTCTGCATTGATCGGTATAGATCTGGACGATATGTTGTTCGAGCCGAACGGAGCAAATTGTCACACAGCACAAGAGACAATACGGTTGTTGCAAGACAAATTTCTGGATAATCTCATTTGACGCTTTTGCAACAAAAACTGACTAACGAGATCATGTGATCTTACCGCATGCACTTTCTAGCTGCAGGGTTTTGTAAAATCTCAAGCATACCCAGGTAGCACAGTCCGTTGGCTAAGTGTCGGCGATAGCTCGGGCCAACGTAACATAGTTGGCGCAAAGTCACAGTCTACAAACGATAAATATCCAACATTAGTCATATATCGGCAAAATACGTTGGCTCAACTTATCATTGCAACGTTCCATGTTCGTTGGCTTTATATCGGTTTGTTGGCTGAATGTCGCATAAAAGTTTTCAGACGACAATCGAATTTAGGGCGGAGTCAAAGCTGACCCCGTGGCTAAGTGGGTAACGTTCTTACGTAACATTCACGAGATCGCGGGTTCAAGTCGTACCATGTGACTTTTTTTTTCCTTTTCAAAATGCATCATTTGTTTTTATTTCTTTTTATCTCAAAAATCATGAACTTACGAAATATTATTATTGTTCATATTACCCATACATTGTGAGCCATATGAGTTCAAATGTAACAAATGTAAATAAAATAGTTGTAAAAATCTTATTATACGTAATAATGCAGTTAAATCACGACAACCTTAATAACCAACACAACTAACAAATAAAACGTATATTTTAGTAGGATTTATATTATTTATAAAATTATTAAATGCTTTGCTGTGCGCATGCGCATCAATCGACAAGCGACATTTTGATCGAATTCAGTCAATTGTACATCGCCATATGCAAGCTTGTGTTGTTTATTTGATTTATTCGTTTTATTAGCCCAGCTGTTAGTCATGAAAGAGAGTTATATTATATAGTTAAGAGTATACCGTTGTTAGTGTTACAGTCTACGTTGTATAATATTTAAAATAGACCCTGTTGTGAAAGATGTTATAAGAACAATGGACGGGTAAGTACTTTACATATAGCGTTTTCTACTGGTTGCACTTTTATGAACTCAGTGTGAATATTGCATTTCACTGGCAACAGGTTCTTTACAGAAACTAGACCAAATTAGACACTAGAAAAGTTTCTAGGGTGAACTCAGTGCGCATTCAGTGCTACCAGTAGAAAACGCTAATAGTTTACATAGTAAGTACTTTCGTACATAAGTAATATAATATGTATTTTTCATACATGCTGTGATTGAAAGTTGTGAACTACCACAACCTGGCGAGTTTAGAAAATATCCGGCAGTTTGTAGGAATTAACTAAGAAAGCATTGGATACCTATAACCTGGAAGATACGTCAGATCCGATAACGTAAAACTTATTTGTATCTTGTATACTAATGCCAGTCATCCTTACCGCTGATTGTAAGTAAAATACTAGTTCATAATTGCAATTGATTTCTTTCTTACAAAATATATTTACAGATACTTTATGTTCTATTTCCGATGTTAGGCCAGAGTTGCGTATATCTTACACAATCATTTGTGACAACTGATCGTATGCTATAGGTAATTGCCTTTTTCTAATTTTTTACAAACTGATACTAGAGCTTTAATAATTACCATAAATTCATCTATAGTTACGCATGAAGTTTAAAATATTATTTATTTATTATTTTCTGGTTAATAGAATCCGCTCTACTTAGCATTTATTTTACTTTTGTTTTTTTCACAGTATAGGTATGTACTGTTTATTTTTTATTTATGCCTTGGTATTTACAGGTAGTCGCGTTAGCTGAGGTGAATAAGTTGAACCGTACTGGTTGTATTGAAGACTATTTTAAAGATAATATTGAGTGACGTAAAAGCTATACAATTATCGAAGTAAGCCTTAGATAAAGCGAACATCTTTCAAACGATTATAGGTAAGATTTAATTTTTGTGCATTATTCTTGAGATATTTATCTAAAAAATTATTGTGAATAGTCATGATTATTATATTGTATTTTTTGAAATTCCTCCTAATTAAGAAATAATCAACTAAAATAACTTATTTTTTATTACATATTTAGCCAAGACAATTTTCTATTTAATTAAAATTTTATGTTAAACCTAATATTTAGATGCTGTCTCAAAATTTGCCTGCGATATTTTAAAGAAAAGGGCTAGTTATGAGGCGAAGGCAAAGAATAACTATAGTCAAAATTATTTAAAAAAAAATCAGAAAATTTTCAAAAAGTGATACGTAATCATACTGTATACATAGCAAACCCCACAACTTCATTTCAAGATCTGTAATGGAATGAAATATACATAGTGTCCAAAGTAAAATGTTCACGAGCTATGAAGTTGATTACTTAACAAGTTAGTAATACTTTTTACTCTGAATGATAGAAAAACAAAAAAAGCATTCATATTGTCTTCTTTAATGGAATACTGTATATTTTTAGATATTTTTAAAGAAACTAATATTTTGAACAAATCCTTTATTACTTACTACTGTGAAATTAAAACTAGGCAAGTAAAAAGTACTTTCTGAGAATTGTGGAGATGTGCAAGTAGGCAATGATCAAATATTGTAGAATAAATAATCACATAAAGGTTTTCCTAGTTACTTGCCAAATGAATTATTCTTTGTGATTATTGATTCATTCTTAATAATTATTGCTGTGCGAGTGCCATTTATTTACTCTTCTCGAAAAATGTAATATGTTGCAAGTATATCTAATTTATAGAAAAAATTAGATATACTTCGCCACTGTTAATTTAACCAACTTCATAGCTTTAATAATAAGTTTGCAATGCACCTTACCATGACTGTGGACATGGTGTACTCGTATACTTTTAATACCTTATGTAAACTAAAGATAGACACATACATATGTTAATATTTTTTCATTTGTTCACAGTTGCTGTGCGCCAACGGTTTGATATTCCAATGGATTACGACATTTATAAAACTATTGCTCCATGGCTAGCTACTGCACATGATCGAGATGAAGGTAAAACTGAGTGTAATTTGGAAAAGGCTATTGTTGGTCGTACATCTTTGACTACTGCTGCTGATAGAAATTAGGAATCAGCTGAGCTGTGAACATCTCCGCGATTAGGTCAGTGTTTGTTTTGTCAATGTTTTAATATTTTTAGTTCAATAAAATATTTCAGTTATTATATACATGTAAAGAGATAATAAATTTTGTTCTGTAATAATATATATCACATATGACGTAATGTGCTGTAACATTTTTGCTAATTTTGAATTTTAGTTTCACTAATAAATAAAATATCGTAATTACTTTCTTTATTTATTGTATGTGCAGATGGTGTTATATAGGTATATGATTCGATGTTAACTATTGTTAACAACATAAACATAAAAAAACATACAATTTGTAATAAGTTTTCCTTGTATATTGTCACATGAAATAAAACATTACGATATATGTCCTAATTACAGGCAGATCATATCGAGATATACAATGTTACACAATTATGAGCATGTTTGTATTGAACGCTGAATATTTCAACATAAGCGTAGATTTTATAACAGTTTTCAAATCATTACTTGTATATGTTCTTAACTATTGTCAACATCTTGCATACATAGATATGTAAAATTCAAACAGAAGTTTTCTATTACATTATTTATGATCTAATTGTAATTAAACTAATTGTATTAAACTAATTAATAACATCGGATCAGTGTACCTATGTACCATCATATATGTTTTGCATCTTGTATGTCTTATCGTATAGATATCACATACAAGATTAATACCCAATATCACTTCCCGTAGTTACTCCTATGTATCCTTTCGATAAGACGCCAACGTCAGGTGCCGACGTTTCACCAACAGAATGGGTAGGTATTGAAAGTTTATCCTACGCCAATGTCGCCTAAAGATATAAAACCAACGTTGTAAAATGTTCACACTTTCACATACTGCCAACATTGTTGCCCAACGCGTGCCCAATGTAACTCGGACAATCAGCCAACGTTACACCAACGTTGTGTGCTACCTGGGTATTTCAACTATCTAACAACAATTGATGATGATATTTGACATGCATTGGTGAAGTTGAGTAGAAAATGTGATCAAAATTTTCACTAAAAGAATAAGAGTGTCCCAGTAAAGTCATGATGGCCATTTATTGGATGTTCTATTTTATACTTCATTGAAGATTATGAACACAGAATATTTTTCAACTAGCAAGCCAAAATGGGAAAAATGGTATAGAGGCCGAAGAAGACATAATTTTTTCTTACTTCATCAACACATACAGGGTGAGTTTTTTTGAATGTTTAGCATTGGGATTTCAGAAATTACTGGAGATAGAAAAACGCTTAAATGGGGAAAGATGCGCAGTTTTACGAGTTTGATTTAAAACTGCTTTTGTTTCTCCGATAACTTTTATGGCTTATTAGTTATTCAAAGAAAACTAAATTTTACGCCAAATAAAACTGTCTAGCTAATTTTTTTTTCGTTTACCATTATCGAGTTATGACACAAATTTGTGTTTTTTAAATGAAAACCATAGTTGGTTTTGACATCATTAAAAAGCTTTTGCTGATTACAATGATATAAGATTTAATATGGTTATTTAAAAAAAATAAAGAGGATATAGACATTTTTATGGTTTTATTGAAAACAATTGAATTTTGAACTGATAAAATACAAACCAAAGGAAAACTTATTTTGAAATCTTATGTAGTAATAAAATCAAAACTATAAGAACTTTTATTAACACACAACATTATTAATGTTCAAAAATACCTCCATTATTGTTAATACACAAATTGCAACAGAATTTGTAGCATTGCGGACTTTACGCCTATCGATGTTATTAAAAGCAACTAAGACAGTTTCTCTTAAATCGTCGATTGTTGCATATGTTCTTTTGTGTACTGTGTCCTTTAGTACACACCACAAGAAAAAATCCAAAACTGATAAATCAGGGGATCTAGCCAGCCATTCAATGGGTGCATTTCGTCCTATCCATTGATTAGGGAAGTTCAAATTTAAATAATTTCTAACATGCAATTGATTGTGCGGAGGCGCTCCGTCATGTTGAAACCATTGCAGCATTGCTCGGGTTCTTAAATTTAAATTATCTAACATTTCCTCTAAATCTTGTTGTGAAAAATTAAGATAACGATTGCCAGTTAGTGATCCATCAAAAATAAAAGGAGGAAGAACAGTTGATCCTATAACACCACACCAAACATTGAAGCCAAATTTAATTTGTGGTCTCCTATGTTCAACGTGAAGTGGATTTGTTTGAGACCATATGCGCTCATTGTACCTATTAAACATTCCACAATTTGTGAAACCAGATTCATCAGTCCATAATAATTTCAGTGAAAAGTGTGGATCGTTTTGACACTGATCTTTAAACCATCTACAAAAAGCTATTCGTCTGATGTTATCACCTTCATGTAAAGTTTGTGATAATTTGTAGGGACGAAATTTATGCTTCTTCAACATTCTGACAATAGTGCGTTGAGAGGAGCCCATTTCTGTTGAAATTTGTCGGATCGATGTAGATGGATTCTGAGCGACACTTGCTAATATGTTTATTTCTCTATCTTCATCCATCCCTTTTTTTGATTTTGGTTTAACGAACGAACCATAATCTGCTAAATTATCCCATAATCTCTTAAAGCTAGGTAGCGACGGCTGACGTCGATCAAAATAATTTTCAAAATAAACTTCAGCAACTCTAGTAGAATTTTTCTGACACTGAATGTAACATTCAATCATATCACGCTTTTCTACGTTAGAAAATTCCATAGCCAATGCAAATTTATGATTAACGGCCGTTTGCACCGCTTATAGTTAACTTACAATTAAATTAATAGTTAATTGTCAATGTTTGATAATTTTGTTTTTTTTTCCCTTATGCCTAACCCGTCTGATCTATGGTCAGCGGTAAGGCACCGCAGTCGTCAGACTTATTGTGCCACGTCTGTGTATTCAAGTCACCCACTCTAACACAGTAGTCCCATCCACTAATCTGTACAGGTCCCTAATCGAGTGGGTAAGGTATGTCTCTAGGTCTTCTGTCGTTCTCCCAAATAGGTTTTGTCATTTGCGATCTAGTGCCTCAAAGACGCGTAGTATATGATCGACTGTCTCCGGTTCTATACGAG
Organism: Holotrichia oblita; assembly: GCA_023690525.1. NCBI lineage: Eukaryota > Metazoa > Arthropoda > Insecta > Coleoptera > Scarabaeidae > Holotrichia > Holotrichia oblita. Next base: position 54,658,704 of record CM043016.1, on the reverse strand, counting down.
TTATGTTACAATGTACCTCTTTCAAAATGGATGCCATCAAAAAGCTCAGTACATGAAGATCAAAGAGATCGACAGAGTGTCGTTAGTGCTTCTAATAGAATATATTGTGACAGACTTGTGAGTTTCACTTTTGAGTAATGTTCCTACTTAGGAATACATGATTTGGGACTTATTCCAATATTTCCATGGTTTTAAATAAATCCTAAAGCGAAATCCAAATTTGAGAAAAAGCGACGACCAGTGGTACCATCACTCGTAATGCTTAAATTTGGTTTGAGCATACCAACCAAAAATTTTTTTCTTGAAGAAAACGATAATAACTTTAGCTTTTATGTCTGTAATGAGAGTACAGTCTTCAATGCAACATCTTTTCGCGGCATTAAGTACTTTGTAGGAATTTAGTTGCTAATTTTGCTTTTAAATTGAATTATAAGAAAAAATCCACATTGGACATTTAAGCGAGCTCACCGCCTCCGCACACGTCTACACACTAACTTGCAATTCAAGGTTGCTTTTTTTCGAATAGTTGACCAATTTATTACAATATTTTTATTTTTGACCAATTTATTACAATATTTTTAGCATCCAGTTTCAATGACACATTATTTTTTATATACTGTCGTAATTACAACAGTACAGTTTGTGAGATGAGTCTATTATTTGGTTGTTTAAGTCAAACCACATGGTAACATTTTTAAAAGACAGTTTCGTTAAAAATGCTGCTATTAAAGTGAAATACGTTTTCGGAAAAAATCGCCTTTGCTTGAACCATAAGTGTCATTTGAAATAATCATATTTAACCTTTAAAGCTACATTTTGTAGTTTCTAATTTGCTGGTAAATAATGAATAATAATTGTTCTTAAAGAATTTGTTGTCTGACATAAATTGGTATTAAACGGTTTCTAAATCCATTAACTAAAGTTTCAAATGGCTGTTTCACTCTTGTAACGCCAATCTTCCAGTACAGTAAGACCTCCCGGATCCGGCCTTCCCATATCCGAAACTTCCCATATCCGAACAAAGGATTCGCTAAACAAATATGCAGGCGTACGGTGTTCTCAAGGCTGACCTCCGTAAACGTCAACGTAGCTGTGTCACTTTCTCTGTTTCATTTTAGACGCAAATTGGTTCCAGCGCATTGGTTCAATTGACGAGAATCTCCATTATAAAAATGTACATGCCATGAGCTAGCGTTTTGTGTTTACTGTGATTGTGATTATTATAACCTGTTGATTTGTGTGTTTCACATCGTGTGTACTACAGTATAGTATATTATATCGCCAAAAAGAAAGAAAGTTGTGGTTACAATGGAAGAAAACTAGCAGCTATCAGAGGAGTACAGAACGGGAAAATTTTACGGAAAGTTGCGGCGGATTACAATGTAGGAAAATCCACAATGACTGGATGAAACAGAAAGATAAACTAGAACAAAATATATCGAAGCACCAACATAAAAAATTATGAAATCAAGTAAAAATTTCAAACTCAATGAAGCAATGTTCTTTTGGTTTACGCAGCAACGGGAAAAAGGAGCGCCTTTATCCGGGCCAATCATTCAAGAGAAGGCAAGAATCATGTTTGAAAAATTGGGCGATAATACATCAGAATTACAGCAGGTACAGGTTGGTTTGATAAGTGGAAAACTAGATATGGAATTCACCAATTTAACATATGCGGTAAAAAATTCAGGTGATCGAGATGCTGTGGATGTTTTTAAAACTGAATTCCAAGAATTTAGAGGATATACAAAGGACCAGGTATACAACGCAGATGAAACCGCACTAAACTTTAAGATGTTACCACAAAAACCTGTGGCATCAAAACAAAAAAGTGCCTGGATGTCATGTGAGATATTTACAGAATGGTAAAAACAAGAAACAAGGAAATGGTGATATAATTGTGAAGTTTTTACCCCTAACGTTAGCTTGGTGCAACCATTGAACCAAGGTGTGCTGGCATCATTTAAAAGACATTATCGTAGGTTATTTTTACGGTCACTACTTCATGAACGCAATGAAACAGTAAGTGTTGAACAGGCTGTAAAATCAATTAACATGAAAAATGCTCTATACTGGTCTGCGCAGTCATGGGATAAAGTCAAATCTTCAACACTCCAAAAATGTTGGAACAAATTGTACGATGGTATTTTTGTCAGTGGTGAAACAGAATCAGATCAAAACCTGCTTGATCTTCTTACGAAAATACCAGGTTGTGAAGCCATTGACAACAATGATGTCGCCGAATGGGTAAATTCAGAAGGTTTAGAACTCGAATATACGGATGACGACATAGTGGATATGGTGATGCAGCCAGAGGACGACGCCGCCAACGAAGATGACAACACTAGTGACGCAGCAGATGAGCGTGTTATAGCCGAAGAGGGATTCAATGCACTAGACGTAAGTATTTCTGGTTGTAAGTCGCGTTTCACGGGGCTAGTACTGTGAGCAGTGGGCTGTACCGTACAGTATGAAATTAAATTACATATCCCTGTTTCAGATTCCGCTTCGTTTTGCTGAAGAATATGAAGAAGTTTCTCCAGCAGATGTCCTTGTTTTGAAAAGATTGCGAAGCATTGTCGCAAGAAAAAACTAAATTGTCGGACTTTTTTGAAAAGAAATAATAAATATTTATTTTTTACAGTTATTTACAACAAAATTGTTTGTACTGCAATAAAATTGTTTATACTATACAGAATTTTACGATTTTTAAACCTTGTGGGGTCTAACGAGGGTCTTTTCTCATATCTGGCATTTCTGTTATCCGGACTGGGCCGAGCCCCCTTTAGTTCAGATATGAGTGGTCTTACTGTACATATTTCTGTACTGTTACAGTCTAGATCCAATGCTAGTTATTCGTTAATCGCTAAATATTTAATCGAAAACTCACCAACCACCTTCAACATATGACGTTGGTAATAGAAATATGTTGTGACGTCAGAAACCTGCATATTCAACTGCAAGATCCGCCTGATCAACGGACTTAATAGGGTACCGCTCTCAGACTGATATCTTCGGTCAAACAATTTAAGCGTTCTCTCGGTAAAAAGTATGCACAGAATTAAGATGCAATGAATTAGTGAAACATTGTATTTTTTTGGAGAGCTATTTGTGTGCGTGTTTTGAGGCATTACTCCAACTCGTAGCGCACACACGATTTTCAATTCAAATTTAATTCACAATGTAAAAGCTGCATCTCTTCGTATTACTCTTTAATAAGTAACAATAACAAGAAAAATACAAATCGCGAATTTAAAACCTCAATACCATTAACATTTCTGTAGTTATTGTTTTCGAGAACGTTATTTTTTCCCTTTTAAAGATATTTTCTATATTTACGTAAACGTTATACATAAAAAGTCAAATACATAAGCATAAAATACGCCTATCCTCTCTTAAATATATTACGCACATCGTAAAACAATATCCCAAAACCCCCGAATACGAATTATCCCCGGGCGTACGGCTTACGTAAGTATCAAAATCACGCATCTAACCTTTAAAAGTACCTGCTCTCGTACAGCATACATTTATACCATAACCTATATCGACCGATATGAGACGAGTTTGTGTGCGAAATTTAATGTTCACCCTCCCGATCGCGGTACCCTTCTCAAAAGCATTCTCGCATATTTTCGGGCAATCTTTATGTATTCCGGAAAAAAAGAACGCGTTGTTCTAGCTGGATCGCGCGAGCTAGCTCCGGTAAATTATGCTGTCAGCAAACTGGCCAAGATGAAATATTCGATAATTTCCGGAGGCGCCTATTGAATTACTGTCGATCAAACCTGAGTTATATTTAGACAGGTGGGGTAAATAGAATATCTTAATTTTAATGTGTTGACTGTGAATGAAAGGAAAAACCTGCAGCAAAAAATAAACTAGATTGTAGGATTAACTGATACCAAATTTTACGTATAAAAGCTTTGTAAGTTATCATTCATTTTAATGAATAAATTCTAACAATCTAACAACATTTTCTAGCGTTAAAATCGGTGCAATGTAACTTTTATTGATTCAAATAGCTGCAATTAATATACGCATTTCGAAAAAATATACCATAATTGAACCGAAGTTTCATTCTAGTGCACATCGCTGGCTACATTTAATCCACTATTTCTTCTTCCGTTTTTGACTCATTGACAATTACGAATGGTTTGCGGTTTAAAACAATTATGAAGTTAGTTAGAGAATAGATTACCAAAACCATTATTTCAACTACTGTCCCGCGTTAATAGAGTAGCGAATCAAAATTAATTCAATGTGTATCTATTGTTGTGTAGTGCTTGTATTATTTCATGTATAGTTAAAATAAGCTACGTTTGAATGGACTTTATAGTATTGTTTTATTTTGGTTAGTCTGACCAGACATACAGTGCTGTGAATAATTATAGGTTACTAGCTGGTCCAGCAGACTTCGTTCTGCCTAGAAAAGTATTGATTTAGATATTTAATGTTTTATTATTACGGGTACCACCCCCGTGTCCCGCGAAACAATTGTCGCAAAAAATTGTCAAAGAAAAAAATTGTCACAACGTAACGTAAACATAAACGTCATCTATCATAAAGATGGCGTCATAAAATCACTCCATACAAAATGTATGGGAAAATGAATTTTCTTGATATTTTTTTTTCGGGCATATTTCGAGAATTTTCTTGGATATTCTTCTTGTTTGGCCGGAGACCAGTCCGAATTGGTGCGAATCATCGAAATCGGTCCTGGCGTTCTTGAATTATAAGGTTAGTAACTAACGGCTTTCTCTTTTATATACAGGGTGCCCACCTAGTACGCGGAAGTCCAATATTTTGGTTAATAAGAGAGATAATTGAAACTGTTTTATTTCACATGTCTAGTTTTCTCAAGACCTACAAACCTCAAATAATGCCGATTATACAGGATGTTCCATTTCCTCTGCACAGACAGCAACTTTGTTTTTTTAAATACAAACCTATATTTTTTATAATTTATTTTGAATCTACATCAAAAATAAAAGAGACTTTATGTATGGTATTCATATGAAAAAACTGACGATCTTTGAGATATTTGGCTTACTATGTTTTAAATTAAAAGTGAAGCGTTTGTTAGCAGAGATGGAATGTTATAGTGTTGACGAGTTCGTATCAAATAGCGAACGTTAGACCTTATATCTGTTGTTACGTATACATATGTGTTTATTCTATGTACTACTTTATTCTGTTTGACCCACATACAGTCATATTATTGTAATATTTTATTAACAAACTTTGACAATATTTGTAATGTTTTTATTGCAGATAATAAATATGAAATATGAAAATATGAAATTTGTAGTAAATTTTTGTCAGTTATAATATCGCAAATTTTGCGGTTACGGCAAATTAACAGAAAAGCTATTTTTAGACAAAATGTTAGGCAATAATGGTTCTTCAAAACACCATGTCAGAAACTGACCTACAGTATAAGGGATGCCCAGAAATGGTTGTCAAATTTGACGAAGTACAATATGAAAAATCACCGTTAATTCAAACGGAACACCCTGTATATTATTGATCAGTAAAACGCAGAATTAAATATTCTACAATTTTGCTATAGCATTCTCTATACTCAAGTTCAACTGTTAGGTAAAAAACGCAGTATTATAGTAAAAAGTGAGTAAATTTATGCAATAGGTACTTCAAATTTACTCCATTAAAAAAACTTCTAGTCTAAAACTTAGGTTCTTATGAATAATATGTTTATCCATTTTGCGGTAGTTGTTTTATTGATGGAGGCTTGTTTCTATAAAAACTGATACATCTTTGAATTATTATTTGTTGTGAAATCGCGTTGAACGCGAATATTTCTGTAGACCATTCAGGTAATTACTATAAACTTAATAGAAACCCAAGCAAATTAAAGCTAGGGGTTCCCCAAGGGTCTGTTCTGGGCTCACTGCTTTTTCTAATATTTGTGAATGTTCTTCATGTAAATTTTAAAGTGGGAAGATTGTGCCAATTTGCAGATGACACTTCATCTACTTTTACGGCAGTAGACTCTTCGGAACTGTCCATCAGGAGTACTGAATGTGCACGTGCAATGCTTGAATTGACGCAGAAAACCTGTTTGATACTAGATGCAGCAAAAACGAATTTCATTGCCCCAGTACCGATTAGTCTGAATGATACATATCTGCCTGAATGTACCACAGTAAAATTTTTGGGCAAAAACTTATCATCACATAGATCATGCTAGCAAATCGCTGTCAGGGTCAATATTTGCAATTAAGGTGCTTAAACGAAACGTTACCACTGACCTTATCTCCGCATTATAACTGCGTAAAAATAAATTACCTATTATTATTATTATTATTATAGGGTTTAGATCAGGGCTTAATGCCGGCCATTCTAAAAGTTTGATCCCATGATCTTCAAAAAATATTTTTGTTGAAGCTGCCTTATGTATGGGTGCATTATCTTGTTGGAAAATTGTGCGTTTATCCGATTCTATGGTAATAAAAGGCAGAAGATATTCTTCTAAAACATCTTGATCTTTTTGAACATTCATCCGTACATCAACAAAAACTATTTCACTTTTGGCACCTCTCTTGAATGCCGCCCATACAATAGTCCCACCACCTCCCAAAGCACGACGACACAAAACTTATCTCTCTTTTCTTATATCGTGCCAGTAATAGTTGAATCCATCGAGCTGGTCTAAATTAAACTTCTTTTCGTCGCTGAAAATTACATGATCGAACAATTCTCCACGATGAACGTACTTCTTTGCGAAACTGAGTCTAGCGTCAATGTGACCTGTGGTTCGCCTTTTTAAAAATTTGGACTCCAAACTTATTCCTAGTTAGTACAGACTTAATGGCTCTCTCATTATTTTATTATTATCGGCCTTGACTTTGACAGTACAACGAGGGTGGAGCCAAAGTAGTAAACTTTATTAAATTTAGAAACCCAAATTTTAAAGAAACTACTTTTTTAATACAGTTTTTCAAAACTTTTTAATACAAAATAAATTATTTCAAGAATTTCAAATAATATTTAACATCTAAAATCTCTAAAAAAATGTTATTCCTAAAAATTCCAAAACTTTTGGCTTCAACTTTTTGATATTTTTAAACATGTTGAAATCTATCAAATTTTTAAAATTTTGAAGTTACAAATTTTATATTTTTCTAATTTTTAACAATTTCAATATTCTTTTGTAAAAATCTCATATAACACACAAGAAAGTTAAAATACAGACATTTGTAGGTTTTAGAAATTGCTAAATTTGTATAAATGACCTACGGTAGGTGTTTATTCATTCGTTGTTTTCTTAGCCTTTTCTAAGGCATTTACAGTGGCTCGTTCTGGGTAATCAAACAGTTTTTTTTATTAAAATTAAAGGCAATTTTATAGATACCCCAATCAAGTTATTCAAATACTCATTGGTCAGACTATACTCACAAACGTAGTAGGATACAGCAACTTACCTGAAACAAAAATTTTAATTTGAGAACATTCTACACACAATATCGCATTTAAGCATAATTTGATCTTTTGAGTGATATTTAAATGTATACGTATATGTAAATGATATTGTTACGAGGAGGTATTCAAAAATTCTTAACCTACTATAGAAGCGAACAAAATTTGAAAGTCGAAATATTTTATTATTCAACATGCTATCCTCTTAATTGGATGCATTTATTACAACGAATCTGCAACGCCTTTAGACCTTTCGAAAAGCAATTTTCTATTGCCTCTTTGTTGGAAAAACACTTACTACAATTTAGGCTTTTTTTCAGTTGAGGAAAGACATGAATTGCTTGCAATTTCTGCGCAGTGGCATTGTCCTGCAAAAACAAAACACCTTTAGACAACTTTCCACGTCTTCCCTCCATATTTTTCTCGTAGAGCGGTCAGTAACATCGAATAATAATTCCCGGTTATTATTCCACCCTCATTCTGAAAATTAATCATGATTACTCCTTGGTAATCTCAAAAAACGGAAGCAAGAATTTTTCCAGGAGATTTTTTAATACAAAACTTCTTACGCCTTGGAGAACTAGAATATCTCCAATCCATCTATTGTTGCGTTGTTTCTGGGTCGTAGAAATGTATCCAAGTTTCATTCATGGTAACAATACGACTTGGGAAGTCTGTATCATTTTCAAACCGAGCACAGTGATGCTTTCACCCTTGCTCGCTTCTGGTTAACATTCAGACATTTGGAGATCCATTTTGCAGAAATTTTTCTGATGTCCAACTCGACGTAAACTATACGATGAACGCGTTCATATGAAATATTCAGTGTCTCAGATATTCGCTTTAGACCAATTCGACGATACATGTCATAAACTGTATCAACATTTTCGGGAACGGACACGGAAATTTCCGGTCGGTGTTCATCTTCCATGGAAAATTTACCCCTTTCGAAGCTTGCAATCCAATGTTTCACGCTCGGATAAGTAGGACGTTGATCGTCAAGGGTATTAAGCATATTTTCGTAAATCTACGTACCTCTTAACGCCTTAAATACATTAAATTAAATGATTGCTCGATACCTACTCCAATTTTTCGATTTTCACAATTTCGGTCGACATCCGTTTTTCAAATTTTACTACCCGGAAAAGTACTTCATAATGTATACAGAGCAGGAAAAAACGAGAGGCAAACAAAAAATAATTGAAATGAGAGCAAAAAAGCAAGAAAATTAAGGGACATGCATTCAACCTACATTATTAACTTGTCCAAATATTATATGTATTTACCGCATAAACATAATCTCTATACATATTTAGTTTTTGCAATGTTATATATAATAATATATACATGACATATTCTTTTTTTTTCATATTAGCATAATTTAGCATACTGTCAACAAATAAATAGAAATTAAATCAAACTTATTATATTTCTGACATTTGGAAAATGAACTGTAGCGCGCTCATCCTATTTAAATATAAAATTGGCGTTATCTACAACATTCACGCACCTATTTCAATTTGAAACGTACACATGACATATAAATCGATAGACTCGTTAGTTATTCATGTACTCGTTAGCATCATATAACAACATTGATTAGTGATAGCTTGGTTTTAATGATAAACTACGCGCATCAGTTTAGTGCATATATTTTGCCACAACAAAGATAGTGGGTAAACAAATGTAAAAGGCAATGCTCCATAAATCTAAATTTGTCATGCAATCCTGCATTAAACTTGCAAAGAGTCTTCAATAAATTTGTAATTCGATTAATACTATCATCACTGATGATGATGAACCTACTTGCATGCATAAATTTATTTTGCCTATAATATAAGAGTAAAGTTTATATTAACCTTTAGCACCGTGTAAGGTTCCACATCGAATAACGCGAATAACAACTGAATAGGGATCATGCGTCTATAAACGTTGACGCTAATAAATTAGTTAGAGGGCGTTGACAGCACCAATTCGTTATGCACGCGTTATTCAATTCACGTTTACGGTATATCGGTTCCGGTTGAAGAATCCTGACAATAGTCAGGTTACAGGAATAAGTGGGAGTTGCAGTAATTCATAATAGATTAATGGTTTAGGTAATATGAACGTATGCAGAAAGAAAACTATAAGGAAAGATAAATAAGAAACTCATCAAGATGATTGATTAAATTTTAATTATGCAGTTTGCAGCGGATGATGTTTCAACTTTGCCCAATGTACTCGTTGCCTGATGATGTTACAAGTTCCTGTGTGCCGGTTTTGATATCACGGCTAAGGTAATACAAAGAGGATTATAAATGACATTGTCTTGTAAATTATTCCATATTACGAGCTTAATTTATCAAGCGCGTTACTAATGGAATATTTGAAAATTTAAGTACAGCTTCCTTCTGAACAAGTTCCCTAAATCGCATGTTTGAAAAATAGCTGTGTAAGATAAATTTTACTCTTAGTATAAATGCAATAAAAGAGTGTACGGAAGGTTATTACAGTAATTTAAGGCAGAAGAAGTAAGGTTTTAGGGCTATACTACAGTTTTAATTGGTTAAAATCATAAATAGCAAAATGATATGCAAATGAAACACGACTGTATTGTTCAAAACAGATTACAATTGCAAATCCTTTCCCAGTTGTGCCACGTTCGTTCACTCATATTCAGCGTTTTTAATTTGGTAAAGTCAGAGTTGACAATTAGAAATGTATGGCAATTATTATTGAGTAAAACTAAGATGCTGTAAAAAAAGAATTCGTGGTCTATGTGTCACAAGGACTCTTATTATTATGGATTGTTATTGTACATCGTAGAATGTTTATTACTTTAAATTATACTTGTTCTAAATCAACAAACACTGCACAAAATTCTACATAATTTAAATCAGAAATAGTATATGACTCGTGTTGCATATCATCATATTTTATTAAACAAACTCAGTCAGTACGGTGTAAGGGTCAGGGCCTACGATTTATTCGAGTCATACCTGCGTGGACGAAAGCAATACCTATACAGAAATAAAACATCTTCATTCAGACGGCTTTATCAGGTAGGTATCATCGTTCGGAAATTATTAATAATAAACTTGGCGTCCCTCAGGGATCTATTTTGGGCCCCTTGTTATTTCTCATATACAAGGTCCTGCAATAGTGCGTCAGGCTTCCATAGCTCCTTCACGAATTAAATTAAGAATTTCATTCATTGCCGACTTATACTGTATTATAGGGCGTACGTTAAGAAAATATTTTCAGTAATAGTGAACTTCCGGTTGTACCGGAAGTAGATACCAACTTTGTTATTTTAAATGGAACACCCTATATATTATTGCACTTTTGGATTCCTAGTTAAATTTAAATGGCACTTTAAGTTGCATCGTTTTTGAATTACGTGACGTTTTTCGAAAAAAAAATAACTGTAGCAGTGTATTCGAAATTTGGAAATAGGTATCTCCGAAACTGTGAAAGTTAGACAGATGAGGTTTTCAGTTTTCCCTTAAGCATGAAAGAGTACCCGTCTTTTATTAGAAAATTGTTGGGTTTAAATTACATGATTATTAAATGGGGATCTGATTTTTTTAAATAGAACGGTATAGTAATTTTTACATAAATGGATGTAAAATTTAATTTTATTTCAATTTTATACAGGTATTATGGTGTGTATATCACTAACGGTTTTCGAGATATTTCCGGTTTTTCGGATTTTCACGACAGATGCGTATTACGAAGAAACAAAGGCGGCCATGGAAAAACAAGCATGTTGTTTATTGATACAAATTTTGACATTTTCTATCTGAAATAAGTGCGTGTACTTAAGCAGATAATATTTTATTAAAAAGAAATGAAGTATTCAAGAGAAGAACTCATTGATATGATTTTTGTGTTGGGTGAAAGTGAGAAAAACTGTTTCCTTGCTATTAGAATTTATGCGACTCGGTTTCCTGAAAGGCGACATTCAGAAGCGATCAATATTGTATTGTATTGTATTTTATTTTATTGTATTTTGTTAGCATTCAATACCACTGGTCAAGAATAGAATAAGAATAAAAATAAAACAAGACATGACCTTTGTTAACCTTTGTTTGCAACAGTACCTAGAGCAGAAATCATTTTTCTAAGAATATGTTTTATTCCTAAATTAGATTTCTAAAAAATATATACTTTAGTAGAAAGATTTTGTTTACACAAGACAGATGCCAAAAGAAAAATATTGAACTGGTTAAGAGAATATAATTCTTGGGGCCATTATTGCGATGAGCTGAAGATGATAGAAGTCGAAAGATGAGGCAATCCATCCTAGCTTAAAATTAAGACAAAATTTTCTGCATAGGGTATGGTGTACTGCAATAATAGCTGTGGATGTAAGAAAAATCAATTGCTTTTACTGGTTATGGGCGAATACTGGACATCATAACAAGATTTTCTTTTCAGACAAAATGGCCCAGCAAGGCACACTTCAAAAAAAAACCTAAATTTGGTGTAAACCACATTCAATTGTCTCAGTTTGATTAAAAATTGAAGAATAATGAAAAATGTGTCTCGGAAATATTCTGCAGGGACAATTCCTGAAATCAAGAAAAAATATCAGGAAATATGGATTACATCGTAGAATATCCAATGTTACTACTTAGCTCTTCCCACCCCCTGATGTTTCGGTATCTAAAGAAACAACCTGAAATAATAAATAGGGTAAGTGACAGAGCTACAATATTAGGCGTAAATTCCCAGATATTTTCGAAATTTATTGCAGAAGCATGAAGACACCGATGCAAAAGGCGTTGTACATACACAGAAGTGCATTATGTCATTGGGTAAGTCCGGGCAAGAGAAAAAATCGACATCGAAAGATTAAAACAATGGGATTCTGAAACACTATAGTCACTAACAGAAGTGTTACTGACAGTAATTCTATCAGATCACTCGACAAAGACAGTAGAATGTCGTTTCTGCGAGGAGAATTTTATCCTCCTCCTTCTATACATATCCTCTCCCAGTGCACAGCAGGACGCAATTCAAGGGCTATGCACCTACGATCGTATGACATAAAAGATGGAGACTTGCCTAACGTCAAGCCATCCCACACTCTAAACAAATAGGCTTAGCAAGTCAGCTACGAAGCCGAGAAACACTCAGCCACACAACAAAAAACGGGGCACACAACAGACCTTCTAGGTCGCAGTGCAAAAATATCACGCTGCATACAAACATATAACAGATTCAGCTCTAAATATTTCAAATAAGATAATCTTTGTCCTTGTCTCAAATTCGTCGGGGATTCGTCAAATCAGATGAAGATGATGTATTTTTACAAAAACTTAAACTCCAATGAAAGTTACTCTTGAGGTTGACAAGTGCAATGTGCAGCTAAAAAAAGCTTGAAGCATATTGTGGGAGGAATTATTCAGACAAATGAGTGAGAAGAATAACTTGTAGGTATTTGAAATTGAAAAAGTGTAAAAAGACTCATATCAAAGAAAACCATTTCAAAAATATTTTTGTTTTGAAAACTATAAATTGTGATATGAAAATTCTGATCTAAACATTTTCTCCATTTAGGTAAATATAAAATGAGTTTTCAGCATTATATAATCATAGAGAACATACTCCTCCGTTATTTGTGGAATTGTATGAAGAAATATGACTTCATACAATTCCACAAATAACGAGTTGCAACAGCGACAGATCATTCTTTGCTCTAACAAGGTGGTGTAAACAACGTGGCAGCGCAGCGTGAATCTAACTGGTAATTTAGTGCGGAACGGCATTTCCTAATCTAATAAAGTGCAACGCTGCCGGGGGAACTAGGTAATAAGTTGTTTATTCGAAAAATTTCCGGAAACGAGCGCAGCAGCGTGTTTCTTCTGCATGGCGAATCGTATTTTTCACGTGTATATTTTCTATACGGCCGCCCAACAGAATTCAATAATATATTTTACGTGACCAGCATCATGATTTTCCGATGTGCATCACGTTAACGTAATAAACAGCTGCTAGAGCTAACATATCGTACACGCAACAAATGACCGTCAACACAATGCAGGGAAACGACCTATTTAGGTTTTTGTTTCAGCTTTTTGTTTTAAGTAAAAATACCTGCATACGTAAGTCGTAAAATTCCAACAAGCATCCAGTTTATATGGTAATATGTATTGGATTAGTTATTTTCTTTCGAATCGAAAATCAGTAGTAGGTACACGTCAACTTTGAAGTTCCAATCATAAAAATTACTCTGTCATCAATTTGTTTTTACCATCAGGTATTCTGTCTTAAGGAAATTGTGCTTTATTTGTGAAGTTATAAATGAATACTTAATGCTTCTCCAAGCTCCTCGACGAAAACTTTACGAACAGCTACCGTTTATTACACGATGGTGGAGTAAACAAACGGCATAAAATGCCACAAATCTATTTATTACGGAAAAAACGTTAACAAAATCTAAAATATAAGCACTCGTAGTATCAATGCAACCTAGCAATAATAGGTATCATCTGTCAGTAGATTGCTGTCAAATTTTCAACCACACATCCTGGAGTGAGCTCTTAAATAGAACACAATCCTTGGTCAATAAAATACTTTAATTGAAAATTATTTTAATAAGTTAATTGTTCTTCCAGGTGTACCCCAAGATGCGGTGCTTGGAGCTATTCTTTTCCTTATATATTTAAATAACCTTAGCGTAAACGTTGGTTCTCCTGCTGAATTTCTCATTATAACGATGACACTACATGTTTATCTAAATCTGGACAGAGAACAATCTGTGCTTCAGCATTTAGCTAGGTAGCTCTGCAGTCTCATACGTACTGCGTATTATCATTGGTTACCTGAGAAACCTCGGACCTCCGACATGTGTCGTTGCTGAACCCAATATTATCCATCTATCAGTATTTTGTTGTAGAAATGCCAATAAAATGGCATCGTGGTGGGATAAAAATTATCTTTTGTTAAATAACAGTTTGAGAGTGAATTCGTGAAGCAAGTTCGTGAAACTGGACGGTTATTGAACAAAACAACCCGTCAACGGTCTCGTCCAAAGCGCTCAGACGGAAACATTCCTACTGTTGTCCAGAGCGTAAAATTAATTAACATCAACTCATCATCGTCCTCAGGAACTGATTATTTCTCGCAATTTTCTGAGGACAATTTTGCGTAAAGACGTTGGTATAAAGATTTACAACGTTCAATTTACCCATGAACTGAAACCTCAAGGCCATCCCATGCGATTTCGGTTCACCCAATGAGCTGGAGATCGCTTGGCCGAAGATGAGCATTTGTAATGAAAAATCATTTCAGATGAAGCCCAGTTTCACATCGGCGACTATATTAATAAGCAAAATTGTCGCATTTGGGACTCAAATTACAAACTTTATCATTGAAAAGTTGATGTACCCAAAAAGAACGACTGTTTTGTACGGATTTTGGCACGGTAGCATGTTAAGGGGTCTACAAGTGATACGATGACGTAGTTGACAGTTTAAAGCGACCTACAGACAAGACGATCAGCTGTACAATCTGTTTTTTTTTAATGTGTGGTGGGTGCTTAGTTGCAGTAACTCCGTAAGCTGTATTACTTGTCTGGCTATCACTGCAACTCTTGCGGTGTAGTTTAGTGTGTGTAAGTTGTGTTTAAATGACTTTGTGACAGCATCATATCGCCTTTTATGATGCCGCGCTGTTAATCACTTTGCTCCCAACAGCGAATAGCAAGTCGATCCGGGATTAAACTCTCTGAAAAAATGTCACCGTCCCTCCAGAGAATTGAACCCCGGCACCTATCGTCCTCTCACAACAATAGTCAGCCGCCTAACCACTGCGGCCATCGACCCGTTAATAATAATATCGTAATTGGTTCGACGGTCTACGTGTGGAGGAAAAACAGAGATTGACTTCTCTTTACGTTTTCATTTTCAACTTTTTCAACAATCGATCGTTTCGTCTGTAGGCCGCTTTACAGTCAATTGCGACCATTATCGTGACATGCTCAAGAATGTTTTGTTTCGACAAATTGAAGAGAATAACATGGTTGACTTAGCTTTCAGCTGAACGACACTACTTGTCATACAACCAACGTAACAACTTAACTTTTGGGCATCGTTTTTGAAAATAAAATTGGCCGCCTTGGAGCTATGATTTGAGCCCGTTAGATTATTTTTTGTGGGAAGCCGTTAAGAATAAATGTTACGCTAACCATTCAAAGACGATTGAAGTTTAGAAGCACGAAATTGAAGTCGCCATTCATGAAATTCAAGCCCAAATAATCGAGAATGTTGAATAATGTTTGTATACCTGATTCAAATTCCAAATGTTAGATGGCCCACTCGTTAATTTCATCAATGAATGTAATTATTCTCACTTTCTTTAGATATTTAACATCATTAACTTAAAGTTTTTCATTAATGTCCACTTCTTCTCCAACACCGAATTTCACATCTTGTAAACTGTAATTTGTAAACACTATTTGGCTGTTCGTCCTCTTCGGAGCTATTACCCGTTATTTGCATTTGCACTTTTTGTATCATTTTTGGCATTATTATATGCTCTCTAACTTCTACTTGACTTGAATATTTTGTAATATATCGTAGTATATATATTTCGTAGCCGCTGCCGTTAGGGAAGGTACAATCTGTTCACCTACTAATTCAGGAGCAGTGGACATGCATATCTATGTAGATGAGATATAGAAAGCTCATATCCATATGAACTCAGATAGAGGCTCAGGTATGGGTAATTGAAGCCCTATATATTATAATTGTGACAGTAGAATTTTTAACACCAGATAATTCGACAAGTAGCTTATAGTATGCGATCAAATAACTGCAATCTGAGGCTTGTATATGAAGCCAGCGTTAAAAGTAAAATAGCACACTGTGTGCAAGTTGCACACTACTCCCTTATTAAAGAATAACCGTTATAATCACCAAGAAGAGAAACAAGAAACAATTGAAAAGTTAAGGTTAAGTTGAGATTAACTTTCACTAAACTGATTTAAATGTGAAGAAGTATTTATAAAATGTAAGACATTAACTCACGGCATACAAATTTCTCCATAGCATTACAAAAATGTCGTCTCATAGTTTGTATCGACAAACCCTTGATTAATACTATTATAGCATTAAAAGCGAATGGTTGAATTCACAACGCATGAAGGTAACACGTAAAAACTGTTATTAAAATACCCATTAAAAACAGAGTAGGCTACCCAAAAACATTACACGTAAAACGATAGACCTTTTTGTAGCCAAGCCATTTCCAGAATGCGTTCATTAATAAACCGACTCAGGAGTTATCGGACCGTACTAAGACTTTTAAACTCATTGTTATAGGGCCGGACCCATTTAGAACTAGATTACAACTTATACACAAAATCCTGATACGAACATATTTCTCTCATACACAAACCCCGCTCTTGTATTTATCAGATTAAATCGCAAATTATCCGTTTTAGTTAGGGATATTTACAACACGGCGTCGCGTACTGTAATACACACACAATAGATCATCCTCAAGTATACAGGGGATAATCCCCACACTCGCAAAAAGTATGTAAATTAGTTTATGAGTGAGGGCGCAAGAGAGACAAATGTATATGTGCGGATAATAAAGTTAAACAACCACAAATTAGCATACTTTTGGCCGTATGAGACCACTACCACCCTAGATGTATATGCGGATGTATGTATATAAACCCGTCCTATATCTGTGACCATGGCTACCTGCATACTTTCGGACACTTTCCTGGTGCGCAACCCCACACGATACCGACATTATTACGACCCCTGATGTGATTAGTTATCTTTGTTACGCGTATAAAGTACTACAGTACAATAACCAGATGATATATGGGTTTTGATAATTTTTGGAGAATAATGCTTATTCGAATGAATTATGGTCCATTCTTATAAATTTATCGTCTTCCATTTAGAATACAAATGTTTTAATATCTATTTACGAGAACGCTATTATCATAAAAGATTACTTTTAATGAAGGCATAATGCTTTTAGACATCCAGATTACGACCACCACGGTGCACAATAATTAATTGATAACACATTGACTGTCAACAACAATTTTAATATTTGTATCACAATAAATAATGTTGATATCAGTCAACATCTCAACATCTGTCATAAACAGTCAAGACATAACTAGGCATCTAGAGATATGTCAACAGGTTCGTTGCAATTTCTCGAAGTCCAATCGTGCAGTAAAAATCAGAGGTTATTATTTCCTTAGCTTACGAATTATTTAATTAAATAACAATTTTCCAAACCGAAACAATTTTGGCAGAAATCCCACAAAAACAAAAATTTAGAAAAGGGAATAAAAAACGGAACAACTAAGCCATACTTTTTGTCAAAGAGTGTGGCTACCTCGATCGACGAGAAACGCACGAAATAATTGACAATAAATCGAAGTGAATTGAAATGTATTTCTTCTTACAAGACCGAACGTAAGAATTAAAAAAAAAGAAATTCATAGAGAATGCCCGATCGGCAAATGATGGCGCGACTCACACTTTGAATATAGAGTAACCTTAAACACCTCAGCAGTAATAAAATTGTTGGTTTGAAATGAAATATTTTAGTTAGTATGTCATAGAGAGAGTTAGTTAGCATTACACTTTCACTACACAAACATCGGACAAGTAATTCCACATCAGTTTAGAAATTAATTGCTAACATTTATACAAATATTTTCAAAAATAGTTTCAAAGTAATTATTATTTTAGCTAAAATTAAGGCTATTTTCAACAAAATATTCGAATATTCACAACCCTATCTAATATCATTCTAGCCTATTTTTCAAAAATAACAAATGATCAGTTCCGTCATTGTTCCAAGTCATTGTTCGTCCATCACCACATACCATAATGCGCTGCAGACGGTGGATATGGCGTGCTTAGATGCGCTACTCGAGTTGACGCTCACAACATCTCACGCAAAATGTGCCTCCACCATAGAGAAATTAACAGTAAAAAGAGTACCAACTCAAAATATCAAAATTCGACGCAAGGTTATATAGCGCACCGTTGGTAGCTTACGATACTAACTTTGAATAGCGCCATATTTGAATAATTAAATACCATACTTTCTGAATTAAAATTTAATTTTATTCTTAAATAAACATAAAAATGCGATAATTGATCATTTGACATACTACTCAAAAATGAATAAGGAATTTTTATTTTTTTGTATTTTTTACAAAATATGGGTAAATATTTGTAGTGTATTATATTAGATACATAATTGTACACAACAATTTAAAATTTTCAAGTATATATTTATTCAGAAAAATCGTTAGATTATTAAGAA
The DNA here is from genome assembly GCA_023690525.1 of Holotrichia oblita. Lineage (NCBI taxonomy): Eukaryota > Metazoa > Arthropoda > Insecta > Coleoptera > Scarabaeidae > Holotrichia > Holotrichia oblita. Next base: position 54,639,963 of record CM043016.1, on the reverse strand, counting down.
ATGATTAATTATGAAATAAGCAACTTTTTTATCAATAGCTAAAATAAACATTTTTCTATAACAATTAATACTAATATCGTGTATAATGGCCACGGACATCTCTCACAGCTGTAGTTATATCTTCGGGGCATACTCATAATGCAATTATTAATGTGTTCTTGTGACACTCTTCTCTAACACATCGGCAAAATTTCCCGCAAGTGTTGCACGTTAACTGGGGGTGGATTATGTTCGTTGAGCTGTTCTTGAAGTGTGTCCCAAATGTGCTCATTTGGATACAAGTCGAGAGACGTTGGTGGTAAAGGTAGATGGTTAATATGGAGGTCATTTATTACTTGCATTACAATTTGTGCACGATGAGGTCGTGCGTTATCATCAATAAAATCCATGTTTTCATCCACAGCCTCACGAAAATCGACCACATATTGCTGTGTATATGTGACCATTGACATTGTTTTCAAAGAGATGGAGGTTCGTACGTCCATTCAAACTAATGCCCGCCCACACCATGATACCACCGCCGCCAAAAGGCACCACAGCTTTTGTAAACTCGGGTCTATAACGGTCTCCTCGCGTTCTCCCGAGCCTTGCTCTACGATTATCACTAAATAGGCAGAATCTGGATGCATCGGTGTATAAACCGCTCTCATTGAACATTTTCTGCTAGTCGTTGGTTAACCCAAGCTCTTCTAGCCATTCTGTTGGCATTAGTTAATTTTGGGCGTCTCACAGGCCTGTAGCTATGAAGATCCCTTTCCCTCAGACGGTTTGTGATGGTTTGAGCCGAAATTCTAACTCCAGTGGCAGCACGTAACTGTGTTTGTAACCATACAGCACCTCTAAACGGATTCATCCTTGTCTGAATTCGTATGTAGCGGTCTCGTCTCTGATTTGTTTTCCTGCCAGATCCACTACCGGGTCTTCTCCTTGCAGATCCGGTCTGTTGAAACCTTGTTAGAGCCCTACTAACAACACTTGGAGACGCATTAAAAATTGCGGCAATTTCTCCTCCAGATTGCCCTCGCTGATGCAATAACGCAATTAAATCAAAAGTTTATTTATGTAAATGATGTCTTGGCATCGTGAAAATGTGAAATGACGTTTAAAATGAATAATATTTGTCAAAAAATGCGATTTTTATAATTTTGTATTCTAAATTAATTTAAGGTTAAAATACAAAATTCAATATTTTATCACACAGAAAAGACATTTACCAAATAAAATGTCCACAAACGACTGTGGGCCTTCTAATTTATCTATAGTTTGAGAAAATACGTCAAATTTAATTGAATTAATTAGATCTGTTAAAAAAAGATCGAATTCCCTATTCATTTCAGAGTAATTTATTTATCAACTTAATAAACAATTACACATTTTTATCTTCCTTCACAAACCACTACTTTATGAAAGTGAACTATTTTAAAAATAAAAAGGGAAAAATGGTTATACCTGGTACGTTTTGTTTAAAAAAATGGTATATATTCTATAACAATTAAAAATATCACAGTGAAGATGTGTTCCTCGGTAATGCAGTCGTCAAGCCAGTTAACGTTGACATGAAAAAAAAAAGATAGAAAATGATTAGTAATCTGTTCATTATATTATTGCAAGATATTCATCTATAGTATAATCCACATCATTATCATTAAGTTACACTAGCAACTAGGTATATCTATCGAGAGGATTCAGTTTCTTTATAATGTTTTCTACATTCTTAAATAATTCATTATTAATACCTATATCTAAAGGAATTGCACTTAAAATGCTTTATATTGTAGATTGCCCTGGTAATCTTAGAAATCTCTGCAAAAATAAATAGAATTTGGGATCTCTTTTATAAAGTCCAAGAGCATTTATTTATTTCAGTTTTTAAACTCCATCGCTGGCCTTTTCTCTTCCTTTGCATATTAGCAAATTGCGATTTAATTAATTCTATTCCAGGATCACTTAAACTAGTTTCTCGTTGCTTCAATAATTTGGTAAATGTTAATGCAGCTTTCTACTTATATTTTGCTTTAGTAATGACTTTCTTTAAGCTAAAAATTGTTGTTTGTTGCTTTTGTGATAAATTATGAACTGGTCGGCTCTTTTGAGATAAGCTTTTCACATACTTTATTACACATTCCCGTAGTGCACTATTTTGTTTTTTATGAAACAAACTGTTACTTTTATAAATAATAAACGATATTATGGTCCTTTCTCACAAATTTCTTTAATGAATTTGGCTACCGGAACTTATACGTTCATCTTCATAGGTCGCTACAATACAATATACAAACCCAATTAGAAGCCTATTATAATTAATTTAAATATGTTAGAAAATTGTAAAATATTTATAATAAAGAAGAATAGATGTAAATTAAGTTCTAACAGCAAATTAACTATATAAATCTAAAAGTAACTAATGTAAATACAAATTAAATAACTGAATACTAATAAATTTTGTGGTATAGTAAAATAATTCTAAAATTATAAATAAAATTACATAATGGTGAAATTTACGAACCAGTTATGTGTAAAATAATATTAATTTAATACTTACAAATTATAATGACCTCTCAAAATTAAACTGAACACACTAACAAACTTGAAAATAATTGACTGTTGGTTTATCTCTTGGTTAAAATAATTTAATAAAATAATAAAATTAACAGGAACTTTACAAACACGTTAAAACATTTGAGAATTTATGACATCTGCAAATAAGGTTGTTATAATTTTTTTTGTCTACTGAATTTTTTAAATTATTAAAGTAAACAACACTAACTCATGGTGGATAGAAATATGAGGATTAAATATTAAAGAAAGTTTGTAAAACAGAACTTTAAGAAATAAAGGCAATTGCATGACTAAGTCAAGAATTAATCAGTTAACAAAACTTGAAAAATTGGTTCTTCGGTGGGATTAAGTTGCATATTTAATAAATTATCATTATGATTAAGCTGATGACGTAATATTTCTAAATTTTGTGAGATTTAGTGATTATTAGATCTAAAAAATTTAATTTGTTGTCTTTTTCAATTTCTAGAGTAAATTTAATGGAGTGATGTAAAGAGTTAACGTACCATAAAAAGTAGTTAAGATCATTAAGATTACCAGTCCAGAGTATGAATATATCATCAACATATCTTTTGTAAAATTTAATGAACTCAGAGAACGGGTTATTGTGTAATATACAGGGTGTTTCCTAAGTAACCTAAAATATTATATGGGGCGCTTCGTCACTCAATTTTAAGACGAAAAGTTCATATAAACATGTGTGATAAGTCTTGTCGTTAATGAGATACAGGGTGTTGAATTGTTTGTAATAAATCAGCTGTGATTGTATTTGAAATTAATTTTTCCTGGTGACGCTACTGGTTTTTAGAAGTAATACGAAAAACATGCTTATTATAAGTGACGTTTGAAGTAACGTTGACAACTGTGTCAAACCTAAAAACCAACGCGAACAATAAATTTTTAATAATACGATCTTTTTGTGTTAAGTTAACAATGATGCCTGTGTTTACTAATGCTGAAATGGCTAATATGCACTTCTTGTATGGATTAGCTAATGCTAATGACCTAGAGGCTAGACGTATGTATGCCCAGCGTTATCCTAATAATCGTTTACCATGTTCAGATACGTTCATACATGACGCGGAGCTCCTCCACATTTTTCATTGATTGTTCGCGAGTTTTTAAATAACGTTTTTCCAGACCATTGGATCGGACGAGGATCTCCACACCCATGGCCTCCTAGATCAGCGGGACACAATCCTCTGGATTTTTGTGTGTGGGGATATTTAAAATCGATCATTTACACAACCCCGATATTAAACGTACAAGATCTTCAAAATCGTATCATACAAGGCTGTAATCTTATTCGTAACAAACCTGGTATCTTCGAACGTATTCGGCAATCAATTAGACATCGAGCAGATGCTTGAATTTTAGCTGCAGGTGGACATTTTGAACATATGCTCTGAAATATAATATTTTTTCTTTATGTTTAACACATGTTGTTGCTTCTAATAAAATAATAAAACACCCTGTATCTCATTAACGACAAGACTTATCACACATGTTTATATGAACTTTTCGTCTTAAAATTGAGTGACAAAGCGCCCCATATAATATTTTAGATTACTTAGGAAACACCCTGTATAGGTAGACTAAAAAAAAAATCATGGAGATATCAGCTAAAATAGGAGAAAGAGGAGAACCCATTGCTAAACCTTGTGGTAAATCATAACTACTTCATAGAGTTGGGGATCCCCACAGTTTACAATTTATTTATACTGCTAGCGGCATGTTACGTTCATTATAACTTGGAACAATTTGCGACGAATTCGGGTACTCATATGTACAGTACAAGATACCCAGACTTTATTAGATGCGATCTCTCTAGATCCAGTAAATTTTATGCCTCCCTCATTCGATTTGCAGTTGGAATTTACAATGCTTTGCCTGCCAATGTAAAAATCGGTCCAGCGGTCTCGTCTGAAACTATTTTTAAATAAGAAGAACTATTATTGGAGGAGTTCTATTGTGGGGACGGCTCTGTACACTGACCAATTGAAGGGATTATTTCTATATGTATGTACAATTTTGAATTGGTTGACAGTTTGTTGTACTTGTTTGTTTATTATTTCAATGTTTTGTCTATATGTATATGTATATATCACACCACAGTGTATAAATAAAGTATCTATCTATCTAACACAAGCCATCAAAGAGACAGTCCACCATGGAATTTCATTTGTTACTTTTATTATTTTCCAAGCTTGATGATGCTATTTCCAGTAAGTGCTCGGCTTTCTCTTGTTTACTCATTTTCATAGTTGTTACGTTATTGTTGATTATATCTGGTTCTGCAAATTTTATCAGCCTATGTATCAATGTACTTATATGCATGCATATGTACCCTTTGTCAATTGTCGGACAATTCCGGAAAATGCATTTTCAATACATTTGCCCATCTTCTTCTTCGTGAAGTGTTTGCATCAAATATAAAAAGCATATATTTTGCGAGCTATTTATATCCACTAGGCTACAACTAATACTCGCACACAACAGAATACAGCACGATAAACTTGATTTAAACATAATAAAAATTAAAGCAAAGATTTACCAAGAGATTCTCACACACAACACTGGCACCTACAATCTACAATAGCTGACAATGGCGGTAAATGTAACTGGTAACCATATACGCATGCGCGAAAGTTCTTAAAGCTATTAATGGTGCGCTACCATCGTGCTTTTAATCGTGTAATACAGTTGAAACTCTTATTTCTTTTCTCTATGGCCTTCACTCGGCAATGGCGAGTCAGTGAAATCCGCTGTAACCCACGGCGTACTCGCAGTCCACTGTCTAGCAAAGATCAAGTAACTACTAGGCCTTCTCTTCATGCTGACCAGGCTCCTCCAAGTTGCCTTGAGGAGGACATACGCCACGCTATAGCTCTCAACACAAGGGTATTGTCCTCGTGTACTGTAGTCACGCAGGCCCGTCCTGTTCGCGACTGAAGGTATGTATGTGGCCTTGCTCATTCCATTCTCGACGTGTCCGTAGCGCTGCCGACAATGACCGCTCGAGACGGCGCGCAATTTCAAGATAGAATACACCTGCCATGAATATATCCAGTGGGGGGTGGCTAGTGGTCTAGTGGCTAGCACACTTGTCTCGTAGTCCGGCAGTACCGGGTTCGAACCCCGGTGCTTCCTTTCTGAGTTTGGTTTTCTGTAGTTTTCCAAATTCCACGGCAAATGCGGAAAGGTCACATCTTAAGTCGGTCTACAACCGCAGGCGTAATAATAACTCATGGCCAGCCGATGCCCCCTGTAATTGGCGCAAGCTGTTGGGGGATGCTAAGGCATGAATTATTATTATTATTATATCCACAACCAATCCTCACTCAAACTTGTTCAAGTAAAGTGAGACTTCATATGGCCCTTTGCACCACAGTAAGAACGGCCGGTTTCTCACACCTGCTTCGATTTCCATTCCGATGGAAAGTTGCACCTGTCGGAGCCACTCAGTAAAAACTGCTACTATAGAAAACTTTGAAACTCATTGCATCAAATCGTCTTAAGAAGATCTTTATGCAAAGTGAGGTTAAATTCGTTTTCTATTTCCTCCTTGTGGTTAGCAGCAAAACTCTAACAAGAGGATGGGGATAGACGTAGTAACTTAATCACTTTCTAAACTTCAGATAAAGTTATGTATAAAATATTTCACGACAACATATAACATTGATTTACCATCTTCCGCCCATTTCTTCACCGTCCATTTTAGCCTAAATATATAATTACTCACAGCAGATTGCATTTTATGTCGCCTCAGCATTGTCGCAGATGACAGACGTTTCGAATTTGTAAAGAACTATTTGCTTGTTTACAAAAACGAACTCCCTATAATACAAAAAACGCCTTATCCAGCAGTTTCTCTGTATTCATTCCAAACGGATAACATAATAAAAAAGACGGAAATTGTTATTTAATTCGAAAATAATGCGACGCTTCGTTTATTCCACGGCAGCTTAATATCTCGACCCCTTCACGCCTAATAAATTTCGCCACCATTTTTATGCTAGCTCATCGTCTCCTACGCTCCAAACAATTTCCCCTTGCCCTTCCTAAACTTTCGTCCCGTGTTTGAAATTTATCGTTACCGATTTATTGCTAAGCGCTTTTTCTCGCTGATTAAAAATGTCCACCACGTCCCCGAAGGATTAAGCACAAAGATATACATAAGCGCATCGGGTCTAAATACACAGTATTATTATAATTAATTAAAGCGATAAATTTATGCCTCTCGCGGTGGTTCAGCTTTAACCCTCTGATACTGCTGCGTTATGTAGATACACCGCGGAGGCATAAATCAAAGAAATATTATTGTCTTTAATTTGTTAATTAATGCGCAATAATGGAATACTGCTTTTATTATGTTCCTCGACAATAATTCAGCGCTGTTTTGGGATGCTGTGATCGCTTTGGAAGAATTTAACGACGCATCTGCGCCATCTACTAAACGCCAGCGTAATATTAATGAAATAGAGGAATTCCGAATGTGACAATTTACTTACGTTTTTTTTAATTCAAATTAGTACCGGAAATAATATCTTTATGTTTAAATTTATTTAAAATTTGGTATTAAGATGAGACCATTAATGAAACAAGTATTTTAAGAATATTTATTTAATTTAAACTTTGGGGGCAAAAAATACCGTAAAAACATTTATTTTAATAAAAGATAGTTAGGTTTACTTTTATAAAACGATTTTTCTGTTGATAACAACATCCATGGCCATCATTTCTAACGTCCAACAGCAATGTTGGACTGTTAACATTAGAAACCTCCATTTGTCCATTTCCAAAATGTCTTGGAGGAAGTGCTCGCCGTGATCATCACTTCTTGTACCCCTATTGCCTTAAGAATGTGCACCTTATAGATATTTACAGCTGGCACTGGAGAAGTATTAGTGATAGTATCATGTCCACTCATAAAATATTTCTTTCCTTTTTGTTTCCCAAGGAAGTGGTCAAAATTTGTGTGACAAGAAACAAGAGTGTTGATCGAAAACGCATTTTTTTTAATGTAGTGGGTGCTTAGTTGCAGTGACTTCGTAAGCTGTATCGCTTGTCTGGCTATCACTGCAACTCTCGCGGTGTAGTTTTTGTGTGTGTATGTTGTGTTCAATTGGCGTTGTGACAGCACCATAAAGCCTTTTATGATGCCGCGCTGTTAATCACTTTGCTCCCAACAGCGAATGGCAAGTCGATCTGGGATTAAACTCTCTGAAAAAATGTCACCGTCCCTCCAGATAATTGAACCCCGGCGCCTATCGTCCTGTCACAACAATAGTCAGCCGCCTAACCACTGCGGCCATCGACCCGTTTAAATTTGGAATATTAAAATCGAGATTTCGACAATTGATGAATTTAGACTTCCACAATGTTAAAAAAATGTCAGATTTTATAATTGCATCTTGTGTTGTACACAATTTATGTATAGATATGTGTGATACTGTTGAATTAGAAGAAATGCAATATGATGAAGGAACTGCTGATTAAATGCTGCATGCAGAACTCCAATTAAAAAGATTGGGTGAAATAAAAAGAAATTGTTATTCGGAAATGTTAGATATTTGAAGTAATAGTGTAATAAACATTTTTCACATATATTTATACTTTGTGTATTTATAATAATGTATTTTATATGTATATACAAAAAATCCATATTTTTATTTTATTGCTTGTTATCTAATGTAAAAACTCAAAAAACATTCAAGGAATACTAATACCATTGAAAAAAAATTTCGAAGTAAAAATTTCAAGCCTATTTTATTCTCCATTACGGGAAGTTTTTGATTCTTGAATTACAAAATTAATTTTTCCATGATACGAATTTTTTCAATATCACGTGTTTCCCTGGCTTCCTCTTTTTGTTCAAAGAAATTTATTAATTCATTTTGTTGAATTAGTGGTCTTTTACGAGTTTTTTCTTTATTTGGTGGTGTTTCTTTACTAATTATTTCACACTGGACAGCATCCATCCGTACTTCAGGTTCAATAGAGTCGTCCAATGCTGCAATTGCAGAAAGTTCATGGGCAAATGGAATTTCCATTCTACTACTTCCAGACGTACAATTATTTTCTACAGTTACTTTTTTTCTTTTTAATATTGTTTTGTATCTGTCTGCACACTGTATGAGTGTTCTCATTTCGTGAAATTTAGCTTGAATATCATTTGCAACTTGAATCCATAAATATTTTTTACGTTTAAATCGTTTCATTGGACCTACCATTTTTAGATACTCTTCATATTTTTCTAATAAGTACTTAATAGGTACTACTTCCATCATCCCACTGTATACCTGTTAATTATTTACATTATTTTCAATTTAAATACATGTTCTTAGGATACTTCTTAGGATACATTCTTTTTCGTTATTTTCTAACCCATTATTTTCACATTTCGTTTCATTGTGTTCCTTATTCATATGCTCGTAAATTGTGTGGATTGAATTACTTGTGTACTGGCAACAGCCGCATTTATATCCTGGATGTTTGTTGTAATCCATATTTACATAGTTATTTACACGTTAAAATAACCTCACTCCGTCAAGTTTAACACGATTTGTGTTCGTCTGGAAAAGCCATTGAGCTAGTATTAGTATACTAAGGAGACGCTATGAAGCATATTTCCTGTATGTTCAGAACGGCGCACTGGGCGGGGCTTAAGTGGTGTACCAATATGGCTGCCTCGCCAGGTCCGGACTACTGAAAATTATAAGTATAATTTAAAGCCTCCACTTAACAGATGGTATTATTTAAAATTAATTACGTCATCCCACGCCTGTTAGGCCTAAGGCCCATAAATGTTATAATTTGACAATATGAACGCTCAATATGTAATAGTTTATTTATGTAGTAACTATATACAGGCGCACCAATTGAAATTTTCCAATTACGGCCCTGCACATTGTTTTTGTGTCAAACACTGACCTATGAAATGTTATTTTCGACGAATTCTTCTTGCTAACGCTGTTTCTACTCTTGCAACTAGGTAGAGCACAAGAAACCATTATGTCTTGCACAGTTCGTGTAATCGATCCTTAGACGCACGTCATCAATTTTTATGCGTACGAATCAAATCGGTACTTTTAGTTCAAATTAAGCACTATATACATAATGCATTAAAATATATACACATTTCTGACAGTTCACATAGACACAAAGTAGGTTAGGATTTATCTATGGTTAGGATTCTGCCAGTTGAGCGTGAATAAGCTGCATTAACCTAAAACACGCATTACGTTTGAAATAAAAGTAAGTTAAAACGGAACGAAAAGAAAAAATATCACAAAAATACACGCAGAACTTGACAAGACAATGAATACAATCTGACACTTGATTAATGCAGTAGTCCAGATATGATTTTTATTGCAGATATACGTATTTTCCGCGCTTGAACATTCGACACCGATTTAAATAGGGGTAGGTAGATTAACCGACAATCTTTGCTTATGTCATCAAACAATGACGTGCGTCTAAAGATACATTACACGAACTGTAGTAGTTTGCTATATAATATAACTGTAAGAACTGAAATAATCAAATAATACAACTAGAATCTACGTATTTGACGTAAAATGGTGTACCAATATGGCCGACCTGCGCCGTTTTAGCCACGTGATAGCGTCTCCCTACTTATTCTATCTCAATGGGAAAAGCGCACTATTTGCACTTATATTTCCTGAACTACTTATCTGTCAAAACTCGGTGCGCATTCGGTGCGCACTAAAGATTCCAACCGAAGAGAACCATTTCTGGAATTCTTCGCGCCATCTTTGTTTTACTATTCCTACTATAATCGCATCCCAATTTTGCTGCTTTGTCGGCTATTTCGTTCCCGTGAATTTCTATATGTCCTCTTATCCATATAATTTCTACTCGACGATGAAGTTTATCAATTTCTTGAAAAAATAAACAGAATTAGCGGACGACTTGCTTGCAGAATTGAGATTTTTCAATTTCTCTGTACACATTTGCTATCTGTTGCGATTAGTATGGGTTGCTTGATGTTTGGTGAATTAATATATTTTGAACAATCGTGAATCGCTATTAATTCCTACGAATAAACAGACATTCAGCGTGAATAATCGTTGATTTTTCGTTTGTGGATCATAAAAACGGCTTCCAAAACACTCGTTTTTTTTGACCCGTCCGTATAGATAACGTAGAAACCTTTAAATTTGTGAGTTAATAATTGTGTAAACTCTTGATTAATAACTAATGGAATTGTTGCTTTAACGAGTTCGTCGTCGTGCCAACATTTGATAGGACAGTGTAAGAACTTAAATGGAATATCATAGTAATTGTAGCATGTTTGCCTGTTAAATTTGGTTTAAAATTTTCTCTCTGATTTAAAATCTTCTCTTGTTTATTTAACTTTGCTGTCATTATTTTTATAAACTTGTCTCGAAAGTGTTTAAAACCACCACCTTCTTCAACTAGTATTTTCTTAAAGTTTTTCTTAGTATAAAACGTTACGGGTTTTGCTTAATGTAATGGGTTTCTCTGCCACACTTGTCTTAAAGACACAAATTGCTTTAACTTAATAATATTCACAACATAAGTGCACTAAGTTTAAAATCCGCACATATAATCCACGAATACTCTTAGCACTTTATCTTCTTTCACAGAAACAGTATAACCTTATAGTAGTGTTATAAGCTCCTTACTTTACTTCGGGAATGACCAATGATACAACTTTAATTACGGTTTTCCAAAGCTGAAGACCTTGTGCGTAGTTGAATCTGCAGGAGTCTAGATGGCGTTGTCGACCAGTTAGGGTTAGTGGTGGGTTGGTAATATCATTCAGTAACATAACTTGTCCAGTTGGAGGTTAAGCTTAATTAAAATTAATGAAATGAAATAAAGCTCTCATTGCTCAATTGCTTACGTGTGAAAATTCTTCGTCAGCTATCTTAATCTTCGACCTTCTTTTTTTCTTCTTCAACGCTGCGATCTGTATGTTGTTGGAACTTGCTATAGATTTCAAAGATCTTATTCTCTTGCTCTCTGTTTGTTTATTATGTCTTTGGCTTTAGCTGGAGTTACTGACCACAGAACACTCGATAGAATGGCAAAATATCGAACCTACCTTACCTAAGACGATTCTATTTTACCAAATGTTTTACAAAATGAATCCATTTCGCGCCATCACCAAAAATATACTTATTTAACCTTCATAGATTTTAACAAAATCTTACGAAAGATCTATTAACTCAGATGTTGCTTACGTCCTACTTCAAAAATGTAATTGTAATAATTTGAATAGTAGACATGCATTCTGATTTCTTTATCTATGTTGGGTGCTAGTTGCAACCGCTTCTTAAGTTGTGTTGATTATGTGACTATCGTTGTAACTTTTTCTGTGTAATTTGTGTTAAATGTGTTCAACGGTTTTGTTACAGCGTTATCTCACCGTGTATAAAGTTGCGCTATTAATCACTTTGCTACCAACAGCAAATGTTAGATTGATGAATTAACAGTCAAGATCCAACCTATTTAAAATAGTTGTGAAATGTCCAACAACAATATTCATAAATGTAAAAATATGTCAATAAAATAACTCTGATGCTTCTGCTCAATTCTCTTGTCAAACTTTGGCGATATCGAAAAGACTAGATTAGAAATAAAATAAGATTTACAGTAATATAATATTTATATCGGAATAAAGCGCAATACCATTATTTCAAAACATGAATTAATAATAAAAAAAGAACCACCATTTTACCGTATTATCACCAAGATGCACTACTACTATAGTTTCAACACATTTTACCACCTCTGTTAACTCAAACGAAGATAAATCGTTTACAATCTCGTACGAAAAGAAGGACACAATACCATGATTGAGGTAGTAGCCTTTAGCTAAATAAAAATACACAACTGTACAAGTTCTTTATGCGCATCTGGATCAGTATCAACAAGAGAAACGTAACAAGCTGTGCTGTTCCGGTGCATTGCGTCACTCCTAAAACTGTCCTCTGTTTGCTCAAGCATCCAGCGTCTTCGGTTTCTTGTAAGGAAAACTGGAGAAACACGAAAAGTTTTCAAGTCGTTTGATTTATTCGTGTTAAGCGAAAGAAGCACGTGGTAAAAGGAATAAATGAAGTTAGGTTCTCAATCACGAATTAAATTATAAAAAATCACTACAGTATTTTATGTAATTTGTACCGCAAGATGCTATGAAGTAAATATTTAATTAGTAAGTTGAGTTAATTTAGCCCAAACTAAATGTGTATGTGATGTTGATAATTTAAAACATATAAAAACCACTGTTTCTATCTTTAAAATATTTGAAAGGATTTTCTATGCAAGCATCTAAGTGCAATTTCAACTTCTCATAGGATCAGAATTCTACAAAATAATCTAAAACATACATATATATATACATTCTGAATGTCAATATATCTATGCATATATCTCGCTTGATAGTCAAAGTAATTAAACCGGAATATCGTACCTATCCATGTACTCGCGTTCACTTCATGCCCTCGTGCGTTGTGTAATCTAGTCTTTTATTTTTTGCTCCAAACTACGTAGTATCTACCTATCGTATTGGGGCAGGGTCAAACCGAATTGATTTCGCTGGTCCAGTAAGTGTAGTGCAGTTAAATGGTTTTCGATTTGGGCGTAATTGACTCGTAAAATAAACAAATAGATCGATACAGGGCCGCTAGGATTTATCGGTACCAGGTTTATTTTTTTGGTTTACTTCCTAACGCGCGATAGCAAGCTACACACACTCAAATGGTAATTGGTGCAATTCGGGAGATAGTAACTGTCGAACGAACAATGTTTCATGGACGCTTTAATTGGAATTTTAATGTAGATTAAAAGTTAAGTAATATTAAACGTGTCCTGAATAGCTGTTTCAGGTTTAATTTCTCATTTTAATTAAATAAGGTTAGGTTTTATTCCAGGTAAAAACAAATAATTTTATTTGGCCAGACCAGCTCGCTAGCTGGGTAGTTGGGAGGTTTAGTAATCCTCACTGAAAGGTTCTTTTGCCAAGAAAACCAAAAGCAATGAGTCTCTCAAGGACAACGTCATTTTACAAGGAGACTGTGCCTCACTTTTCCATTAGGGGAAGGTGTTCTAATATCGACCACCAAAGACATTTTCTTAAATAAAACTCTAACTATTTTAACTTTTTTAGTTTTTACTTTACTAGAACTTTCTTTGGAACTTTTACTGTTTATAAATATATCAAAATAAAATAAAAAAAGAACTTAACTATTTATAAATAAATAAATCAAAAAATATCTTCCTTGATCGATATTCCCCACCCTCACGAGAAATATCGACCCCTTAAAGGAGTAATATCAATCATTATTTTATATTTTATCATTACTACATTCAACACATTTATTAAAATCTTCAGCGCGTTCAAATTCCGTGCATGCAGAATGGAACCATATACTGCATCCACGACATCGCCACCATATTTCGTTCCTTCCAAAATCGCAACAAATTGGACAACCTCCATTTTTCTTATCTTTCTGTTTTTCAATAGCAGAAAGGTTTTTAGAGTGTCGATTTTTTCACAGAGTAATTTGTTTTACCATCCCGATTAATCTTCTTAACATTTCTGTTAGACTTGCTTAATTGTTTTATTTCTAACTCCTTTTTAATTGGTGTTGAATTTAAGATTCTAGACAGTTGGTTCCTTCTGTTCCTTCTTAATTCTATAGTAGAAGGAATTGCATGAATCTCCTCTAGTGATTTGTTCTTTAGATGTATAGTCGCGTCATCGGTTGCGTCAGGATCAAAAACAATCTGTGAATCTGAGGTATCATTTGAAGAAGAAGAGTGCCGTGTCCACCGATTTTTGTTTTCTTAGTATTACTTTTTGGTGTATACCAGGACCCGGAATAACTTCTTGAATACCATTATCTTGCAAAATTGTAGGAGTGATGTTTTCATTATCTGTGGCAATAGTTACGAACTTTATCTTCTCCAAATGTAATACGATTAAGCGGATAGATTCCTGTTATCTGGAATCCTTTAAAACTATTTCAACTATCGTTACACGGTTGTAGTAGTTGCGTATAATGATGAGATTTTATGTATTGGTCTTGATTGTACGCAGCCTTTAGTGAACTAAATAATGTTACGTCAAGGGGTTGTAGTCTATGGGAAGTGTGAGGCGGCAATGAAACGACTATAACACCATTATCCCGGCAAAAATCATAAGACTTTAAAGTGGAATATGTGCAATGGTTGTCCAAAATAAGTAAAACATTGAAGATTGAATGAATCCAGTAAAATGTCGCAACCACTCTAAATATAAATCCTCTGTAATCCACCTTGAACTAGAACACCGATATATGGATCCAACTGATCCATTTCTTCAGAACTTCAGAAAGTGGGTAATTTCAATCAGTGGTTGGTAATATCGATCAAGGTGATCGGTATTACCCTCCACTACAAATCAAACTATTTTATAAATTAAGTCACATAACGTCAATATATACAGTATGCGCGCGTTCGACCCGCTGATAGATGCATTAGCAATGTGTGGGCGACTGTAACTGGGAAGCTCTATGTTATGCTCTGTCTGACACTCTCGGTGTATTATCAATTTCTTCGCATCACCTTGATAGCTGAGTCTAATGTGCATGTACGCAGGCGCAAGTCTGTTGCTATCTCAAATGCATTCTGTCGTGTTTGAGCACTTCGATCTGTTGATAGGATCTTCAATGTGTTAGAGCAGGCATAGGATTTTAATATGTTAGATAAAGAGATACAATGAATGCATTCGTCCAAGCAACCAGTACCGATATACGTTTCCTGTGTTAGCTAAGGGAAGTCTCTTCGCTGTTCTTTTTCATCTTACACTAAACGTATCAGCAGCTCGTGCGCGCGCGCCCGGTATATTGTTGTACATACGTATATGTTCTACTACCATGCTGTAAATGTTTGCAGTAAAAGATCCAGAAAACGTTTAAGGATAGTAAGCACATACCTGTATTGGAAATGTTATAAGAAATTCTTACTAATTACTCTTGACAGTACAGAACTTTTTGACGGTGGTATAGCAGCCAAGTTTTTAGCGTGGTCGTGTCGCTAAATAGCAGCAATGCTTGTTAGCGATGTCGCCAATGTTACCGTTTTTGTGATAATTCAGTGATCGAGTTTACCCGTTGATCGATCTTATACGCCGTTCCCCTAACTACAGCAAATATGTTCAAACCGTTATAATTTTAATCCCAGCAAAATATATAATTTTGATAAAACAGGCGTCTCAACTGTGTACAAACCACCTAAAATTATTACCAGTAAAAATATAAAAGCTGGAGGTGGCATCACTGCGACGGAATTACTTTAGCAATAATCTTAAACCATTGTTTGATCAACTAGTCATATAGCTATTAGATAATCATAAAAGTCATATTATTTCGTAAACAAAGAAGACTTACCACCGAGCCTTGCAAATCATTTTATAAGGAAGCAATGGTTGTCAGGTAACCAATGTAACCGATTACAATTTATTATGTGGCAGAATTGACTGACAAAGCAGGGTGAGGTTAGTGGTAACTGATTACTTTCCACTTAACAAATACACTTTTTAGGATCATGAATTGTTATTACATAATGTAAAAAAACGTTGCAAATCTCGCTGCTAATACATCAAGTCAACCAGCCCCTAATCGGATACAATCACTTCAAGTTTTTAATATTTGCAACCTACATCGAGTTCCGGCCTAAATAATTCCTTAACTTCAAATAAGACTTTAACAGTTCTTACTACGTAAATACAGTTGCGGAGAAGCAAAGATAATTGAAATTAGAAACATGTCCAGAAAATTAATACAGTAGACCGAAAAAAACATGGATTGTTCACATTATCGATTTATTCACGTTAACGAAGGTGATACTTAATATATGTATAATAAACACCTATAATTAACAAAACTAATACAAAAACAATATATAACATTTATTAAAAAATAGTAACAAATTTAAATAGTTATAAATAATCATTTTTTGCCGAAAAGTTAAAATAATAATAAAATATTTATTTTTTGCCCATTCCTTATTTTTTGCATAACTGCTTTTCTCTTAGGTTTTTATAACTATAAGGTCGGTATAGTCAACGTCAGTCTCTTCTGCCCATTGAGCTACTAGATTCAAAGCGTTCATAGCACTATCTAATGAAATTTTGCTTAACGGTTGAAGATCTTTTTCGACAGCCTCATCACCATGGCATTCTTCAATATCATTATCTTCAAAGGCGTTGTCACGTTGATTCCACTCTAATACATCACATTCTTCAAATGCAGCCTATAATTCTCCATCTTTCAATTTTTGAATCACAAGCGATTTTTCATAAAGAGTAAGACACTTTGGTTTCTTAAATGACATTTTATTGATATCTACAGGGTGAGGCATTAGTGCGTCAAAGCTCAATATATCCATTAATATTAAAGATATCACAAAATATTATATACAAAAATCATAGATAGTCTTAAGCTACATATTTTAAAATTATTTTTGTATGTACAGAGTGTTTCATATTGCCAGGGTGAACCAAGCATACATTTTCTTAAACGGGACACACTATATATTATTTCAAATATAGATTAAGCATATCTTCCACATTCCTTCGATATAAGGTTTCATTGAGTTATACCGAGTATTTCAGAAGTTATGGTCAATTTTGTCTGAAAATAATTGCGTGTTCAACGTCCTGTGTATTCGACACGAAACAACTTGAAATTATTTTTGTGCTGGAATGACTTTTTTATATTATTACAGTTTCATAGCAAACTGATATTTTGCCAATATCGCGAAAACTGTGTAGAGGGTGACTCAAAGCGCAAATGCATTATTTTCTCATCTTATTTAAATGGAACACCCTGTATTTTATATTAAGAAAGGGAAGGTAATGCAAGGTATGCACTTTCATTTTTATTAACCACTCCCTATATCTGAAATTGTTAATTTCTTAACATTTCTACATACATTCTTTCAGTTATCAACAATCCACATATTAGCACACGAAAAATTTCGCACCAACAAGATATTAATTAAAAGGCTGTTCAAAGAATACCGTATGACAAGAAATTGCATCCGTATCATATGTAGTTGCATCAACAGTTACTCGACAATGATTTACCCCATATAGAGCTGCTTTTTGTGAATAAGCTCAGCAACCCTCTCGTATCGAGAAATTAGCGAGAAAATAAGCCGCATTGGCTTACAAAAATTTTGTAACCATTTGTGGTATTTAGTGCCAGAAGCGGCAGGACTGGCATTTTTTGGTGAATCTATTGACATCAATGCTAAGAAGCGAATGGTGGAACAATTACATATTAATGGAAGCGTTCACGAAGATATAAAAAAAATTAAAATTGTTCCGGGAAATGTAAAAAACTATCTTGCCAACGGTATTGAAAATTTTATTTCCGAAAACACAAAAACGCTTTTTAAGAGATTTTCTATTCCTACGAAATTTTTAGAAAAGATTCTAGTGTGTGGGAGGATGACAACGAATTTCAGTTAGGAAGAAATATTGTACGAAATTTAAAAGTGACCAGTGACACAGCTGATCGAGTTATAAAATTGATGAGAGAATTTAATCAATCGCTGTCTAAGGATGAGGAAGAAAAACAATGTATTTTACAAATTGTATCCCATTATAGGAAACAGTTTGGCAATATTACAAAAGCTACTTTAACTAAAAATCTGTAAAATATTTCTAAATGTATTGATTAAAAAGGCATTTTAAAACAATGCAATGTTTTCATCTATTTTCTCCTCGTAAAATCCTTTCCCCCACTGATACAGCTGCGTTTATTTTACAAGCTATAATATAGAGGATAATCTTTTTTAACACATTAGCAGTACATAGGTTACATTAGATCGTACTTTTCTTGTTTGTATGCGCTTTAAAGACAAACAAATAAATTCAACGGCTTGTTCTTACGTAGATTCTTGTAGAGTAAAAATACCAGATATTAAAATAGGATGTGCCACGTGTTTCCATCATGCGATTGATCTCAACTTTTGCAGAAGTTATTTTTTCACAAAATAACATAATTCTAGGGGGCGTCGCAACAAAAATGTTGAAAAATAATTTCCATCAAGTATAACTAAGGTCCACCCTAGGCTGCATACGGAGACAACAACGACTAACGAATTGCCCACACAACCTATTGTGAATTCATTGTGAATGCAACGGCTTCACGGAGGAAGTACCATATTTATCAGATATTTACACTCAAAACAACGGCTCACTATCGATTTTACAAGTTAGTAAAATTCGTATCCATAAACGAAAGTGCAGTTTACAGTTTGTTCACGGTGTACGGTGGCCTTGCATAAATATGGTATTGTTCACATTATGCGAGATTTCCGTTATGCGATGTTCACACTATCGCGTGTCTACCGTATGTAATAATTGACAACAACACATATCTAAACTCGTCGGTAAAGCATGTCTTCAAAATGTGCACCCTCACGTCCTATCATTGTTCCTAACAGTAATTGAACATGTTGATGAAAACAGGCTGTCGGAGGACATAAAAAATAATTGTATCTTCTCCCGTAATTCGAGAACATTTCCAGGTGAGTCATCTGATCTATGTAGGCATTCGGGAGTGTGCGGGAACGGAAATTCCGTCTACCTTCTTAAAAATCCGTCGAACAGACGTATCACTCACACCAAGTTTCAGTAATGTTCACCGTGGACTACGCTTTGGGCACTGTAACACTCGTTGATCCTCGGACGCCCTGTTGTTCCATTTCGTTGATACAAGACTGAGCCCGTACAATGAAACTTCTCGACAATAACTAGAATTGTTTTGTTACTTGGTGCCCTCGTGTTAAATTGCTCCTCGTAATGTTCACCGAGATGGCGTAGGCTCGGTTCATTCTGACATCTAACTCAGTATAACCGGAAATAACGCTCGACGATAAAAACCTTTTCCTCTGTTATGAGAATCATAATTATAACACAAACCCTAACACTAAAAACGCAACATGTCAAACTCTTATACAGAATAAATAAGCACTTAGTTACTATGCAAACCTAAACCACAAACGACCGATAATTACAGTTAGCTTTGTTTTGCCGCATACTGTACGAGGAAATTCCTAAATTCCTCGTTATAAACCAAACATTTAAGACATACCGTAAAAAGAAGTTGAAAATCCTAACCGAAACACCAGGGAAATTAAAAATAGAAAATATCAAAAGTTTGAAAGGAAACAGCTAAAGAAAATGGGAATAAAAAAACAAAACGCTATCGGGAACATAACAATAATTGAATAATTTTTTGTTATTACTTTTATTATTCTAGCATGTTATGCATTCATATAGAAACTAAAATATTAAATTTCACAAAGAGAACATATGTGCGTTTCAATATCCATACGAATGTACAAAACAAATGAGTTAAATATTTTAGAACAATATTTTTACAGTTTTGACAGTTCGTTTATATATTTAAATCTCATAATGGACAAGCATTCCCAATTTATTCATACCTGGTACAGATACATTTTATTTATAAAAACAGATATTCTGTAGAAATAATTTTATATCGTGTGTGCAGTTAGTTTGCAATAGATGAAAATAGACGATAGAAATGAATTAAAAAAAAATGTTAAACAAAATGAAATTGCTTTGATTCACACATGCACGTGGTGTTTGTATGTTTGCACAAAATAAATTTCAGATAACGAATTTAAAAGCTTGTAATAGAATTACAACAATCAATCTATTACAATTATCTATTCAGTTTAACATGGGAGTATCAAACCATTTTAAGTAATAGGCATTAGCTACTGCAAGATATACTTGAATATATACCTCATTACCTATATATAACATTCTATCAAAAACATACTCTCAAATCATGACATGTAATAATTTGTTACCAACAATTGATTAGTTGCTTAAGATAATATTACCAGCATAAGGCAATCTTTTACTGTGGATATATCAAATTTCTTTCTTCTCGCTTAAAGATCTTCCAGAACTACATACATATATATATCTCAGTTTACAACGTGCTAATTAATAACAGTTTCATTGTAATTAGCAAGCATGGCAGTAACACTTTGTAACAAGATTCTTAAGGAAATAAATCCCCTGACATGGACACGCACCGTAGCCGTGCTGCTTTCGGACAGCCGTAATTTGTTCAGGACGAAACTTGTAACTTAATCCGAGCTTATTTAACCTAAGAGCAAACGTATCCCAGTAACGAAACCGAAACCGAACTGGATATGATGTTATTATATAAATAATATAGCAAAGAAGGAAGAGAGAAAATATAGCGAAGAGGAAATAGATTCGAGTTCCTCGCGGACACACTACGGTTGGACTGTATCGAGGTGCCCATTCCATTTCTCGAATCAATCCGATTGAATTTCCTATCTACACTACAATCCAGCAGTTTGATTGCACCAATATAACGCGCTTAAACCACGTGCCGTATTTTGAATCGGGTTTGATGTTCTTTTGTCTGAAATGGGAAACATAGTGGAATTATAAATATAAGTTACAGAACCCTAGGAATGTCACTTCTAACAATAAGTTGTTAAAATAAAAATTTTGCAATAAAAATAATTTTTCTACTTTTATTGTTTATTTATGTATGTACTAATTAGAATAAATTTATAATAACGAGCAAGATAAATCAATCACATTAATAACTATGAGGTTAGTGGATAGTGATTTTGGGGAGGGCTGTGTTAAGCATCAGCACAGTACACTCTCAGGTGTAAATAATGGGAAATGAAAGTTCTAGAGCTGGAGTGATAGGAGACGACAACGTGTAAGATATAAATATAAGTAAGTTATTTTTAGTGTAACAGATTTTGCCATTCTACAAAAGATTGTGACAAGAAAAAAGAAAAGGGAACTATAAAAAAGAAAGACACTGCGCTTTATTCTAATTTATCTGTAACTGACAGTAAATAATGTACATGAATTTGGTCATCTCAATTCACTGACAAACAATATTAAGCGCCTTCAGGAAATTAAGAAACTTCAGAGTATTCTAACCTCACTGTAAACAATCAAATGATATAGGAGCATATTGTTTTCCTGACAGTAGTTGATGTTGTTGAAGCCAAAAATGTATTATATGTTCCAAAATTAGATGTGAACATGTTATCAGTAAGACCCACAGAGAACTTTCGAAAACAAACTGTTTAAACTGAATTACATTTTTTTTTAATGTGGTGGGTGCTTAGTTGCAGTGACTCCGTAAACTGTATCGCTTGTCTGGCTATCACTGCAACTCTCGCGGTGTAGTTTTTGTGTGTGTATGTTGTGTTCAATTGGCTTTGTGACAACATCATATCGCCTTTTATGATGCCGCGCTGTTAATCACTTTGCTCCCAACAGCGAATGGCAAGTCGATCCGGGATTAAACTCTCTGAAAAAATGTCACCGTCCCTCCAGAGAATTGAACCCCGGCGCCTATCGTCCTCTCACAACAATAGTCAGCCGCCTAACCACTGCGGCCATCGACCCGTATAATAATAATAATAATAATAATCGAGAGGAAGTACTTCGACCGTACTACGTTAGGAAGAATCAAATTTCGTAAAAACGGGACTTCGGTCTGTATTACAATACAGACCGAATGGATCGACTTGCCATTCGCTGTTGGGAGCAAAGTGATTAACAGCCCGGCATTACAATACAGACCGCAGTCCCGTTTTCTACGAAATTTGATTCTTCCTAACGTAGTACGGCCAATCATCAAAGGTGTGCGATAGAGAGAGACAGTGACTTCATCTTCCTTTTAAACTGCAGAGGCGGCAAGCGCTTTAGGTCGACTGGGATGCGGTTGTAAGTTATAACTGCTTGATATGAAAACGATCGTTCAAATAATGACGTGGAGTGAATTGGCATTGACAATAAATGTGGAAAACGTAAATTCTCTGTACCCTTACATCTACTAGTTAAAAGACTAAATAAATAATCCGGAGATCCAGTCCGGAGAATACGGTGTACAAAATTCACAAAATGATTTGATCTTCTTTTTTCCATATTCAACCAATCCAACTAATTAATATAATGAGTTACACGGTCTTGTCGTTTTAAACAATAAATCTAATGCAAGAGTTCTGTACCTTCTGGATCCGACATTGTGTTAACCGATCTATGCATGGGCCATAGACAACATCACAATAATTAAATAATGATAAAATTAAAGTGTTACATAACAAAGATTTAATTCCTACATTTAGTACATGTTTACTTGGGTAGAGACAACGTAAAATGCCATATGGTTGTTGTACCTTTTTCGATACGTAGGATGTGAATCTAAGACTTGAATCTATTTTAATACCTAGATCTCTTGCCTGGTTGACGAAGTTTAATCTATGGATGCCAACAAACAGCACAATGTCGTCTATGGCCCTCTTTCTTGCTTTATCCGGACCAAAGACAATGGCAGAACTTTTATGAGGGTTAATTTTCAAACAGTGGGAAATTGCAAATTTAAGAACATTAGATATATCATCATTTATGCTGGATTAGGCAGACCGAAGATCATTTGTATTAAAACTCGTAAGAAGTTGCGTATCATCAGCATAAAAATGGGCAGTACAAGAGTTTAGGCTCGACTCAAAATCAGCTGCGTACAATGAAAAAAGGAGAGGACCAAGAATACCCCCTCCCCTCCCTCTCCCCCCCCTCTCCCCAGGACGCCCAGATACGATCGACGCAGGTGTAGAAAAAAACTCCCCGGCCATCACCCTCTGAGATCGATTTGAAAGAAACTATTCGAGCAGTTTTACAGCGTCAGGGCGTAAACCAAAGTAGAAAAGTTTAGAGCAGAGTAGTTGATGATTGACAGTATCAAATGCTTTAGAGAAGTCTAAAAGTATAAGCGCTGTGATTTTATCCATATCAGTGGCTCCAATTATGCTGTCAGATAAGTACGACAAGGCCGTAGCTGTACTGTACCCTTTTTGAAATCCAGACTGAGTACGCGGTAAAATATCATGTTTAAGAACATATGCTGTTAGTTAGTCGTTCATTATTCTCTCAAGTACCTTGGATAAACAAGGTAGGATACTTATAGGTCTAAGATCAGAGAAAGAGGAAGGTTTAGGTATTTTAGGAAGTGGAGTGACCAGGGCTTCCTTCCAAGCAGTGGGGAACACTCCAGTAAGCAAACATCTATTTATAAAGAATGTAATATATTTTGTTATATGAGGTATGCATAGGTGCAGCATCCTCACAGACACCCCATCTACGCTCGTGGCTCGAGTCTTCAGCGACATAATAATATTTTCCACTTGCATCTCTGAAACCAACTGAAAACGGAAGGAGGAAGCATTTTTAAATTTATTAGAACTATAGAATCTGAGTAAATGATCAGCTGGAGTCAGTTTCCCAGCAGACATAGATGAGAAGTAATTGTTAATATCATTCGGCCTGCACAGCATCTTGGAAAGTGAATTTTGTTGTTTATTCAGTACACCAGAAACATTTAGTGCTTTCCAAAGATTTCCTCGATTATACCTTATGCTTAACAAATTCCAAATAAGATCTTTTTTCACTATTCACAGCGCGATTAGTAAAGTTTTTGAGAGCTTTGTATTCATGTAAATGTCCAAGGCTTTGTGTACGTTTACAAAGTTCTAGACCTTTATCACGCTCAGACATCAGTATTTTTAAAGCATCAGTTAACCAAGAAGAATTAGGATTTGAACAGTGATAGAATTTCAATCTGTAGAACTAATACGTTTGTAGTTAAGCAACATGACCTGACTACATTTTAACTTTTCTAAAAGATATTAGTCATAAGGTATTGGAATATTTTCTAAACCACATATGAGTATAACTTATTTGAGCATTTTAAGACATTTAAGAATCTAGCCAAGGACCAAACTGACAAGAAAATCAACATTTTCCGGACAGATAATGGAGACAAATTTTATGACAATCATTACACCAAATTCCGTACAGAATCTAGAATTTTGCTATAGCTTCATACATACCAGAACAGAACGGAAAAGTGTAACATTTAAACGGATTGTTTATTACGAAAACAAAATGCGTGCTAATTGATTTCGATTCACAGCTTTTATAGCCGCAGGTGTTCTCAGCACTTTTCCAAAAAATTTATGCAGTGGGATCGATTCGAATTTAAATACAGTTCGTATCTGGTTGTGAAGTAAATTCAGACAAACGTAATACAAAACGTAAAAAATTAAACAAGGACTTTAAATCAGAAAAAAAGGAGTTCATTATCGGCACAGAGTTGCAATTCTTTCCTCGGATCAATAAAGTTCACAATAGTAAAGTTGTTCTTGACACCGAAGGTGAAATGTCGGCCTGCTTGACAACAGAAGAAATAGTTGAATCAGACAATGTAGGTTTTCGTCAGCCAATCTGTACAGCCCGATGTTGGTGTAAAAAACAAATGAAAGAGGAAAAAGACTGTCTACCCAATTTCTATAAATGACGTTTTAATTGATTCCGACAGGAAAAGATGACATGCAGCCATAGATGAAAAATACAATGAGATTAATTGACACTAAAATATAGATTTTGGTGAAGGAAATACACCTCTGAATGGTAAGTGGTTCTGGAGATGTAGACGGTTGAATAATCAAGCACAAACCTCGGCTAGTGATTAAAGACAAACTCAACTGTGGTACATTATTCTTCTTCAGATTATCTGCTGGCTTTAACAGGTAAATTCATTGTCACATAGCGTCAGAAGAATTTGAACATCCTTACAAATTATGTAAATTGCCGAAATCGCAGTACGGTTTGAAGCAAGTCGAATTTAGAACCTGAAGTTAGACGAATGTTTCAAGAAAAGTGGAATGCTCAGAAAGCGATCCATGTATATATTGGCAAATTTCTACTTTAATTATGCGCACAGTAGCACACGGAAATATTTGAAAAGGGCAAATGAAAAACATTGGTGAAACGAAATTTTGGCAGGCGGATTAAGCCTAGATAGAAAAAATAAGAAATTATGTCCTGATCAAGAAATTTACAATCGTTTGAACAGGGAAGACTATAGACTAGTAGATGCTCCTGTGCAAGCAATTACAAAAGACCTTGGGACCTTACATCCAGAGTCAATTTTCCAAGAAAACGGTAACATTTTCCTCGAAGAATTGTATCCCGATTCAGTGTTGACAAGCGCAGCATTATAAATGACGATATAATGCTGTAACAAAGCCGTTTATACACACAAAAACAACTTAGCAAAAGTTGGCGCGAAAGTTAGACAAGCTATACAGCTCAAGAAGGTGCAATTAGCGCTCACCACAAATAAAAAAACGCTCTGGGGAGTTTACCCGTTGCTGTACAGGTTTCCAGATTCTAATATGTCTTACGCAGTGAATATCGTGAGTAGATTTAATCAAAATCCTGGTTCGATGCACTGTAATGGCGTTAGACATATTTTGGTATATCGGTGATTCTTCTAAAGAACGAAAATCATTCTAAATTAAGATGCAGATGAACGATGAACGTCAATCAATCACAGGATATATTTTCCTAAAGAATATAACGACTGTCTATCATAATAAGATCCACTCAAGCACAACAGGGGCTTTAGTTAGAAAGCTTAAGCAAGAAAATTAGTTCTTGCAGAACATTTAATGAAAGGATCTACAGCCAATTACTAAAGGTAAGTTTAGAGGAATGGAAGAATGGATGATTGATTTTTTTAACAAATTGTAGAAAACCAAATGAATTTATATTGAATAATGTGTTAACAACATGCAATATATATAGCAGCTATTGTTATCTGACTACCTAACAATAGAATACAGACGTAGAATAATATTGTGTCCAAAAATCATTGCATGGTGCATCTGGTGCAGTAAATCAAATGTTACGTAAATTTCGTATTCTTCGCTGCATCCACTTTATCATAGTAGATTTGTATTGGAGTTCACTGCAAATGTATATTTTGTATACAACCATCACGAATGCAAATATCGATTCGTACCCTGACGAAGGTTCATCCTTCATATGTAATTTAATACTTCACCAGTGCATGGAAGATATTGACCGTATGTATAATATATGCACACATATGCGGCTAGATATTACATACTAGCATAAAGGTATTAATAATTCCAGCTCGTATTAAACTAGAATCTCAAATACGTGGAGAAGGGCATGTGCGACCGGGCGACTACGAGTAGACCACATACGTTGTAGAAGATTACCGTTATCAACGTGACATGTCGACGGCCGTAAAGTATCTCAGATTATTGCACGCGAAACGAGGCCGAACACACCGTAGATGCAGCGGTTATCTCTTGATCTCTCTACATGCATATTGCATTAGAATATGTACTGACAAGCGTATATATGTGTGATACAAACCGAGTATCAAGATAGAATAATTATGCAAGATGTTCCAATCTCCGTAAGTTACACCGCCCTTAAAGATATTTGCTGCGATTTTAAGTAAGCTATGTTATTATGCACATTCAAACATTTTTATGAGTTTCAGTTTTAGCTTTAGTGTCTTCATTATTCATGTGAAAATATTTCATTCAAACAAAAAATAAATAAAAGGCGCAATATTCAAGTCTTCTGTTCTATTTTAATATGAAATGTTGTTTTCGCTGCTGATACTTTAAGGTTATGTTGCAAAGACTTTTGAACCCACCTATCTATTTATATTAGTTTTGGAAAATAGTGTGTTTTTTGATGGTGTCTTATGGTACAGAAGATATTTGGCAGAACATAAAAACCACCCTTTCGCGCTGTAGAAACACTCTTCATCCTATCCTGTTCCCTCCCTAAGGCTTCTTGCTGGTCGATACACATTGGCAAACAGTTATTGGGCGAGCTGTTGTTACCGGCATTATTCCTCAATTAATGTTGGTCGATACACATTGACTCGCGAGACGTTCACACCCCTTCTATAGGTAACGGACAAATTATTATGCCAACGT
The DNA here is from genome assembly GCA_023690525.1 of Holotrichia oblita. Taxonomy (NCBI): domain Eukaryota; kingdom Metazoa; phylum Arthropoda; class Insecta; order Coleoptera; family Scarabaeidae; genus Holotrichia; species Holotrichia oblita. The sequence continues at coordinate 54,612,492 of CM043016.1, read as the reverse complement.
ATAGGGGTACCTTGATTTAATATTGATCGATAGACATTGCCAGCTAAACCTCTCCCTTGTTTCTTCCTTGACAAGCAAATTATTGCTGCCGGCCTACAGATTATTTTTGGTTTAATGTTGGTCTATTCAATCTCATTAGACTACCTAATGGTGTATTAATGATATTTGGATAGATAACTTTCTTCTCAAGTTTAATTTGGACTTCTTTGGATCTGCAAGTTAGCTCACAGTTGCTTCTGCCGGCGCCCTATTCATAAGGCGAAAGGCATGTGATTTCAAGGAATGTGAACTTACAGATAAAACATCGGTAATATCAACACCGCAACGTATTCGATATTCGGTTGATGATAAGAGCCCATGCACTCTCGAAGCACGTTTTGCGAGTAATCAAACGTTCTGGTGTTGCTGTCACCGATATTTTATCTGTAAGGCGAAAGGCAACAAAAGGATTACTCGGTTTCGCTATTATTCACCATACCTTATCGGGACGTGTGAACAGGCAATACTCATCTGCAAAACAATCAGGGAGACATCTTTTTGAGCAACCATGGCCAATTGCAACTTATTTTAAAACCGATTTTCGATTTGACATTTAGGGTATTGCATTATGCAGACAGTTACAGATGGCGCAGGGCAGATTATTATCCTATTCTTCTTGATCTGGGCTAAGAGGCCTTCCATATTCCGTTTTTGATTTGAAGACGTTTTTATTTGATACTATGTAAAGTCAAATACAATGTTCCTTTTGTAAATATTGATCACATTTTTGACTCAACTGAGCAAGCTTGAAAGACCGCCGTGGAAATTAGACCTCAGCAAAACTAGTAAGGTGGCCTCGTCATGGGCCTCTGCGTGGACCGAGCAATCTGCTCTATAGGTCTAAAGTCAAGGTTAAGGTGCATGCCAACCATCTGGATAAAATTTTGACAATACTCCCGGTCATGGCGTACAAACTGAGAAGCAGGTTAAAGAGCTGGTACTGAAGAGGATTCGTCTTAAATCTACCACGAAAGAGGAGGCACTGGTTGTCATCAAAGCTAGACGAAATCAAAGAGATGCATCATAAACAAGCCATTGAAGTGTCTTCCTTAATTAACGTCTATGATTGAAATTTTTATTCCATTAATCTTCTCCATAACTTATCAAAGGTCATCGAAGCAATCACTCTACTACTACAAAGTCTACAAACTACTAAATTCAAAACTGCTAAATAACCAATTGCAAAGATATGTTGATGATACAATGGGCTGCAAATCCTCCATCAAACGATATCTCTATTGATGGACATAGGCTTCCATAAAACCTCTCAATAAAATACCTGAGGTATCTTCTGGATCACCGACCTAATACCAATATATAAGGATGTCCAACGATTTTTCTGCTCTGCGACAAATTCACTATTAATATACCTTAACTTCACCACCAATTTTGTTGTATGGTTCTATCACGTAGGTAACTGCCCTAAGTACTACTAATATAAGTTAAATAATAGAAAACAACGCAAAACTTCCAAGAATTATCACAATTTCCTCGGATCCGTCTTCCGATCCAGTTGAAGGATCATGTTCTATGGAGAGGCATTGTGATGGATATCTACTGATTAAAGAGGTTTAGAGAACAGATATGTACATTGAGAAATAATTGCAGCTGTATATTTAGTTTTAAATTTTAACCAAAAATATATCCTTAGTTTTATTAGAAATGAAATATCATGCGTGTTTGTACTTGGCCTTTAGTATTCCAAAGGTACTAAGGGAGTGTTATCTTGTTTCTACAAACACAGAAAAGTCATCATCGCTACTATTATCCATAATGTTCAAAATTATGACTACATTATCTTCATAATTCAAAATCTAGCTGCCTTCGCCATTCTTTGAAACGACTACGTCCATATTATAAAATATCAAATAGGAAAAAACAAACGCGGAGAACAATTCTCACTCTTTATACATTAAATAACCATGTATTAGCTAATGGCTACAGTATACAAGGCACATGTCATGTTAGCCGCGGTAATTAACGAAACGGACAGCTTCATTTACATTGCAAACTAGTCGCGTTGAAAACATAATACTACACCGCACAGAAAATGTGGTGTTACTAGCAATGGCCCGGGTGAGCGAGTTGGGTTTTCCTTTTTCAATTCCCGTTTGTCAGCGCAACAGCAAGAATTCTTGTGTGGTATATATGCAGCACTATACTTACTCTCTACTCCTCTTCATCCATGGTCTAAATAATGCAGAGTCAGCACCCTCTGTTGGCATAACTACGGAGCAATTCATTTTCCCAGTGTATTTATGGAATGTAAAAAAAATATTCGGTGTATATTTGACAATAGTTGGTACCGGTGCTATGCTATGCACATCATTGTATGAAGTCGTTCTCGGCGTCCGTTTATTAAAAGATTCCTATGCTATGTTGATTTAGTTCCTAGAATTTATGGTAATACTAAGTGTATCTACAGTTTCAAATTAGAACAATAGCACGTACTAACATTGTTCATTTATAATTTGAAATAAATGATTTAAAAATAAATATAATTGAAGAATACTTAATATGAAAGTGATCAGATACAATTAATTATCACCATAAATCGTTTGACATTTCAAGTCGAAACCCTCTCGACGACACTTAAACGATAAATTAACGATATGTGGCATCAAAGTTTCCGGCGAAGAACTATTAACCGAACGCCGTAGTTTGAATGGAAGGTCATTCGCAAGGATCGCATTCACCCGTAAAGTTTCTGGTAAGGAACAGAATTTTGGGTGAAGGAACAACCTAAGGCAGCCTACCCATCCGAAAACTTGCTTTTATACTCTCTCAGGTGGACCGACAGAGAATCTATTTCACGTTAATTATTCGGTGATTAGGGGATAAGACAGATAATAACTGACAAACAGCGAACGAACAAAAACAAACAACGCAAAGAAGTTTTGCTCGGCGAAAGATGGAGGATGGAAGTTGAGGTAACGATCCCGTTAATGATAAGTTATTGTTTGAGAAAGGGGGAAAGGTTGTTGGTTGTGAAGTAGAATGGGAGATAAGGGAAATCAGGAAGTCGTGTTAGGACTTTGAAACGAAGATAAGGTTGAATATATGAAGTATTTAGTTATAAAAATTATCTTACTTTCAATTTTTCTGAATTTGTAATTAAGCTTTAAAATTGTAGCACATTTTCGTCGAAAAGTTTATCCATCGTGCACTGGAAAGTGTGAGATGTTTAAGAAATAAATCGCATTGGGCGCTCTTGTCCAATCGAATTAGAAAAGAAAAAACCTCTTTATTTGCATTTTGTATGTATATCATCCTTTGTAAGTATGCAAACAAAAAAATAATGCCATAATTTTGTTAGATACCAAATAACATGATAAGGCAAGCAGTTAGGTACAACATGATATGAAATCCAATACCGTACTCCACTATAGTAATATTAAAAAGCCATACACGATATCAATATTTTCTTTTACCAGATGCAATTCCCTACATTTTATTTGATTTTCTAAATGGTCATCGAAATTTCTCCAACTTCACTTTAGATGCTCGCGCACTGTTTCAAAGATATTGAATAACTGGAGTTGAAGTACAGTTTTTCCTATTTAAGTACTTTTACTTCAAGTCAAACCGAATATTCTTTACATCTTCTTAATTCAGTAATTTGTTTTAATTCTTTTAAATCTAATTACTACAGTAGAATCTTACTGCAAAAATATAAACCAATATTAATTCTGAACCTTCACCATATCTATAATTCCTTGAAAGTGATACTTCCAAAGTAGTAAACTTTACTACATCCCAGTTAGATTGCAGAAAAAAAACTAAACAGAGAAGAAGGAATTCGCACAGGAAGAAGCTCAGCTCTCGTCAGCGGCCTCCGTCGACATCTCAAACTCCTACGTTCTAGCTTATCCGGCCACCTTCAGGATACAAACTAAAACCCAATTTAGACGATCTTATCTCGCGATTGTACGAGAAAAACGAGAAACTCTCCCGGCCCCCTTCGGTCGCAGGATTACGTTTAATTTTTTAGTTATCTAAATGCTGATCTTTTAAAAGCTTTTAGAACGAAAACTTTTCTTTTTCCTGGTGGTTTTGCCCTCCAATTATAAAATCGGACAGAGATTCCTTACTACTTCCTTTAGATTTTCTGTTCGTCTTTTTTTTGCTTTAGAGATTGAGGATTTCCATTAATATTATTTGGAAACTGATTAATTTTGTAATTAAAAACGTCTTAGATTGGAAATTGCATTTTAGTTGGATACAAAGCGAAAGTAATTATAAATTCATATTATTGCAGGTTTAGTGAACATGTATTCATAAATGTGCTGATTTGAATTTTATATATGTACGCCTGTATTTTTTCTTTTTGTTAGTTTGATTATAAAGAACTCGCAGACTACAAATACAGACCAGAAAGACTGTGGAGCAAATAATAAATAAACTTAAGCTTAAGCTATGCAAGGAAGGCAAACTCGGCCAATTGGGGGGGCTATTGTGCCCCCAAGCCGTTTTAGTCCTCTCAATTAGGTTGCACCCTAGGAAAAAATGTCCACAACCCGGTCAAGAGTTAATTGACTTTCTCCGGTGCCATGTAATCGCTCGACCCCAAGGTCTATCCGCCTCTCGTAGTCTGCTGTTGAGCAGTCAGCAAGTATATGGACTGAAGTTTCCTCCACACTCCCACAGTTTCTTCATATGGGAGAGTTTACTATGCCCATGTGATGCATATGTTTATTCAGTGCCCAGTGACCGGCTGAGATCCCTGTAAGTAACCGCAGCCTGTCTCTGTTCATAAAGACTACCTTGCGAAGTCTTTTCTCATTTGCACGGATCCCAAGTTTACAGTGTCTCAATGCCAGCAAGTGCATTCCAGTAGGAGCAATGCCTAGCAGCGAGTTCAGATCTGGTAAGGGCTTTGATGCTGGTATAAGAACTTCCACACATCGGTTCTGGACCTATGAATGAATGAGTCTTTCGCTAGCACCTCTACTAACTTGTCAACTATTTCGTTACGTCCGATTCCAGAGTGACTTGGCACGCATCTCAACGTAGTACTGCCATGTTCTGCCAGTTTTTCGAGCTTACTATGGGAGTCAAGTACAATCTCGAAATCAGATAAAATTTCTACCGATGCGTTTACCTGCGGGCAATTGAGAATGCCCTCTGCACAGGCCTGGATGGCAATTATTTCAGCCTGGAAGATGGACGGGTAGCCGATCCTCTCCCCCTTCCCTCCTGAGCTGACGGCCTCGCCATCAGATTCTCCATTTCCCCAAATTCCAATTCCCATGCCGTTCGGTATTTTAGAAACGTCCACAAACCAAGATCCTCGTCTCGATTTGCGAACGAGAACCTCTGCTGACATAATATAATCGCTAAAACTGCTTTATCTAAGCATTCTAGAGATAAATGACATGATTTTGATTGCGAAAATAAATTATAAGAGAAAAAAATTGAGTAGCTCTAGTTTAACTCAATCACCCCGTATATGATTTTAGTAACGCTACGCGTAGCATACTGTGCAGAATACCTCTTAAATGCAAGTTTTTAAATTTTAAAGTTTCAGCTCAATCTCTTCAATCCATTGTCCTTGCGGGAGCATACTTTTACGTGGGTGATGTTCATTTTTCTTTAGGCGGTGAATCGTTTAACAAGTAAAAGTTTCTTGTCATCGTCGGTAATTGGCTTAGGAAGTTCCTTCCTAATTAATCGCTGAACGTTTAGAAGACGGTAATCGAATTAGCGGCGAAGTTAATTTCCGATCTTAACATTTGTCTCTATTTTCCTTTCGTTTTCCAGACTCGAGCTATCGCGATTTGACTTCTCGATCTACTGCTTATTTTACTAATTAGCTCGTGGTTACGCCTGAATTCAAGCAGTTCGAATTTTTGTTTGCTCATTCAAAGTAAATTCAGCGTAAATTTAATACAAAACCAGCTTTGTTCCGAAATATACAGAAAGAATTTTATTTACATAATAATGTAGTTAGAATAAGGTATTCAAGCCGCTTTAATCAGTGTTAACACGCCGTAAATTCCGTTAAGAATAATTGGTTTAGGTTAGTAATATACATATTATTCAAATCTTCTTCATTTACGAAAATCTGATTAGTGTTTTCCTCTGAAAAAGAAATTGTTTTTTGTAACGTTTCATTACTCTCCATAACATTCAATGTCAAATTTAACAAAAATTAGCAGATTAATGCAAATAAGTAAATACTTATACAAATGATCTAGTTTTAACAAAGAGTTAAGAAAAGTAACAACAAGGCTAGAAAATCAATAGCGAAAACAAATGCGTGAGTTGAAAAGTTTTTGACAATGATCTGTCAACAAAAAGCCAGCCCTTGTGAATTACTGAATTACTACTCACAATTTGTCGCAATCTCAAAATAACAAGAAATATTAATTAAATTCCAGATTTGAACATAATTGGACATTCCTGAAATTTTGTAGATCAAAAGCAACAATTAAAAAAAATATCCAATAAAATGATGCCTGTAGTGATTCTGAAACATTGTCATCATTTTATCAACTATGTCAACTATGTTATGAAAAGAAAAATAAAACAACAGCAAAAATTACAAAATAAAAATACAAAATATACCTATACAAGAAACTGACTCGAACTCGACGTTGCATTACTAATGTAAGTGGATACCGCAGCAGTAAAAACTGGGTGAGAGACACAACAAGGTCATGGTAAGTCGACGTGTACACCACGCTAGAGAAAACCTTCTGACAAGGAGACACTAGACGTGCGAGGATATATACATACAACTATGCAAAAACGCGGAAAGAAAGCGTTTCCAAGTACTGGCGAGTGGGTAACCATCATCACGGTTGAGATCCTGGGGATGTGTCTGGATCTCGACAGCTTCCCATACCTTTCGCGGAAGATGTGTTGAGACTTGTTTACAACAGATACCTGATCAAAACAAATCTTGTGGCCCGTGTCAAGAAAGTGTTTGGCTAAGGCTAAGTGTGCTAAAAAACATAACGTACGTTGGTGTTCTTTGATCCTAGTTTGAATTCACCATCAAATTTCGCCTATGTATACTGAACCACAGTCACAGGAAATTTTGTAAATCCCTTGTGGGAGAGAGTAGCGAGTATCAATCGATATGTGTGGGTTTCCTGTACACAGAATGACCTAAATGAACCGTTTGTTTCAAGGTCATCACATTCACCATGGAGATTGACACAAACGGTTCCCTACCTAATTTTTGCTTTTGTTATATACTTGTATTGTATATATTTCCTTTACTATGACGCGGTCAAAACCCGAAAGCTCTCCTAACAGAGACTCGATCCGTGGAAGCCTTTGATATCATTTATTGTCAACCATAATCTATATTTCACCCACAGGACACAAGATTCAACACAAAACTGCCCCATTTCAACAGCAAATCTATCATTATGAAAGTGGCGATAATACTGCATCAGATATATGGTAATACACAAGAAAGGAGACCGATTTAACATTGATAACTATCGGCCCATATCTATCTTACCCAGCATCTCTAAAATCTTTGAAAGAATAATAACGAATAGGATTTACGATTTCCTAAATGCACACGATATATTCAGTGATGCACAGAATGGATATATACGAGGTAGAAATACGAACAGAGCCATTTATCAGGTGATGGAAGAGATTTTCATAGGTATTAACGCAGGAGATAGTACACTCTGCTATTATGCACTGTATTAATTATAATACATTGTTTCAAAAAATGAGTAATTATGGCATTAAAGGCATTGACCTTCAGTTAATTAAGTCATATTTGACTAATCGTGTGCAACATACAGAGGCTTACGATACTGGGACTGGTGAGTGGATCTATTCGGATTGGCAGGATGTTAAAAGAGGTGTTCCTCAAGGATCAGTCTTGAGACCCTTACTTTTTATAATATACGTGAACGATCTTCATAAAGTCACTAACTACAAAACCACTTTATACGCTGACGACACTTCTGTGGTTATAAGGACTAATGATGACGCAGTGAAAACTATCACTACAACCCTAGAACAGTTTCATGCCTGGTTTGAGGATAACAGCCTGTCATTGAATTTTAAGAAAACGAACATAATCTACTTCAACTATTTTAAACAAGACCTAAGACAAGTTACTCATGACTACAAGGTACTAACCTGTTCAGAATCCACAAAATTCCTGAGACTTACTCTGGATTCTCAAATTAATGGGAAGTTGCACATAGATCTATTGGCAACTAAATTTTTTTCTTTTAACTATGCATTGCGTGTGGTCGGGAGAACTATTTCGATAACAGCTGAAACAGATGCTTATTATGCACATATTTATTCTAGAATGAAGTATGGAATCATTTTCTGGGGTGCTTCTGTTGATGCTGAAAGAATATTCAAAATACAGAAATCGTGCCTGAGAAGTATTTTTGGTCTAGGACATAGAGAATCCTGCAGAAAATTATTTAAGGACAACGAAATTCTTACCTATTACGCTGTTTATGTGTTTGAGTGCGCAGTGTTTGTCTACGAGAACCATGAGTTCTTCAAATACAAAGAACTCGCCAATAAATATAACACAGGTGGTGCTAGTGGAAAAGAGTGTAGTATCGCGCATTATCGAGGTACATATATAACCATATACCTATCAGCACTAGGCAATTACCAATACAAACGTTTAAACGAACTTTACATTATTGTCTTTCAAAAAACGTTATTTACAATATGACCGATTATTTTCGCCTAGTTTTTGATGCGTGTAAATCCTTATGTGATCGGCCTATACTTCTTTTTATTGCTTTTTGTTGCTTGTTGGTTTTGCTTTTGGGTGTTCTGTCAGCTTTTGACTAATGTGTATATGCACTGTACGATTTGTCATGTTTTCACATGCATGTGTACTTATGCCTTTTATTTATATAACTATTTATGATTTTTGACTATCTCTAAGCTTTGATTGTGTACAATACAGAATAATAATAATAATAATAATTATTATTATTAAGGCTAAAAGTGAAAGCATTTTGATTTCGAGATCAACGCCACGTGGTCCATATAAAAGAAAGACTGATTGTTGTTCCTAAGAAAATGATTGCATCAATAGATATAGCAGAAAAGTCTGACCCTTCACAAATTCTAAGCAACGAGTCCACAGGTCAAGAAAGAAGAAGACAAATTACAAAAGGCTGAGCAGTCATTTTTGCTTTATTTTTCTATCTTCTTACAAATCTAATTATTGTTTTGAATCAAGCTTTGGACAAAGCACAGAAACGTAATATTCTGTTCTGAAATTATTTTCTAGCCACTACATTACATACAAAGTAACCCCAAACTTATCTCATTTCTCTATATAATACCGCTAAGAAGAGACCTATCCAATGCTACACAATTCTGACTGGAATTTGAAGTTTGATTTGAAAATTCTAGATCCACTTCCAATTGATCTTTAATATGTTCAGTCGTGTAAAACCAACGCAAATCCAACAAACTAAAGCTCTTAATAAATCAAGGCAAAATAATAAAATAGATATAGAAAACTTTTACAAATTGGTAGCAATTTATTGTAAACAAATTGGAGGTACAAATTCAATTATTTAACCTGACAAAAGATGTCCAATTACATAGAAAACACAAGTTTAGATATCTAATCTTACAAGAGATGTCTCTCGTTTAAAACAAGGCTGCAACTCACGTACAAAATCACTCAAATATTTATTTTAAATTTAAACTTACCGTAGTGTACAAGCAACTCAGATTTGACTTAGGGTGTGCTTAGAAAGTCGTTGATAGTCGAATAAAGAAGAAGCGTTCATCTCCACACGTTTTTATATGCGTCAATTATTCTTTTTGTTCTAATTTACACGTGCCATGCTGATCTCTCAACTAAAAAAATTGATGTTTCCTAATAGGAAAAAAGAGGAACCATAACACAACAATATAGAACATACATACATGTATGAATCCATACACGAACTATTACCTATTAAAATATAGACGTGTGCCACGGATGAATTAAAACGTACTAAACATGTTAACAGGCTGTTCATGTAACATTACAGTTCCATCGAAATGTGTAATCCTCCAGTAGATCAAATAATTTATTTAAAAGTAATCCCCGTGAGACTCAACGATTCTTGTTGCCATTTGTATGATACACAAAACTGAAATTTCATACGCGTCGAGTAAATAAAAACAATCGAAAACCGATACGATTAATGTGCGTACTTTGTTCAGACGTGCGTAAAATACGCCCTTCGATCACGAAATTTTTTTTTTCAGATATAAACTCGTTTACGGAAACATTGGCATTAAAGCGTAACACGTGCGTTACAGTGTATAACGTGATGTTGGAAAGAGAAATGATGGTACGTGCGTCGTTGACAGTTCACGTTGACATCATTAATTAACGATCGCGCCCTCTGGTGCAATAAAGATTACCTGATTAGTTCACGGGGATCAACGGAAGTGTGTATACACTTCAATTGGTTGTTCGATGTTTGCGTGCTGAATCCAATTTTGTTGTGCTTAATTCATGAATTTTCATTTTCGTTAATACAAATTATGAATTAATTAAGGTTTACACACCAATGTTCATAATTATTTTCGATTATGCAAAATATAATCATAATTAAACGGGCTTTTATCGGTCTTGGTTTCAAACAACAATGATATGAACCGCTTGCACTAATAAGCATGCTATGTACAGAACTAATGAACTGTAATAAAATCTGGAAAACATATTATGTGCCCCATAATTCGCCAAAATCCAATTGCCAGTAATCATCGTCTTCAATAATAACGAAACCTATTTACTTTCCCTTTTTAAAGTTCCCGGAAAATTAAATTGCCCTTTCGCTCCGGCGGCTTCTCCTCAAAGACGCCCTTAAAAAGCCGCAAATACACCCAGAAAAAAAATGTTCCCGGTCGCCGCTTGTTCGAACCAACAACGTCATACTAAAATCCAATTATCACACTTCATTTCATAAGCCACCACCGAAAGCCACAAAATGGCGGAAGAGCGATTTGTTGCCGCGAGGCTTATCAACTGTCACATATTTCTCTATCTGTTTGCGTTTGTTTTCCGGGCCCGCGAGTAGGGAGAAAACACTTTCGGTTCACCTAATTTCACCCTTGATATAACCCGGCTGTCAGGATATGCCATGGCACGTATCACGCGCGACTTATGCTTTCTACCGGTTGCTTGCTTGCTTGTGTGCTTCCTCGCTCGCGCTACTTGCCGCTTCGCTGCTTGATGCATGGTCTTGTCTTTGCTCTTTTTCGCTAAATTTTACGTAGACTGATGTTTTGGGACGAACTCTCATCGCCCGTACATATGAATGCGACGTTCGCGAAGGTACATTACCCAGCTTCGACCGTGAAGAGCATAGAAATGTTGATATAAATAACGACCTGTGTAGATAGATGTAGAGGGCGCTGAGATCTGGATACTTATTCTACAATAAATTTTACTTATTTATCCTATTTTCATACAAAGAAAACGAAAAAAGAGAGAAACAGGCTGTGAACACGTAATAGAGCCATGCTCCGATAAATTATTAGGATGCCCGAATATTATTCTACCTTGTTATCTTCATATACATCGGTTCCTTATCCGTTTGTGTTACAGTTTTAATAATAATAATAACTTTATTCATCCTTAGGATGGTTTACCTACAAATAGTACATACATTATACATTACTTAATTTTTACATATACTCTTAACATAAACACTACCAAACTTCTTAAATATACTAATGTTATTACCCAAGGCCTACTTAGCCTTATCTGGCATTTCGTTGTACAATTTCAATCCCTTATAAAACAAACTATTTTGTGAGCAACACTTTCTATTTGACGGTAACTTTTAAGCTTTTTTTTATTATGGTTTTGCCAATGATCTCGTAAAATTATTGACCAGGTGTTGTTCAGTTTGTATGCATAATTGTGGTTAGGATTTTGACGTTCACGTAATTTATGGGATGGTCTCACATCTCGTGATTTTCGTGTTCCTTAGTTCTGCACTGTATGCTCCTTTCTGTCAGTTTAACTTTATTTTTCCCGCAATTACAGTCAAGCCTTTGGCGTATAATTTAGGTAGCCTAATTTTCGTGACATCTTTCTTTTCTTCGCAAACACAGACTTAACAGCAAAACTGCAAGTTTTCGAATGTACCAGTTTCATCCGGGTCGGCGTTCACCCTATAGCGTCGACCCTTAAAACTCTGCGGCTGCACTACCCAATCCCTGATTTCATAGTTTCAGGGCAACGAGCGTGGCAGGAGTAAACTTCGTATATAGGGGAGGATGCTCCGGTGTCCGGCCGCTAACCGTCGGAATATACGGTGGGTAAGTGAGGCACCCTACAGCACTTACCTTGAGAACTCTGCAGCTGCACTACCCCATCCTTTATGGTCACACTCAGAGAAACGGGCGTGGCGAGAGAATTTGGCGAAGATAGTAGGGGAGGACAAAAGTCGGTTCGCCGAGGAGTAGTCCGACCGCTGGTTGTCTGGTTGGGGAAACCTTTGGTTTCATCCTAAAACAACTCGGTGACTCCGGGACCGTACGATTTCACTGTAGCTGCCGCGGATACTGGATCGCCGGAGGGGCGAAAGAGTTGGCGCGGTTGGTATTTTGGGGTAGGGCTTCGGCCCGGCCGTCCCCGTAGTTCAGGCTTAATTCACGGGCGGGCTGGTTGTACCTCACGGGCAGATTGCGTTTCCCACGCTTGGCCGATAGTTGCCATCGGCAAGGAGGCCTAGGCCTCGTGGGGTTAGATGTAAGGTAGCAGTTCGCTAACGCGTCTCCAGCGGTGACCCGTCCAACGTTGACAAGGAAACTTTTCTAACATGGGTAGCACGGGGGAGAGGAGCCCACCGGCTCGCCGGTCCTCTCCGCGAGGTGTCGGTTTCGAGCGGGCGGTGAGGTAGTGGGTGACAGTTTCAACTGGTAACTGGTCACTTCGAAAAAATCGTGAGGAACGTATAATGAAACCCAGTGTTCTTGATGCCGATAAGAAAATATTAGCAAGATGTGAGGCGAAACTCAAAGTAGAGTCAAAAGTTGATTGCATAGGTAGATATAGTGCCTAATATAGTAGCCTAATGGATATCCACCACTTGTGTTTCCAGGAGACTAATTGTGCTGCTCTCAGTCGTGGTCTCTCATTCTTGGTCACCGCCATCTACTGTCCCTTCTCAACCTTGGTATTCATAATTCCGCAAGAGCTAATTAGGAGGTTTTGATTCTGCACCTTGCCTCAGTGCAATATCTTATCTGGTGCCGGAGAACACGGTGGGATCCATACCAGAGCTACGGCTAGTTTAAGCTGATCAGCTTCTTTAACCAGCTCCAGGAAGTGTGGTTTTGAATCTCGAGTTCCAGGCACTAACTTCATCACTTATGATTGAATTACGGTTCAAACTCTTTGCAATGGAATGTATGTACGTGTAAAGGCGCCTATAATCTTTCAAATATTGCGAAACCAACTCTATTCATCTCCAGATCGATTCATCTGTTGTGTGTTGTTTAAATAATTTTTGATAATTAGTAGATAAAACGACAGAGCTACATTATACATAACGTATACATTTCTAATAATATCCAACGGCACATCTTCCAATAACTCATCGTAATGGTCACGTAAGAAGTTTAAGTTAATTCAATAAAACAAAAACCCATGATTCTTGCGAAGACGTTAATGGAAAACCCGTTCGTGCAGATTATAAAAATTAATAATTTTGCCACGAGTAAAACAACCTTCATCTGTAAATATAATTTTTCAACGAAAATCAGGATTTAAGTTCACTCACTGGACTGGTCATGAAAATTATTGCGCACAACTTGTAATGTCATCCTATCAGCATCTATTGCAACTATTAATTATTTAACTTTTTTAACTTAACACGCAGTATAATAGTCTATTAATAGAATCGAGGAAGTGGTTTTTGGATAATTATAAATACTTTTGAAGATTTAAGACATTTTTACCAATAATTACTAAAGAGGAGAATGTAGCGTTGTAAAATTGCGCAAGTGATATGCTGATGGTTAAATACTATCACATCCAGCTTTAATAGAATCCGAGCACAAGCTCGACCATTGTTATGTTGCCACACGTTTTTTGATATGGAAGGTGGAGTGAACAGAAGATAATGACGACAGGTGTATGTAATGTAAACAGTACATGTGTCCCTGAAAATTACAATGTTTTAGGTTTTGATTTAATTAGATTACATTTTGTTTAAAATTACGACTTCTACAAAATAACAAAAATTTTGTTATACATATCGCACGTCCAATATTACAAGGTTCTAAGCAACATAATGTTCGAATTGAGAAAATCGAGTTTGAAAATTCTGAAGGTACGATTTCAAAAAGGACAACTTTTCTGTTTGATTTATTTATGCCTTTTGGTTCGATTGGATGTACATAAATAGAATGTTAACATACAAAAAAGAAGAAATATTTACAAGAGGTTCTCGCAATTGTTGCTAAAAAAACAACATACAACTTTGATACTCCTAAGAAAAAATATTTTTTTAAAAACGTGTACCACACAACTGGTTAATTAATTGCCGGTTGGAAAATTGCATTATACAGGGTGTTTAAAAAGCAATATTAAAGGGGGTGATTGACCAGCTCATTTTATACAAAGAAGTTCCGATAAACATAGGTCCGCAAATGCTTCGTTACCGATCTACAGCGTGTTGAAATTTAATTTAAAAAAAAAACAGTAAAAATTAGTTTTTATCGTACGACGTACCGTTTTTTAGTAAAACAAAAATTTTAGTGCATATCCATTTATCATAAGTACAAAAATATTTTTAAACAGTCCTGTTTTATTCACTGACATATTGAATGAGTCTCGTGATTAATAATTTTGTATGTGTCGAATTTGTTGAAGTTCCTTATCATGAATCGCTATACGAATGTCGAGATGACCGACATGAATTACATTTATGGACTTGCTGATGGCAATGCATTAGAAGCTAGGCGGTTGTATACCCAAATATTTCCTGGCCGTATTGCTCCTGATAGAAAAACTTTCCAAAGTATTCATCGGCGTCTTTATGAAACAGGCACATTAAGACAAAATGGAGGAGCAGGAAGGCCAAGGACAGCAAGAACGGTAGAGCTGGAAGAGGATGTGCTAGACATAATTGAAGAAGATCGAAGTACTTCTACTCGAAAAATTGCTGACGCTTTGGATGTAAGTAATGGGACTATTTGGCACATTCTGAAAAAAAATTTGTTGTATCCATTCCATATATACAACGCGTTCAAGTACTTCTTCCTGCTGATTTTCCTCCTCGCATTGCATTCTGTCAATGGTTTTTGCACAAAATGGTTCAAATTCCTTAATTCCTGATGATGATTCGGTTCACCGATGAAGCGAATTTTTCAAGAAATGCAATACGCAATTTCCATAATAACCATGTATGGTGTGACGAAAATCCACATGAAATTGTTGAAGATCGTTTTCAACATCAGTTTTCTTCGAACGTTTGGTTTGGGATTGTGGGTGATTGCCTAATTGGACCAGTACTTTTACCAGGGAGACTTACCGGAGAGGTGTATCGCAACTTTTTGGAAAACACGCTCTCTGGATTTCTGGAGGACGTACCATTACCAATTAGAGATGCAATGTGGTATATGCACGATGGCGCACCAGCCGACTTTAGTCAAGTAACTCGTGATTTCTTAACACAACTCAGTTTGCACAGTAATTTTTTTGTTAAAATTTTTGTAAAATATTTGTTTTTGTTAAAAAATTGTTGGTTTGGTAAAATATTTGTTTTTGCCCTTGAATAAAATACTTATTCTTTAAAAAAAAATTTCTGTAATGAATGGACATGCACTAAAATGTTTTTTTACTAAAAAACGGTACATCGTACGATAAAAAGTTAAGAGAGCTTTTTTCTTCACAATTGAACAAAGAATAAAAACATATTTCTACTTTTAGATAAATCAGTGGCGTCCTATTTTTTCCTTGAAAAATAGCCTGTGACGTGTCAATACACGCGCCACTAGTACGACTAAAACATCGTGTTGTATTGCAAAGTATGTGTCTCCCACAGCTGTTAACACGCCTAAAATTTCATTATGATATCTCAAGTTGTTTTGGAAAAGTCTAATTTTTACTGTTTTTTTAAATTAAACTTCAACACGCTGTAGATCGGCAACGAAGCGTTTGCGGACCTATGTTTATAGGAACTTTTTTGTATAAAATGACCTGGGCAATCACCTCATTTAATATTACTGCATCTTTTTTAAACACCCTGTATATATATACGAGTACAAAAGTGTATGTTTTGTCATAGGATTTTTTTTTCGATTAGTTCGACATCAATTTCAATCATACACCTTTGTTATGGCAAACATGTGACGACAATAATATACAGTTTCGTAAATTTGCTGTTTGTACTCGTTGTATTAGTGATATTTATACCAAATACAGTTCTATGTGTAGCCCAGACCTCATATAACTTTGTAACAGTAATGGGGCATTATTTTCACTTTTGTAACATACATCCATGTAATATTGGGGGAGCGATATGTATATACATAAATGTATGTGTATATATGGATATGTGTATATATGGATATGTGTTTGTAATATGTTTTAAATCAAATTGGTACTCTTATTTTTGTACACATCTCTTTTTTAAATTAATAATTTTTCTTCTTTTATCATTGTTCCCCATCATTATTGCAAACCTACACGCAAATAGATGAAATTCGGAGCCTGAATGCGGATGAAATAAAAAATTGAAAAAGTAAAAGAGTACCGCATCAACACAGTCCAGAGTATACGATGTACCAACATCATAAAATTGAAAAATACTGCGCGTCGAAACTGTAATTAAATTTTTATTGTTCTCATGTGATAGACTGGGTTTGAATTTGGGACTCGTGAAGCTTGTAAAATTCGTACACTTGTATCGTAAAGCTTCGCCTGTTGTATTTCAAATTTAACGTAGAGGAGTTGTTAACAATTTTACAAATCTATGCTATTCAAGGTTCTAATAAATATTGAATAACGGACATGTACAACGAACGCTATGATATACAACAACTGATAAATAAATAAATTTAAATTACAAGAATAATTTTGCGGGGTACAATTTTAGCATAACAATTTGCTATGAGTTAGAAGACAGTTTACATTTAGTAGTAATAGGTTAACAAATAAAATTTTACTCCATGCTTTGAATGCTATAATTATGAATATTATCGTATCACTTTGCTCACAACGCACACATTTTCGATGTCAGATAATAGTCGTAGTAAAAATTAAGAAGCAATTAACACAGGTAGTAGTCTTCTGTAAGCAAACAAGAGAATTATGAATCAGGTTGATATATCAACGACAGTTAACGATACTAACTCTCGTAATTCCAAATGGAAAAAACCAAGAGAGGATCAGCCTTCATTTCCTCCACTTTCAAAACCATGTGGTTATGACAAACGATGTAACTCTATCAGCTAAAGCACACAATCGGGTTCCTACAGATACATACGAAATAAAACGTTTCGTTTTGGTTTACTTCTGTATTAGGGTACAAGCCAACTATTACTGACTATTGGAGTCAAAAACTTGTTTGCTGCTAGCGCTATGAATCCCAATAAATTTAAATTGCACGAGGAAAATGTAATTAATGTTAGACTAAAATCCAAGGCTTTATTGGATAAAATTCTATATATTTATGTACTTCCATAATTTTCTGCTATTGAAACATCTGGCACGATTTGTATCGCTGGATCAATCAATCAATCTATCCTAATTTATGAGCGAATTTTGGTTATCGATAACTGGTACACCAGTGTAGTGTTCGCTAAGTAACTCATAAATAATTACATGGTTGGAAAAAAAATAGAGTCAGTGTTCCAAAAGAAATAAATAAAAGATTTCCATGTACATTCTTATTATAATAATAGAACACCGTGTTTTGACAAGTCATATTAAATGTCTTCATACTTAAAGTCAATGCGAATCCAATAAACCAGAATAAACCTTTTCTAGATTGATGAAAATTCGCATTTCTTTTCTGATATATTATTCATTCATGCAATTAGGGTTGAACACCTGTAGTCCAGGCACTTGAGCTGGGTGCTCTTTGTAACATCCCTATCAAAACTCTCACTTCCACTTGAGCAGTTTAGTGTCCTCTATAAAGTCCAATATCTTGCCCAGTGGAAAGTTGAGCACCCTCGAAAACTCCAGTAGATTATTTCCGAAATGTTTCTGCCTGAGTACCTTCAATTCCTCACATGTGCAGATTACATGTAAACTTGTTTCTTCATGTAACTCGCATCTTCTGCACCAGGGTTCGCTCACCCTACCCGTGTTATATACATAGATGGTTTCTCAGGGGACAGTGTCCAGTTATCAACCCAAGAATGGTCTTGGCTATTGGATATATATCTATATGCATATTAATACGTTTTCGAAGATAAAAATGTTTCTTTAATAAATTTATGTTTGAAGACTACTTCGTACGCTATCTCAGTCTGTTCACGCAAGTGAAAGCATTCTAGATCAGGCTTCCTTGGCGTGAGGATTCAGAAAACATAATTCTAAACCAAGTCGAGTCGATAGACACAAAAATTCTTTGTACTATAGACTGATATGGCAGTAAATGCGTTATAGATTGCAATAAATTTACACTCTATTTTTAATTCCATCCATTTAATTACCAATAACGATGGATGTTTAATTATGTACATACTTCTTGGAAAATGATTGATGGTGATATTCTTCTGTAATGTGATCATGTACTTTATCGTAGAAAACACAAAAATTGCTGAACAACATGGTATTACAAGTCGGGTTTCCCAATGGGCTGAAGCCAAAAGCCAAGTAGAAGTTTCAAAAACTCAATTTTTGGAAAAAGAACATGAGCTCAAGTTACAGTTTATAAGAGAAAAGCATCAACTGGAACTTGAGCTTATGAAGAAAAAAACAGCACATGAAATGAAGTTAGTATTAAAATACGTAAGATACGTGAGGTTGCATAAATCGTCAATAGCAAGGATGTTATGTCGAAAATAGCTACATACAACATCAGTGATTATGTCAATCCTTAGTACTTATTATTATTGACTCAAAATTTAAACCAATAATAACCAGTTTATGTCAATCCTTAGTATTATTATTGACTCAAAATTTAAACCAATAACAACTAGTTAATTATGCTCGTGAATGCTATATAATACCTGTAAACGCTAACTTCAGTAAAAATAATGCTTGTCTCTATAAACCTATTTAATTCTAGCGATCTCAGTATTCGACAAAAAATTCTTTTAATTCAGTTGTTGAGTACTCAATGTTTATGTTTTTAAATTTGCCGCTGGCCGTGACGTATGTAAATTGTAGAGCTTTGCCGTACTCCACCCCCTCCACCGTTTCAAAGAAGCTTGGACAGAAACGGATATTTCTAAAAGTGGTATGTAGAAAAGAGATGCAGATATTGTTTTCGCTGTTGTACGTGTTTTGTTAGGAGAGATTCCGCGTAAACAAGAAAATATTATTCAAAAGTTTCGTTAGTTGTAAAAGTATCGAAAAATCAAAAAATGAAGTTAAATATTGTATTGTACGGCAATATTTAAATAATTCACAAAAACACATAATAAAAATGTTTCTAGGTTAAGTTAAACACAAACTTGACGTAAATCTCGTAAACAATCTTTCAAAATCATGCTGCAAACGCCCTCGCCAAAGAGACTGTATTGACGTCATCACAGTAGCGCGTTTTTTCATTGATTGAATTATTACCCAAACTTAACTTCATAGTACAAAGTAAATAACACGAAATTGTACCTTCTATTTGATTTTAGGAAGTAAGCTTAACGGGTCGATGGCCGCAGTGGTTAGGTGGCTGACTATTGTTGTGAGAGGACGATAGGTGCCGGGATTCAATTCTCTGGAGGGACGGTGACATTTTTTCAGAGAATTTAATACCGGATCGACTTGCCATTCGCTGTTGGGAGCAAAATGATTAACAGCGCGGCATCATAAAAGACGATATGATGCTGTCACAAAGCCATTTAAACACAACTTACACACACTAAACCATACCGCGGGAGTTGCAGTGATAGCCAGACAAGCGATACAGTTTACGGAGTCACTGCAACTAAGCACCCACCACACATTAATAAAAAAAGCACGCCTAAGTCAATAAGAATATTTGCGTATTTTAAAAGTAAGAATTTAGTATGAGTGTAAGACCTCATTGCAAAATATGCTAAAATGACCTGTATGCTATGTTTTTGGGAAATAAAACAATTTCATGATTAAACAAGTACATTCGAAAATTATAGCAGTTAGAAAAGTGCTCTCACGAACAATTTTGGAGAAAATGTCATCGTGTATGATGTTTTGTGCCGTGAAGCTACGAACGAAGAAGCGAGAATATGTCACGAAACATAAGCTAGGTAATTTTCGTAAGATTCTCAATTCTTAAGAGTTGTACTAATTGGAATGGTACGACAAAGGTTCATTTTGT